>CALSCE010009502.1:4452568-4494696 GCA_943593645.1 Bovichtus variegatus
TTTAATGATATCCCTAATTGCATTGTCACACAGCTTCATCTCTGTATCAGGAAGACGTCCCTCATATTTTGCACAGTGTATTATCTTATTGTTGCAACAGTTTCAGATCTTCTAGATCAAACCCAAACAAGCCCACACAGGCCTATTATACAGCATTTAAGGTCAGAAGCCGCAACGAATAAACAGTTGGTGGTATTTTTACAGGGCTCTGACTCACAGGGTGGGACAAATGTTTCTCAGGGAAATGCAAGTTGGCTTTGTGTTGTAAGTAAATAAAGTCTACTGCAGTACATCATTACCCAGGAATGTTAAAGAATTCTGCGTTACAAGAACGCAATATATAACATTAAAGAAAGAAAAGCACTAAAGATCACTTTCAAGTGACGGTATTTTGATATATATATATAAAAATACTGAAAAGTTTAATATCAACAATGTCGTATAGAAAGGATTATATGAAAAGTGATAATAAACAATGAGATTTTTTAATTCACAACTATAATCTATTACTACAAATAAGAAACACTACTAATAAATATGTAGGAACTATAGCTGAAAAAACATCTATTAATCTATATGGATAACAATAATCACTGTAGATACAAAATGCAGGTCAAGCTCCAGTTGTTCACCTGGGATTTACTGTATGAGTAATATAAACATAATTCTCTAAGCACAGCAAACAAACTTGAAACAAAATGTTAATCTTCAAACCTAACAGAATGACCTCTCAAAATGAATGAACTAATGTCACTTAGTTAAAGAAATTGCACGGAAGACCATATTATGTTTAAGCGGGCCTAATTTACCTGCTAGAGTCTCTGGCAACATGCTCCAAATAGATACGGGTGATGTGAAACAGCCATGAGCAGTAGCTGAGCAGGCAGACGTGGCCTTGCTCTGTAATTAGCTTAGAGACGCTGCTCTCTTTAGTAATAATAGGGCACTTAGAGTAAACATGGGCCACAATGACAGACAGACAGGTACAATGGCTGACCTCTGCCTCATCCGGGCGCAATCACATGGGACTGGGCCAAGTGTGTTTAGCTGTCTGTCTGTCTACAGCGGAAAGCTAAAAATGTTTTTTGCCATAATTTAATGCAATTTTCTCCCCAAGATAAATGTATTTCCTCTTTTAATCCATATGGTTGAATTGTGTTTGGTGTATAAATCCAATAGCTTTCTCTGGGGAAACAGTTTGTTTACAATATTCCCTCCCCTATGGGAAGAGAAAATCTTTTCAAACCTCCAGAATTTCAGGGCAAAGGCCGATCCATGATTTGCATTCACATAATGACATGCCATCACATGCTCAATATTCTTAGTGTGAATAGCAGTCTTATGCTTGGCAATTCTCTTGTTGGTGTATATCGGCCAAACTTCTTGTTTAGTTTGGCCGCAGGGAAGTTTCAATATATTTTTATGTTTTTATTTTTATAGGTTTGGAAAGATAAGAATGGACGTGACAGTCTTTTGCTTGTCTGAATGAAGTTAGTCGGTGTTCGGAAAAGATGTCCCTCAATTAAAGAAAGCTTTGTAGGACGTGCCAATGTTAAAGTATTGTTTTTTTTGTTGCTGGATTGTAAACAGTTAAAAAACAAACTCTTGAGGAAGTTGGGAATGTCTGTCTGCTGACTGATCTCTGATAGGCTGGGCGGGGGGGGGCTTTTGTAACTCTCTCTGTGTCAGGAAGAAATTGTGTTTATGGAGAAAAGTGTTCATATTAAAATAATGCATTTGTGTTCCTCTCCAGCTTCCTCTGGTACTGGACAATCACTCTAAAGGCATTGAAATCCAGCTCTGGGTACGGGTTGTCTCCGCTGTCTCGGACAAACTGCGAGAGGTAAGGCATGGCCCATTCATCCCCAGTCTACATGTAGCTCCATCCAAAAGTTCACCGCCTGGTATTTTTAGCTGTCAGGAAACAGTTGCTTCCTCTTGCCTGAGTTTTTACACAAACACAGACAGTATGGGGGATATCATTTAGTGCGTATGAGGAAGGCTAAATGTAGAACAGCCTCAAAAACAGATATATCATCATTGTGGGACCATCCCAATGGAAACAACAGTGAGGCTGCAAGAACAGCTGAAGCCTCCAGACATAGAAAAGGTTAAACACCAGTGGTGATTGAATGATCTGTTTGTGTTTGTGTATGACTTTCTCTCACTGACATTAGTCCATGCACATTCTTATTATTTTTGCTTGGATTATGCTCATCATTGTAACCATGTTTTTACTTGTTTTTAATTGTGTCTTGTTGCTTGCCTGGATTAGTTTGAGCATGGTCACTACTAGATGAGTTGTATGCAATGGACAAGTTTCAGTGTATATAGAAATTTTGACTTTGATTCTATTATAATTACTGTATTTGAGTAACCGTGTCCATGTCATTTGTGGTGTACCTGTCAGTGTACATAGTTGTGTGGAAACATTGTTTTGTTTGCTGTGGATGTTTCCATGGAATATTTAGTGGAGCTAACAGTCTGACATCCTGTTGGCAAGACACTTGTCTTTGTCTCGACCATACAGTCTACAGTTGAGACAGACGACGTGTAACCACAAAGTTTAGAAAACTGTGTGACCAAAGTAGGCCAAAAAAAGAAAGAAATCAAAGTGTTGCTTTTAAAACATATCAACATTTTAAGGTAGCATTGTGTCACTATCCAGTGAAAAACCACTTATCTCCAAGATTTCAAAAACTTTCAGCTTTATGACAATGCATTTTTCTGATAAGTGGTGTGTAGTTAGTAATGAAGTTTTCCCTTACTTTTTTCTTACTTTACTTGAACAAAATCTAACTCTAGAAATTTGGAGATACATAACAACAATAGGTAAAATATATACGAAAAGGCTTTAGCGTGACCAATACTTTGGTATTTTTCAAGGTTAAATAATACATTTAAAAAAAAGCATAGCATCAAGGTGAGCCCCTTGTCTTTGCACCGTGCATATTTGAACATTCCTATGCATATGATCCCTTCATCTGGTAAACAGTTAGTCATGCTAATATACAAGCTTGTTCTGTGATCAGCCGGAGGTGCTAATCAGAGCTGTGGCTAATTGGATAACATTGAATTGTTTTAATCAGAGACTGCAATCAGGAACAAAACATTGCACTGTAGTTAATGTAGTTTTTAAAAAAAATGTTTAGCTTTAACAATGAAGAGTTGTTATGTTATGTATAATGTTGGATGTCAAAGACAACACTTCTCTGTTCTCATTTCAAATCTGTTTTCTTTTCTTCTCTCTCCACAGTTGTACCAGAGAAATAGCTCCAGGGAGCTCCTCCAGGTCATGACTCCCATCTTCCAGAACAATCTGTCGTTCAGGCAGGCGATGGCCGCCGCCTCCAGCCTAGTATGTGGCTACACTGAAGGCGCTTTCTCCCGCGTAACCTCATTTAACTGGTACGAGGACAATAACTACAAAGCCTTCCTGGGCATCAGCAGTGGCAGAGCACAGGGCCACTACACATACGACAACAGCACCAGTGAGTAGACTATATATTGGTCTGACAGATATTAGAGTAGGCATTGTTCCAGTCTCAAGCTTTTGGTTTTTACTTTAAAACCAGAGGCCTTGTTCTTGAGACTGGAACAATGCCCGATCCTTTCTTAGAGTAACCCTACTCTTATTTGTGTTGAATATCAGTGGAGCTCCTTGTTTAGTCTGACAGGCTCACTGGGTTTATACACTATCACTTTAATTACCTCTGCTAAGAAGGTGTGATTTCGGTCTCGCTTGTATGTTAGTTTGCAAGATATCTAAAAAAAAAAAAACTCACCATTTTTTTATTTGTTCCAATTTTTCCATGTGCAAAACAAAATGTGTCATGTAGGAGCAAATGTTTTTCCTTTTTTTCTGACTTCCTTCTTTCAAGATATATGGCTGTTAGTATTTTACAAAACAGTTTATTCTCCTTTTCACCTACACATTTCACACAATTGTCACCCCGCCACATATGGTACTTAGCATATTTTGATGCACATAAAAACAATTTATCCATTTCCCATATTCTCTTTGAAAAATATTTATCAATTATCTAATACATAACCTTTACCTGCAGCTCCTTTCTGCAATGATCTGATAAAAGAACTGGAGTCCAACCCTGTCACCAGGATTGTGTGGAACTCTGTCAAGCCCATGCTGATGGGACTGATCCTCTACGCCCCTGATTCGCCAGCTGTCAGGCAGATCATACGAAATGTAAGCAGCATTGGCCACTTGGTGGATGCATTTAACCAACACAATGTGTAGTAGAACCATAATTTAATACACCTGAAATAGTGGAAATCTAACTCTTAACCCTGTTAATACAATATTCTAGCAAGCCATTTTGGTGGCATTCTTCAAATATCAAGTATCAAGTTTCTATTAGACAAGACATGATGCATTTTGCTTTTTGGGGGTTATTTTGAATAGATGGCAAGAGAACTGGGTAGTTGGCGGGATTATTGAACAAACAGAAAAAGGTGGCATCTACTGAGACAAAAAGATGGAGAGATATTCAAAAATGTATGAAAATAAATAAAGATTTTACAGATTACCACCTTCTAGATGCTGTCTGTTACTCCATGACATCCGTGTCTTTCATTATCTTTGGAGCAAGCAAGCCTTCTGCAGTGAACAATGCATTTTCCCTCGAAAGGAGATCAGCTTTCCTCATGTCATGTCCAGCCCTTTGTATCTAGATGTAGATACGTGTTGGTCAAAGCCCTTCAGGGGGGCAGCAGTCATGGATGGCTTGGTTGCAATGATCGGCTGTGGTGACTACCACACAGTCTACTGGCGCCACTGCTTTTTCAGTGTTATGTAAGCAGTAAGAGTCCGTCCTTTAAGACCTGCGATCACGCACACAAAGAGACACACACAATCGTGTTTCCTCTTTCCTGACCTTTAATGCCCTCTTTGTTTTCCTCTTCCCTCAGATTTGTATCTTAATTGCACTAAGAAAGTAATGATTAAGGGGTTAATCCATTACTTTACGAGACCAAAAACATGGCCTCTACAGGGTCTTTGATTTCTTCCTCTTAACTCTGTCATGCATCAGTTTGTTTTAAAAGAAACTCCAAGTGAAGCACCATGCATTTAAACATATGTTTTCATGCTTTATGTGACTGTTCTTGTGTAATGGTGAGCTCTGCATCCTACCCTCACTGCTCCTTTTCTTGGTTACTCTTAATCAACACTGGAGGCTATTATTCAGATTTGCATAAAAGCATCAAGCTTGATATTTCTTCACCGTTTAGTTTGATACATTGAACAGTTTTCAATAATAAAACTAAAGTAAATTATGTGGTACAAACTTTACAGTTCAATACTTTTGAGCCTTCATTTCTTTGCCATTCTTTTTGTTAAAAAATAACAGTGGCCCCACATGCTGTAATATTGTGATTGTGATTGTGATTGTGAATATATTTGTGATATAAATAGTGTAATATAAATGGAGTAATAGAACATTTTAACACGCAAGTTCGACCTAGTCATTGTCATTCATGAATAGGTTTAATCACAGATTTTCCATTTGAATAGTATTCTTGGCTTCGCCATACTGATGACTGCAACAGTACTTCTAGGATATGAAATATAGGTATAGGCATTCATTTAGTTCTCTTACGGTCAGGTCAAGAGACATCATAAAACCAGAGGTCAAGCATAGCGGATAGGCACCATGTTTGCGATGGTGTTTGACCTTTTAGCAAACTACTTGACATGTTTGTTACCCTCTTGCATAGAGGCAAAGAGGCAAAGATGTGTCTGAGTAGTGTGTGTGTCGGGGCACCACAAGGGTTTCATTAAGATTAGTAGATAACACTTATGGAACTAAACTTGCTCACTGAAGGTATATGCTAAGTTAGGCACAAAATATCCCCCATCTTGGCCAACTACAACATTCCTCCACTGCCACCTTGAAGAAATCAACTCAAGAAATCCCCCAGTCCTCCTCCTGCTGTTGCCTGCTGTTTTAAACTGCCTCGGGGAATTGAGGAAGCACTCACTTGTGGGAACCTGACTGGGAATCACTGGGCAGGCTGAATGCATTCGGCCAGTTGTCACCAACAGCCTCCATTGTCACCCCAGGTCCATTGTCCCCATTGTCACCCAAAATCAGACACACACAAGAGGAAGGCGTTTAATTGGGTGTACTCTTGAGCGCTTTCATCCCCCACTGCACATGACTGAATACTGAAATAGCCAGCCTTTGGTATTTGCCACACAAAGCACTGTACCCACACACATCCAGGGTTTTCATGATAAGCGTGCAGTAAATATTTGACAATTTGGCACAGAGTGCATTTGTTGCACAGTTGCTGGTTATCTGAACAGGCCCGCGGGAATTCTTTGTGTGAGAATGTGTGTGTTGTCTTTGCAAAGCCTGTTTTCACAGAGAGTTTGATGTGGGAATGGTATGTAGCAGGAGATTAGGAGAACTGTGACAATGTTTGTATTTGAGTTTCTGAATGTTGTGTACACATGTGCGTGTGTATTCTGTACATGAGTGGAGTTTATGTTTTTTTTTTTATATTTCTTCTATTCATGTGTGCAAAATGTTTGTATTTGCATGGGTTCCCATATTTCTGAATGGTGTACAGCCATATATGGGCATTTGTGAAAATAGTTGTGCGTGCATGTTTATTTTTGGTAACAATTTTCTGTCTTTCAAACGTTAACACCTCAACCACTCACATACATACACATGCGCACACATATTTCCATCCATCCCGCAGGCAAACACCACATTTGAGGAGCTGGAGAGGCTGAGGACGATGGGGAAGGCCTGGGAGGAAGTGGGTCCTCAGATCTGGGCTTTTTTCCAAGATGGAGTCCAAGTCAAGATGATCCGGGTAGGACAGCAATATAGTCTTACTGAATAATTAGGTTTAAACATTACACTAGTACACCAGAAGTAATGAGGAAACGTATAAAGTAAGGTAATCAAATCATGTGTTCATCAAAGAAACTCTTTTAATGTGTAACCAAATATAAGAAGAATCAATAAACCAAACCCAGGATTGCATGGAAGCTCACTGCATTTAAATGATTTAAAACTAACAGCTGACTTTACTTCAATTGTGGATTAAAATGACATCCACATACCAGTCCTACTGTGACTAATACAGCAGATATGATCAGGAGCTTTGTGTTGCCATTCGGCTGACATCCAATGCCAAACAATTGTCCCTTTGAATAAGATGATGTTGTTATTTTATCCTGATCTTTTCCTCACTGATCATTTTTGCTATGGTCTCAGGAGTTCACAAAGATTCATGTTTGAATTCAGAACCTTTGTTTCTCTGTTTCCCTTTTATTTTCTCCTTTCTGCCTCTCTATAAAACCCATCTATTCTATTTTTTGTCCTTATTTGCTTACCTATTACTTCTAAACCTCCTCATTATGGTACATTTACCATCAATGTTGGTTTATTTATTTTAATCCTACAACTGGTGTCTCAGCAACATCTTCCTTAAAAAAAGGTCTTTCTCTTCATGGAACCCCGCGTTTAAATAACGCCTATTTCCTTTTGTTTCAGGACACTATCTGCAATCCATCGGTGATGGATTTCATTGACAAGAGTCTAGAGGAGGCGCCGTTCTCCTCCAAACACATCCTCAACTTCCTGTACAATGGCCCACCAGAGGACCGTCCAGACGACGTCCCTGATTTCGACTGGCGAGACATCTTCAACCTCACTGATCGGGTCATTCGGATGCTCAACCAATATGGAGATGTGAGTGCACATCACTAAAGGACATCTATCGTTTTAGCATTTCCTTCATCTTGTAGTAGGCATTACTTGCCTCTCAAATACCACTGCCTGGATTTTGAGGAATGTGAGTCAGCCTGCAGAGTTATTCTGACTAGTCAAAGGGGGCTCCACATTTCCAGATGAAAATAAGGTGTCAGGATTGTTTTTGCTAACTTCTCCCACTGGGCTCTGACAGCAAGAATGTGGATTGTTTTTCCTCATTTCACTCCACCTGAGATGTCAAGTTCTAGGACAGACCTATTCATGAAATAATCCAATTAAGTGCAGGTCTTGTCACTTGATTTCAATACCCACCACCACTATGTGCTCAATACCACTCTGGATGTGATGTGAGCGTTTAGATAAGCTGTCTTTGGGCTCTGCAATTTGTCCGCCCATCCAGAGACATGGAAATCTACCCAGGTGGGCGAGAGCCAAAGCAACAAACTAGCTGTCGAGTCTCTTTTGTTTAATGCTGATGGAGTGGAGGGTAAAATAAAAAAACTGAAACACAACACAAACCTTCTCTTGTGTGGGCTCTCCACATTTAGTAGACGAATGCATTTGAAACAAAGTTAAAATCACCCCTTTCCATGCGGAGGCTAATCGGGATGAGAGGCCTAACACACTGGGGGGTGACACGGGGGGCACCTTGAGGCATGGCTGGGTGGATGGTTGGTGCTCTTTGTTTTTGTCCAAGTTGAAGCTTACAGCACTTGAGTGTGACAGGGAGAGAAGGAACGATTGAGGCCGATTAGATACAGCTGTCACTCCATCCAACATCCTTTATAAAGCAATAACAATGACCGTGGGCTTGATGGCTGGTTGGCTGCACGTTGGTGGGATGCATGTGTATCACACCACATAGTGGGGCTGCAGTGTTAGAAGCTGAATGCTTTGGCAATTAAGGGACGGCCTTTGAGATTTGAATAATTTGTTGGGTGTGTTTAGTGTACATTGTGACTGTAAGTGCATATATGCGTACATTTTGGATGCATGCCTGTATTTTCACGGCAAATTGTGTGTAGCCTATGTGTGTTTTGGGTTTGGGGGGTATCTGTGCATACGATCTCAGAGGTAAATTGTTGTTTTGGAGGGTTTCTTTTGGATCACTGTCGTCCCTATTTGCATTAGCCTACAGTGAATGGCTATATCAGACACGCTTTGCAAGGAAGAGACAACCACTGCTGAAGTTTCTCTGCCAATGTTGGTGAAGAGTGTGGATCATAGTGACTTGAGCCAACATGGCAACTCTGGGCTTTTCAATTTTCGAGCCACGCTTCATCCGGGCTTTAGAGATCGCAATGTTATTCTGTCCATTAATAGGTAGATCCATCACTTTTGTCCAGACTGAAATATCTCAACAACAATGGAATGGATTGCCATTAAATTTTGTAGTAGCATTTAGTTGAAAGCCGCTAGCATGGCTGTAGACTCTAATTCTAGTGGCCTCGCTAGTAAAAAAAATATACCTACCAATGGTTTAGCTAAATTCTACAACCAAAGAATTGAACACTGACAGCATTTTGAGTACTGTATTAGAAACTCTTGTTTCACATAATCATATCAATATACACGTAATACTGTACATTTTCAAAAGTCAAATTAATTGACAATATGTTCGATTTATCAAGGTTAGAAATGTTTCTAAAATCTTTTTAAAACTCAAGTAAACTCAAGCAAGTGATCTAAAAGGAAACTGATTTTGTGGTTATATTTTAAAATAAAATCCAATATTCTGCAAAACAGACCTTAAAATGCTGTTTAGCTGGAGCTCTGATACCCCCAGGGGTCACCCTGGTACCCTGGTCTAACACCTGTTCATTTATATGGACTTTTCTTGTTAATTCTCCCTCACTCAGTGTGTTCTCCTGGACAAGTTTGTGGCTGTGCCTGACGAGAAAACCGTCACTCATCGAGCCTTGGACCTGTTGGAGGACAGCAAGTTCTGGGCGGGCCTTGTCTTCGTTAATATGCACTCTTGGACCACCAATGTCCCGCATCATGTTAAGTTCAAGATCAGGATGGATATTGATGCAGTGGAGCGCACCAATAAGGTCAAAGACAGGTTAGAATCAAAGTCAAGTGGAAATGATGGGTGTAGTATAATGATGATAAACGTAGAGACTAAATATGTCTATATTGCTCAGGTATTGGGATCCTGGCCCCAGAGCTGATCCTATGGATGACTTCCGCTATGTTTGGGGTGGCTTTGCTTACCTCCAGGACATAATAGAGCATGGGATCATCAAGACTCAGACAGGAAAGGAGTGGCCAATGGGTGTTTACCTTCAGCAGATGCCCTACCCTTGTTATGTGGATGATCTGTGAGTGGAAAACGATAATTTAGTAACTTTAAAGCCATAACGTAATTAATTGTTGACTTTGTTTTAGTTTTACATTTTCAATGTACAGTTGTGATTTAGCATTATGCTACATAGGCAATGACTTTTGTATAGTAAACCTGATAGACTGCTCTGCGCTTCAATGACTTCTTCCCCTCCATTGCATTTCTCCTTCCCCTTCTTTATCCAGCTTCATGCTGACGTTGAACCGCTGTTTCCCCATCTTCATGGTTCTGGCCTGGGTCTACTCTGTGTCCATGATTGTCAAGAGTATTGTCCTGGAGAAGGAACTCCGCCTGAAGGAGACCATGAAGGCCATGGGGGTCACCAACGGCGTAATATGGTCCACCTGGTTTATTGACAGCTTCCTCATGATGGGCACTAGCACCGCTCTCCTCACTGCCATCATCATGGTGAGGAAGAATTTTTCCAAAAAGCTTCTAAAGGTCCTGATTCCTGCACCATCTTATTTGTCTCATACAAGCACTGTACATTTGGGCTGAAGACCTGATTCCACAGTGGGTGGAACACTGATAATGCAAAGTATAACGTTAATAGAATGCATGTTTATGATCATGTCATCTTCTGCGGATATAAATGTCAAGATATCACCCAGTTTTACCTTCAATAGTTAGCAGATCTTTTTCATTGACATAATGAATTAGCAATAGTGGCTCTCCGATTGCATACCTATGAATCATTAATGAAAGAACTGTGAATACCATGACATCATGGGAATTTATGTCAACAGCTTTGCAGGAATCGCTGGTCAATAATTAACTATTCTATTTTGTAAAAGTCACAAGTCATCTCTTGTAGTCAGCCAGCTAACATATTTCTTTAAGATGTCCTACTGTGACCTCTAGAGGATGATATGTGTAATGTAAGGTTTTATCCCAACATTACCCAACTAACGTCTATGTCACCAAAGTGGTATTTATTAGCCCTTATTTGACATGGTAAGTTGACTAAAACTACATCTAAATTCTGTTTAACATCCCAAAGTTTCTATATATATCAAATAAGCTACGGAAATATTTTTTGATTCAAATGATAAGGCAAAAGACATTTAGTCACTGTAGATTATTCCATTTTAAAAACAATCAATTTAAGCATTAAAAATATATAATTGCAGATACAACATGTACTGCATATTTTACTCTGTCATGCAGTGTGGAATTTTTCTCTCTAAGTTTAAAGCCATTTAAGAGGAAATCTTATAGGGAAAACCAATGTCTAAGAATCAAGCAAGTGTATCCATTTCAACTTGCTCCAAGCAATCACATTTTTGGTAAAATTGTGTCTCTTTCACTTTCCCAAATTATAAAAAAAAGCATTTATATAAAAACAGCTTGCTTGGTTCACTACATGAATCACTATATTGTTTTCTTCCATCCAAATACGTGTGTTTGGTAGTCCAATGCAGATTCAGTGCATTGCAATTAAACATCACCCTGTGTGTTTCCTTCCCATAGGGAGGAAGGGTCCTAAACTACAGCAACGGCATCATCCTTTTCCTTTTTTTGCTCACCTTCACTATGGCTACCATCATGCAATGCTTCCTCCTCAGCGTCTTCTTCAACCAGGCCAACCTGGCAGCGGCCTGCTGCGGCATCGTTTACTTCGCCCTTTACCTCCCGCACATCTTCTGCTTCGCCTGGCAAGACCGCATCACTAAAGACATGAAGATCTTGGTGGTGGGTGTCACATCTCAAAGTCTGGCTCTATCAAGAGGAGCATGCTTCAATTGAAAACTTGCTTTATATATATATATATATATGTATACACATATTTATATTTAATTATATTACATACTTATTAGATCCCAAGGAACCAACGCATTTACCATTGCCTCATCCCTCAGAGTCTGCTGTCCCAAGTGGCTTTTGGCTTTGGGACGGAGTACCTGTCGCGGTACGAAGAGCAGGGCCTGGGTCTGCAGTGGGACAACATCCAGACCAGTCCTCTGGAGGGGGATGAGTTCTCCTTTCTCACCTCCATCTGCATGATGGGCCTGGACACTGTGCTGTATGCTGTGCTGGCCTGGTACCTGGACAATGTCTTCCCTGGTCAGTGTATTAGAAAATTAGAAATTTTAGAAATTAATGGTTTGGTTACAACCTTTGCTGTAAAAACAAATACTACTTTGATTTATTTACATATTTACTGTAGCTCATATAAGACGTTTTTTGTTTTCATCATAGGCCAGTATGGAATTAGTCGACCATTTTACTTCCCTCTCCTGCCCTGTTATTGGCTAAACAGTGTGGCTCCAGCTTCAGGTAAGCTTACTTATTTACCATTTTCCCTATACATTACTGTGCATAAGACAAGATGTATGCTAAGGGGAGAGACTGTTATTCAGTGACATAATGTACTGATCTCAGTCAGTTTAAACATCCATTCTTTTGTCTCCAAAGTTAACAACAAACTGGAGCTGGATAAAAAAGGCTTTGATAACCTGGCCAACAAAGAGCAAGGAGAGCAGCAGAAGCAAGAGGAGGAGGAAAACCAAGCTCAGGAGAAAGACCAAGAGGAAGCCGAGACTGTGGAGGAGACGTCATGTGAACACCAGGAGAACCAGGAGAAAGACGGTATAATAGTTACATATTGGTTCTGTGTACAAATCTGGTTTTCTTACAGAGAGAGTTGCAATTTGTTTAATTCTTAACAAAAACATTTTTACATTGTAACTCCCTGAAAGAGCTTCACTTTATATTCTACCACAGAGTGGGTACTATGGATACAACACAGTTCTGTAATGATTTATTATTAGACATTACAGCTGCATTTATTTATCAATGTGTCTGCTTCCTTATGATAAAAGAAGAACACATTACAGCATAATTCCACATGTAATTAATTGCATTTCTTATTGATTATGTTGGGTAATATTTCTCCAAGCAAACACTTGATCTCCATCCAGTATTCAAGCCATTTCTCTTCTTGCTCTCACTTTCCCTATCTGCCAATCAGATTCACTCTGTGGGAACTCAGTGCCCTTGTGTTTGTTTGCTTGCTGTCATCTGTGAACACACATACTGCTAGCTTTTCAGTTTCCTGCTTAGTTAATAAGTGATGGAAACTGTTTTCTTTACACTGTTTGGCATTCCAGTCCCCTGATCTCATATGTGTCTTTAATACTCGTTTGAGAAATTAAATTACAATTTATTTTCCTTTTTGAAAGGGAAGGGGATATGATGTGTTGATATGATTGTCACTTTTTGGAATACTCAAACAGTCCAGAACGAAGCAGTATTAACTCCTAGCCCAGACGAAGGATTAACATATATGTGGTTGTCCTTGTTTTTAATGCAGGTCAGCCATTCTTTGAAGCAGAGCCAGCTGACCTTGTGAAGGGTGTTTGTATCCAGGACCTGGTCAAGGTTTTCGTCGGTAGCTCCACACCGGCAGTGGATGGCCTAAGCATCAGCTTTTATGAGAGCCAGATTACTGCCTTTCTGGGCCAGAATGGGGCTGGGAAGACCACCACCATGTATGTCACACAGAAGTATACTCACACAACAACAACCACAAGGGCTGAACATGTAGAAAAAGTCTACAATTCTCTGAAATTGACTTCAATGCACTTATTTCTCTCTATCTCTGTGTCTCTTCTTGCAGGTCCATCCTGACCGGTATGTTCCCTCCCACCTCAGGGACAGCCACCATCTACGGCAAGGACATCCGCACAGACATGGACACCATCCGTATGTCTCTGGGAATGTGCCCTCAACACAACATCCTTTTTCAGCAGTATGTAACACTCCACACACTTAGAATATTAAAATGTTAAAAATAAAAACAAGTAAACATGCTTTTTTGAGCATCACATGTACAATTCTAAAGTTGTAACTGAATTATTGCTTTCCCCACATTCTCTTCTTCTCTGTAAGTATGACTGTGGTGGAACATATCCTCTTCTACTCGCTGTTGAAAGGCCGTCCAATAGCGGAGGCTGAGAAGGAGGTGGAGAACATGGTGCAGGATCTTGGTCTTCCCCACAAGAGAGATGAACTGACCCAGAACCTCTCAGGTCTGTCTGGATGCTTTGTCATCTAAAAAAAAAGTTGCTGCAATTTTTTGCAGCTGCAACTTGCTTATCATATGGATACTTTTTATTTGTAGGCCTGTGTGTCTTTTTTCTTTAATAGATGGTCCACACACACACACACACACACACACACGCTGACATGTGCACTGTCAGTATTTTATGATGTTTTAATCCAGGGGGCATGCAGAGGAAGTTATCAGTTGCTTTGGCGTTTGTTGGTGGGGCCAAGGTGGTGATCCTGGATGAGCCCACTTCAGGGGTGGACCCCTACTCCAGACGCTCCATTTGGGATCTGCTGCTCAAATACCGTGAAGGTAAGACTGACCCCTGGTGGCTAGAAAAGGGTATAGAGGCCTAATGTCATGGTGCTGTGGAGGTTGTCTGCATTAGCAACTCAGGTAGACATTTTTAAAAAGATTTAATATTAAAATAACAAATAGCAGTTTAGGTTTGAGCTT
Source organism: Bovichtus variegatus (assembly GCA_943593645.1). NCBI lineage: Eukaryota > Metazoa > Chordata > Actinopteri > Perciformes > Bovichtidae > Bovichtus > Bovichtus variegatus. The sequence continues at coordinate 4,467,174 of CALSCE010009502.1, forward strand.
AAAATAGCCAACTTTTACTGTCTTATATTAGGCTCTAATTGAAATCATCATGCACTTATAGTTGATGCCTTAGAATTTGTTATGAGCATTGACAAGGACACTATCAATCTGTTAAACAAATAGGTGGCAGTTCTTGCTGCTATATTGTACTTTGTTATTTTTTATTATTTCTATTGTATTTGAATTTATTTTCGTCACATTGACCAACCATCTAACATAATGGTGTAATTGTAATACCTGCCAAACAAGTGTAGTCAGCTAAAGTTTCTGGAGGCAAGAAAATAGTTCATTAAGTGATTCATTTCAAGACAATACAATTCATTACCTAATAGTATGCCAAATCATTTTGCCTTCATATTACAAATTAGGTTTCATTATCAGGTTTCAGGACAACTATTATTGCACCTTGCCAATTACACAATTAGAGGAGATCTGGGGTGAACATGATTAGAAACAAAGTAGCGGTGCAGCTTGTTATGCTATACAACATGACATGTAGATGTTAGATGATGAACAAACCTGACAGGAGTGTCTGGTCATGCCAAAAAAATAATTCAAGCTAGGTCCTTCACAAAACAGTGCATCATTGATGCCACTATTGACAATGCGTCTGACAGTTCTTCCACTAAATCTGATGTCTGAAAAATTGTATAACGTTCTGAGCTAAAGGTGTTATGTACGAAATATTAGACTCAATCTGTTTTAAATTTGTGAAAAATGCTTTCAGTTTCACTATCACAATTATGTCATATATTCTTGGGCCTACTGAATTTATGATACCACTTTCAGGCCAGCTGTACAGAGCTTTTTTCTGCCTTAGTCTTTCACAGTAAAGTTTGTCCTAAACCAGAATCTTCAGACATCTGTCTTTCTTTCATATCTCTCTATTTACCCCTTCCTCATCGCCCCTCCCTGTGCCATGTTGCAGGGCGCACAGTGATCATGTCCACCCACCACATGGATGAGGCAGACCTGCTCAGTGACAGGGTGGCTATCATCTCTCAGGGCCGACTCTGCTGCTGTGGTTCCCCCATCTTCCTCAAGAACTGTTTTGGCGCTGGCTTCTACCTCACACTTGTACGACAAATGAAACATGATAATCCAAAGGTCAGAACTTGGGAAATGTAGCCTTGTGTGTTTTTATGTGCATCAGGCTTTAAATGGTACAAAGTGATATCTTTAAAAGTTAAATGATGACTATGGGTTGAAGGTGGATTTAATATACTGCCAGAATGTAATTCTTGTCTGGCTCGAACAGTATATGAAACAGAATTTAGGTAGTATGTAGTATGCTACAATTCTGCCTCGAGATATTTAACATCAGACAGTGGTTTCAGTTCCTTTGTGATTTGTATGATTCTCTGTGAGACTAAGAGGGAACAATACATGTACATGAGATATATAAAAAATATATATATGGTTTTCAATCACATTTTTTTCTGCAGACCAGCTGTGAGTTAACAGAGGATTGCTCCTGTAACTGTACAAAATGTTCAAAGTTTAAAGTGGACCAGGAGGAGAGCCCGACTACAGACAGACAGATGGATGGTAAGTTCCATCATTGTGTTATTGTAGTTCCTGACATCAGTGTTATGCCAAGTTCGTTGTCAATCTTCTTAAACTTGTTTTTAGTCTATTCAACTTCTAAGTTATTAATAAGTTAGTCATGATCTCTTAATCATGTTGATGAATAGCTTTTTTGCACTGGATTGTAGTTAGTCTACTTACAGTAGCTGCTGCCAACACACCTAGGAACACCCTGTACTGACTGTACTCACAATTCCCTGTAGACATTTTAAAGGTCATGACAATAACCGAGATTAAAAATTAAACATTGATCATGTTAATAATACACATATGATAATATCATGTAAATAATGCAAAGCCTCTTAAATCAAACCTTTGTACAGTTATGGTTTCGCACTCTCTCTCCAAGTCCCTACACTCGTTTTTTGAGTGTAATTTATTTGACAAAGTTAAAGATGAATTTGTCTGACAGCATTACTATTATTTATTTTTCTTAAAATTCTATATAATTATTGTAATAATATGGTTATCATTAATGATGTCGGCAAAGATAATTGTGTAGTGGAAATTAGATATCGAGAAAACCCCCAGGCATGCAATGAGATAAGAAATGAAACAATCAAGGCAATTAACATGTGTTGGAAGTAGAAATAAGGCACAATCATCACACTTGTCCCCAGGTAACATCGAAAGCATCACAGCCCTGATCCACCATCACGTGCCGCAGGCTCGTCTCATCGAGGCCATTGGCCAGGAGCTGACCTACCTGCTGCCGAACCGCAACTTCCAGCACAGGGCTTACGCTAGCCTCTTCAGAGAGCTGGAGGAAACCCTGGTGGACAGCGGCCTCAGCAGCTTTGGTGTGTCTGACACATCGCTGGAGGAGGTGTGTGAAAATAATAACAAAATAAATGGTAGCAGTGGTAATCTTACGACTGCAGTTGTGATTTATTGGGAAAATCAAAACTTTATTTACATGAACAAATTTACATTGTAGTCCCAGGACTTAAATAAATTAGACAATAGATCAAACTGACAATGACTGCCCCCTGAATCAGATATATTCTTACTTAAGTGTAAATTATATTTTCATTTTCAGTGCTAAACAGCAATTTGCTTTTTTTGCAAGAACAAAAAAAGGAGAGTTTTATTGGGACAATCTGTCATACAGACACTGCCTGACATTCACCTTTAAAGTGATTAGGCTCTGTAATAAAGAACATCTCTTAATCTTGGATCCTGACAATAACATAAGCTATTTTTTTATAGATCTTCCTAAAGGTCACTGCTAATGGGAATGCAACCAACAGGAAATGTATACCAGGTAAAAAAAAAAAAAAAATGTTTAGCCATTGCCCTAACATTTCTTTCTCGTCCTGTTGATTTGTTGTGTGTCTGAATGTGTAGTTGTATCTGTCGTAGCCCCTCATCATGTGAACTTCATCCTTTGTATCCCACTTTCTAACTCTCTCAGAAAAGAAATCATTGCGACAGATCTGTCGAGCTAGTCTCTGTGGATTCAACAGAGTGGCAGTTGATATGGAACCACCAAAAGGTGACATTGGCTTTCAGTTTACAGCTCTGGACAAATGCTGCTGTTGCTGTTGTTTTTTTAAGTGGCTTTTAAAGTTTATTATGTATCATAATATGAAACATATTCAACCTTCCATCAGACCATCAAGAATATGTAATGGTCTGAGAAATTTACAGAATAGTTCGACATTTTGGGAAATGCCCTCACTCTCAATCCATTCCTGAAAACTGAAAACATGTTTTAGCAAAAGTATTTTTCCTTCGATATTTTGACTAGTGAGATGCGACCAACTGAGATATTCATCATAAATAGATATTTATATCAAGAGCTTTCACTGGCACACCAGTAACATGTTAAGATGATGAACTACATCACTGAGGCAAGTTGAGTTTGCAGGTAAAAGCTTTTTGAACACCGGCTACACATGCTTTGCTTGCTGGCTGTGCAACTTGACTTGCGCTCTATATTCCAGAGACAGGTGGGCCTTTGTACACCAATGGCCAGGCCCCGTGTGATATCCCAGAAAGCACTGCAGGCAGGGGATCCTATCAGGTCAGAGGGTTGTGTCTCACCATCAAACAGTTCTTCGCTCTGCTGATCAAGAGGCTCCATCATGCAACGCGCTCCTACAAAGACTTCTTTGCCCAGGTAACCTTGCTATAATCTATCAAACCATAATCCTTATGCAATGCTGTGATCTTAATAGAAATGTATGTTTTAAGTGTTGCTATATGGTGTGTTGTGCATTTACTGGAATTACAATCTAAATATGTTAACCAGGCTGGTTACGGTGAATCAGCAGAGGTCCTTGTCTCAATTATATTGTTATATTCCGTTTAGCTGTCTGAATTAGAGTTGGATTTCGAAGAAGTACCTGGGCCTTGATCTTAATCAGAGCATTACATATATTGTCTGTTTTTTAAATGGCAGTTATGTCTCTGTCTTTGGTAGATTGTGCTACCAGCTAGTTTTATTTTCCTGGCACTGACATTCACTCTGATCGTTCCACCTTTCGGAGAGTATCCAAGTCTGACCCTCAGTCCCTGGATGTATGGCAGACAGTACACCTTCTTCAGGTGGGCATAATGGACACCTAGCACTATGCTGCTGATATGAGGAGACTTGCCAATTTAATCAGATCAATGCAATACCTATTGAATTTGGCTAAAATAGCTCAAATGTCATTTTCTTATTTTACCATTGCAGCAATGAGCGTCCCATGGATGCTCAGATGAGATACTTTGGTAAGGTGCTGTTGGACAAGCCTGGCTTTGGGACTCGTTGCATGGTGAATGAACCACTTGAGTGAGTCACCTTTACAGATTTAGTTAATTTTTCACCACTTTGCTGTTTTTTGTTTTTTTTACTCAATCAGTCATTTCCCTCACTGGCAGAGATTTCCCATGTAACAACATCACCACGGAGTGGGAGATGCCCCTGGTAAACCCTGTCCTGATAGATATGCTGGCCGGCCCAGAATGGAACTCCCTCAGACCGTCTCCAGATTGTCAGTGCAGCACACCCAGGAAACTCACCATGCTGCCTGTGTGTCCTGCAGGAGCTGGAGGCCTTCCACCTCCACAGGTAGGTGGATGGGTCACTAATATATTAAATAACCACAATTTACAGTATATATATACAGTATATGGCACACATGTGGAGGTCCACCATTGCTGATGAGTTTCTCATATTAAATATACACTGCGTGTTATTTTTTGCATTAGAGGATCCAGGCAACAGGAGATGTTCTCATGGACCTAACAGGCAGGAGCATCTCTGACTACCTGGTGAAGACCTACCCCAGCCTCATCAGAACCAGGTATAAGATCTGCGCACCAAGTCAAAAAGAAGAACTTACTTATGCGTGAGGTTACTGTAACTAATAACATAACTTTACTGTAGTTTCTCTCCTCTACATTGATCTAAACTGAACTGTATCTGATCTGTAGTTCTATTACGTCAAAGTTTTGTACAAGATGTGTTCATGACATTGTTAAAGTACATGTAAAAATACAACACTTTTAATTTCAATAGAACCCTATTTGTGATGTTTTTAAAGTTAAAATGTTAATCTTTTTCAGCTTGAAGAGCAAATATTGGGTGAACGAACAAAGGTAATTTAAAAAAATGTTTTTATCCAACTGCTTCATTGTCAATATGCATTTTGAAGTATATCAAATTTCCAAAGGCATAGTGGTGCAGTTCTCCATCCAGTGGTTTTAATGGTGTGATACAGTTTTGGACTGCAGTAGCTGGAGTTACAGTAAAGCTTTGTAGATGTCAGAAGGTTTTTTTCTGTGGTGTCCAGGTATGGAGGTATATCAGTTGGAGGACAGCTTCCTGTTTTAGAGTTGCAGCCAAAGACCATCCAAGATCTCGCAGCACAGCTGGGACGACTGCTCAATGTTACTGGGGTATGGCTTTAAAACTCAACATTATGTGCTTGCTTATGTTTTGTGTGCTCTTTTATCCTTGTTTCTGTGTGTTCATCACTTGCCCTACTGTGATTTTCGTTTGCAGGGCAAATGCTCCAAACAAACTCTGAAAGACATAGGGACGTTCCTCAGGTTCATGGAGACTCAAAACAATGTTAAGGTCAGTTCCAATAGAGTCTCACCAGCAGCATGCAACCTTCATCACTGTGATCAACTTGCCTCATTGAATAAGAAAATGTTATAGACATCATTTTCTCACAAGCCAAGTAAATGCTGTAGTTTAGATCATGTCTATGATATTAACATTATAAATCATCAGTACTCAAAGTGCATTGTCTTTCAACAGGTGTGGTACAACAATAAAGGCTGGCATGCCATGGTTTCCTTCATGAACGTGGCCAACAACGCCATCCTCCGTTTAAACCTGCCAAAAGGAGCTAACTTGGACGAATATGGAATAACTGCCATTAATCATCCTCTGAACCTCACTAAAGAACAGCTGTCTGAGATCACTGTGTGAGTCACCAATGGCTGGACATGTATCCAATTACGTTTCAAAATCTGAAACTTTCTAGTTATTTGCAAGAATATTTAAGGATTTTTTTTAAAGAAGTAGTGTCACCAGGGTCTGATACTTTTGTGGTAGCAATTCTTTGTGATCCATTCAGTTTTATAAAGACTCTCTGATAATTTCCCTCTCTCCTTTCCTCAGCCTGACCACCTCAGTGGATGCAGTGGTGGCCATCTGTGTCATCTTTGCTATGTCCTTCGTTCCAGCCAGCTTCGTTCTCTATTTAATCCAGGAGAGGGTTACTCAGGCCAAACACCTGCAGTTTGTCAGTGGAGTCAGTCCATTCGTCTACTGGATGGCCAACTTTCTCTGGGACATGGTACAGTGACCTTATAAGATGCACACCAGAACCTGGCAAATGTCATAGTCTAGGACTTGTAATAATGATGTTTATAAGAAAAACCAATGCAAAGACACCCTAATATAGACACTATTATCTATAGCATGCAAGCCCTTATTGTTTTTATTGTTGTTTCTCCAGTTGAATTACTCCATCAGTGCAGCGTTGGTGGTGGAAATTTTCATCTTTTTTGATAAAAAGTGCTATACCTCACCAACCAACATCCAACCACTTATTTCCCTGCTTATGCTTTATGGGTAAGTGCTTTTCTTTTTTGTGCTCTTACTGTATTTGTTAAGTCTTTTTTAACAACAAATATATATATACATATATACAGTATACTTGCTTACTTAACAGTTGTGCCAAGATAGCTTGATATTGCTGTTTGACACAACTTCAGGCCACATTAAATACATAAAAAGGTCTCTGGACTGTCTCCAACCAAATCACACACATTTAGGCTATTTTCTATGGGATATTCTTTGATAACTAATGTAATAACCAAGTAATATTTTTTCACTTCCATTCACTGAGCCTCGCCTGAAACAGTGTGGAGCCCCCCTGGGGACGCCCGTTTCCCACTTTGAAAACTTGTGATCTATAAAATATATAATTTTACCCTGCACATACAAACTCATCAATTTACATATGTTTAAATTACAATATTTGCATTCTGTGTTTTTACTGCAAAGCCCACAGCTGGTTTGCAAAAAAACACTGTGTCCAGTATATCATTGTATATCATATAGTCTATCACTGGAGTCTGGCATTATATTGTGACATTCATTGTGCTTAACTGATGCGTTTTTTGCTCTCTTTTTCTCTTAGCTGGTCTGTGACACCCATGATGTATCCCATGTCCTTCATATTCAGTGTCCCCAGCACAGCCTATGTCTCTTTGTCATGTATCAACCTCTTCATTGGCATAAACAGCAGTGCCATCACCTTCATCCTGGACCTTTTTGAGGGCACTACAGTAAGACCATCGTCCTTATTTCTGTAAATTTAATCTTGCAGCTCCCACATTGCCCTAATTTGGATTTCTGTCCAGGCTCTGTACAAGTTCAACCAGCTGTTAAAGACCGTGCTGCTCATCTTCCCCCATTACTGCCTGGGCCGAGGTCTCATAGACATGGCCATGAACCAGGCTGTGACTGATATCTACGCTCGCTTCGGTAATGACACACACATGCTCATACACCTCACAGTACAGCAAGCAAATACTTTTAGCAACAAAAGCCTCCAACTGTCAGCAGCATCTCAACACTATGAATGAATGTTGGGTCACTGCATGCCATCAAGGACCCAGCCAACTACAGAGTAACCTCCCCTTGTGCACCAAATGCTTGGCAGCAGATTCTGTAGTGAATACATCTGTAAAGTTGGAGGACAAAGGACAAACTATGAAATCTAACAATACAATTACAATCACTCACTTTATCTGATATTTTAAATCATGGAAATTAAACATTTAGTGTGAAAGCGTGACTGAAAAGTGTGTGATGTTTATGTATTTCAATAGGTGAGGACTACAGCCCGGACCCCTATAACTGGGACTTCATTGGGAAGAACCTATTCTGCATGGCTGTTGAGGGATTCGTCTATTTCATCCTTAACATTCTGTTCCAGTATCGCTTCTTCCTGGATCACTGGCAAGTATAGTAGAACTAGAATTGGGAAACCAAATTTGCCAAATGTACTTGTAGGAATTGTTGAACATTACGACTTGTGTATAATAAGATAACACATTCTAAAATGTGGTGATGCATACATTGACTAGAAGTTGATTTACTGACTAGCTGTTTTTTCTATTTGCAGGATATCAGATTGCCCAAAGCCTCCTATTTTGGACGAAGATGAAGATGTGGCAGAGGAAAGAGAGCGACTCTATAAGAGTGAAAAAACTAATGACATTTTACGCATACAAGATCTGTCCAAGGTGAGACATTTTTCTTTGGACAAAATGCAAAAATAAAGGATTTCACTCAAAAGTATACTTTCATTTGAGTCCTTATTTTGTTCTCATCTCGTCTTGCCAGACATACACAGGAACAATCATCCCTGCAGTGGAGCGAATCTGTATTGCAGTATCACCTGGAGAGGTATGTATGTGTGGTTAAACAGACCTATGCAATTTACTCCACAGAGGAAGCATTCTGGTCACTTCATTGTTCATCTATCATGTTTTTTCTCATGTAGTGCTTTGGTCTACTGGGGGTCAATGGAGCAGGGAAGACAACCACATTTAAAATGTTGACTGGAGACATTGATGTCACCTCAGGAAAGGCCTCAGTTGCTGGTCACAGGTTAGTAATATATAGTTTTTACTAACCAATATGTAATTTAACATACAGTTTGAGGCTTGTAATCAGCATTCTTGTTGTTTAGCCCAAATGTTTTCTCCTAAATCTACAGTATTTTGACCAACATCCTGGACGTCCACCAGAACATGGGATACTGCCCACAGTTTGATGCCATAGATGAGCTGTTGACAGGTCGAGAACATCTGCACCTCTACGCTCGCCTCCGTGGAGTTCCGGAGTCTGAGATCAGCCGGGTGAGATGCAGCTGCCAGCAAATAAATCATTTTAAACTGGACCTGACAGTTGTAAATATCATTTTAAAATGATAACTATGACGAGTATATCTTATAGTACGATGTTTGTATCTGACACAATCCACAAGCCTAACTTATTAACCACTGTGTCCAAGTTGTACTAAAACAATGAAGACAAATGTAAAAGGTGATATTTATTTCAAGCAGAATAAAGTGGCAAATCCCTTCACTGTAAGCATTGAGGGAAAATGAGCAATTCCGATAGAGAGTCACGTAGTGGGGCATTAAAGCAGCAATACGATTTCAGTAATGCCAAAATAGATCCACAGTTGAAGACTTCACTACATACACATGTAGCCCATCAGCTATTATAATCAGCTAGTCATAATGTATTACTGCTTCAAAGAAAGAAACAAGTTAGGTTAGAAACCCTGTGTATTTGGAAACTACAACGTGTGTCATTTCAATCTATAAACCTGACAAATATTCTTTGACCGAATTGTAACATGAGGCACTTACAGTATCCTCCTTGTGCTCAGGTTGCAGAGTGGGCCATCCAGAAGCTGGGTCTGTCAGAGTATGCAGGCCAAAGTGCTGGGACCTACAGCGGAGGTAACAAGAGGAAACTCTCCACAGCCATCGCCATTATAGGCTGCCCTGCGCTGGTGCTGCTGGTGAGGCCAACGCTATTGACAGCGCTTGGTTTGGATTAGAGGTTTAGGGCGGGGAGTGCAGTTATATGAGCATGGTTAGGTGATAGACGAGATGCCAGATGTTTCTGTGTGTATGTTAATGAGTTTGTTGTTATTGCTGTACATTAGGATGAGCCCACTACAGGTATGGACCCTCTCTCCAGACGCTTTCTGTGGAACTCCATCATGAGTGTTATTCAGGACAGACGTGCTGTGGTACTCACCTCACACAGGTAAACTATCTAGTGTGAGTAATTGACTGTGTGTGTGCATGCACATTTGTGAGCAGAGAGTTGCATTGTAATTTCGCCATCTGTCCTTACAGTATGGAGGAATGTGAGGCGCTGTGTACCCGCTTAGCAATTATGGTTAATGGATCCTTTAAGTGTTTGGGAACCATTCAGCATCTGAAATACAAGTTAGTCATTATACTTCTTCCCATATCATGTATCAAATTTCAAAATAAATAAACATTTCTGAAACAATGGAAAAATTAAAATCCAATTAGCCTTCTACAAAGTCGCCAATCTTTGATTTGGCTTTCCCTTACATCAATGTAAACTTAGGTTTGGTGATGGCTACGTGGTGACCATGAAGATTAGGGCGGATAAGCCTGGTTGTGCCCCAGACCTGAACCCTGCGGAAGCCTTCATGGAGAGTACCTTCCCTGGCTGCATACAAAGAGAGAAACACCACAACACTCTCCAGTACAAGATTTCCATCTCCTCCCTGGCTAAGATCTTTCAAACGGTTCTGGCTAACAAAGAAAAGCTCAACATAGAGGACTACTCAGTGTCACAGACCACTCTAGACCAGGTAAATGAGCATATGAACACATGATGAGTTATGAAATGGGAATTTAATAGGGGTGTACATTTTCTATTTTCACATTTCTTTCAGAACGATCAGGTTGCTCGATTGAGAAACATCAGTAAAATTGTGAATAACTCACTACTTTTTTTTAGGAAAGAAAAGGCACATTTTTTTATATAGCACATTTCATACCCAAAGGCAAGTCAAAGTGCTTTACAGATTACACAGGCAAAAGCGCCAAAAACAAATGATAAATCAATATCTTCATCTGAACACTATCATCAAGTATAATTAAAAGAATGTCAGTTACTTTGGTTTAAGACCAAAACTAAAGAGATTCCGCATTGAGGGTCATCTTTTTCAAGTTGACATGAGCTGTTAGCTCATGTCTAATGTTTCTATGTATTTATTTATTCTCCCGTAGGTTTTTGTGAATTTCGCCAAGCAACAGTCAAGAGAGGATGACGATATTGTGCTGCACCCAAAAGCTGCCGGGGCACAGCAATATATTGAAGACACACCCTTGAAGTCTTTGAAGAAGTGAATTTACCTGAATGACCTCATCTGGAAGACAATGCTTTGGAGGACTGAAAGATAGTTGGAACTTAGAACTTGAACCTCCTCTTCAAATGAAACAGTCTGCAGAAGATTCTCTGCAGTGTCATCATGAAGTCCTGCCTCTCGCCTGGTGGAGACAAGCAACTGGTGCAGAGGATGAACCGGTTGTTTCTTATCTCATCGGCATTTGGAGTAGCATTTGAAATGGGCCAGTCCTTGTTAATCCATTGTGTGGTGTTAGGCCTTGAAATTCAGTTTCTATATGAGGCAGCCCCCTAAATGGGACATGATTACATATGTCATATTTGACTGATGATTTGACATGTGGCAATACTTTTCTTTTCCAGTAAACAGGGTTAGTGGGCTTTGGTTTTTGAAAGTGTGGAGCATTTATGTGCCTGCTATATGTTCCATGATTTGCTCACCTTGTAGGCCTTGCAAACAAAATGCAACAGAGCTTGAGACTAAGACAAGGACCATGACTTTGATTGATGACATGTAAAAAACGTTAGATATTGGGTTGTAATGGGAATTTGAAGAAAGCATAGGTCCTGTGTATTTTATTGCTTCAGATGCCAAGCAAGATTATCTTTTTTTTTTGCCTTCTTTAGATATGTGAAAAAAAGCACTCAGAGAAGCATAGCCTTAGCACTTTATTGATGCAACTTTAATTGAAGCATCACGATTCTTATCAAGATGTTCTGCTAGTGCAATACAGCTAATGCTTTTTACAAAATCCTCTTGATGCTATGCAATTAATTTCGATATCATGTGATGTTTTTATGCCACCAATGTCTTGTTCAGTCTTTGCGCTTTATCATAAACGTATATATGTTCAACTTTGGTAAACTGTCTGCATTCCACCTGCACCTGGTGTCATTAGAGGAACTGCATGTTTCTGAGAGGGGCATCTTGTCAAATAAAGTTACACAATTCATATGTTTGTTGTGTTTTAAACTATAATAACTCCCATTCACATTTATACAAAACAGTTTTTAACAGTTTAATACAACCTGAGTTTAAAAAGTAAGGGCTGGATAGCAACAGAAGTTATCACTGACTACCTGATGAGCCATCTAAACATTCATTCAAGTTACACTTCTACAGTATAGTTTCCATTACTCTAATCTGAGATACGGTGGATAAGCTTATTATTAGCATAATTAAATGTCTGCCTTATCAGCAATTCTCCTGAGAGTTTAAAAGTGATGTTGCACTCTCAAATGGATGCCATGACATTTTAAATTCTAGTCTGCTAGTTTCTTTCCGCAGCCACTTAATTATGAGCTAGAGCTTGTTTTATTTCCTTCACTTAACCTGAAAAGTTTATTAGAGCTGTAAGCATTCATCATTGAAAATAAATAACACAACCTGTGGTTCTAATAAGCCAGATTGCAATGAGAACTACTCACTGGGAAGAAACTAAAATCCATGGTTTAAACTGAAATGAAAATGTTCCTATGCTATTTCTAAATGCTCCAGTATATTGCCGTAATAGTATTGCTCCCATTCCCACTCCTTTCAGTTCATAGATATAAAAAATATTGCATAATGCTGGCCTCAGCAGCAACAAACATCTTTGTTTTAGTGAAAAACAATTGTGGGGAGTGAATATACACATCTTATATGCTACAATAGTTCATGTTGTTTTGATCACTCAGAGAATCAGAGGGATAATGGCCATCCGGAGGCTGGGATAGTCCTTGAACTCCCTGCTGTAGACTCTGTGCTTCCCTTTGGCCCAGATGGCCATCTGAATGAACCCCAGTAATGTGTACAATGCCACTGGAATACAAAACATACACGTATTAGAGCATGTAAGTGGATTCATGTCAGTAAAACATCATTTACTGCTGCAGTACTACTGCACATACCTGGCAGACACTGGGTCATGATGGAAAAGCTCACCCAAGCTCCAACCTAGTATGTGTAAAATATACAGGTAGAGAGTTAAGTACATAGACATGGGTCATAGTCATTGCCATGATCAGTTACTATAAATGGTGTTGATTACCTCATATGTGTAATTTGGACAGGATACAAGGAAAAATAGCCATGTGAATGGGTTTATTGTTGGCGCAGGAAACCGTCTGCCCCTGGATCCTGAGAAAAAGTTTCATGAAAAAAAAACATGATTAGGTTTGAATAACTATTTTAAATTTAATTTGAAGTACTTTTAATGCTAAAAAATATATACTGTAGACACCCATATCATGCATGTTTCATTAGCGGATCAACCAAAACTAGTGTGAACATGGAGTACTAAGCAAGTGGTTTGTAGATGGTTTTCAGTCATTTCATCACAGAAAATCTAAATTGATAAATTGAACAAATGTCAAAAGAATACAACTCAACAACTCACCCTCTCCTCTGATATTATTAAGAGTCAAGTGAATGGAGAAGTTTCCCACTTCACATATCTGGAGCAGAAATAAGCATTTCACACCTTATCTTATCACATCTTATATACTCAACATTTACACTGAATTTATGTTGGCCTTGAGTGAACAGCAGTATACGTACCACAAATATGACTAACGCATAGTTGACTTGTAGTTCTCCATATGCTGTGAAGACAGATAAGCTGGTGTTGATATGATGTATTAATGACAAAGTGCGTGTGCGTGTGCGAGTGCGGGTGTATGTGTATGTGTGTGTTTGTGTGCACACGTGCTGACTTACATGGAGGTGTATAAAGGGGGTGGTTGATATAGTAGGCCAACCAAGCTGAGAAACCCCAGTAATAAGCACAATTCTGAGAGAGGAAACAAACAATATATATGTATGAATATGTGAACATGAAAAAATATATATTACTGCATGATGTACAATATATCGGTCAGTTAAAATAAAAATGTACTTCATTCAATTACATTTCTACTACTGAACACACTAATAGAAGACCGATACTAACTACCTCTCCTCATCAAGATGCTGCTCTGCTCTGCTCTGAGTTGTCTTTAGGCTAAACCCAGTACCACAACAGCTGGCGTGGGACAGGGAAAAAGAGGGCACACTTTGTGAAAGAGGGGAGCATATTATCAGAGGCTCTTCTTTTCAAGGTCATGTCCTCACCCTGACTATTGTCCTGAGAGGCATGGTCCCATGGGAGAAACGATGCACAAAGATAGTCTCTATCAACCTCTTCATATAGTGGAAGGTGTGACAGGCACAGGCTAGTCTGAGAGACAGAGAGGTGGGATGAGGTCACAAGTGCAAGTATGTACATTACCTGAGGCGCTTACTTTTTTTGATGTAGTATGCAACTTCATCACACCGTTTTTGCAGCAGATTTCAAATTTGAGATGAGAAATTATTACATTTAAATGATCCCTGAGTGCCAAATTGGATCAACGAAACATTTGAGATTCAGCAAAGAAAGTGCAACATAGTGTAAATAATAGAACACACCAGAATAATATAAACATACACAACTAGATACAACACTACAATATGAAGACACATTGTATATAGGCTGAGGAGTTACGATGGAGTGTAAAAGATTTAAAAACAAACAAACAAAATCCCTTGACAATAGTTAAAACTCCCTTATAGTTTGAAAATGTCCTTAAGATACTTTAATAAAATGACAAACCCCAAGGGAGAGAGCGTGGCTCAACATGAATAAAAGAAAATGTCCAAACCATCATGTCATTGCAGCATCAAATAATTATTTTTAACAACAGTTATATTATCTCATGTCAGTGTACACTGAAGGGAGATAATACAGTGATTTTTCGGATTCAGATTTTATATAATTGACTGACTTTTTCACCACAATAGATGTAATTCCACATGTAGTGAGGCATAACATGGTAGTAAAAATAAATAAATGACAGACTTCACTAAGGATTAAAGATTAGTTCCACTTTTTGGGAAAATGCTTATTCCCTCACTCTGTGATACCAGTCATCTCATCTACGTCTTAATATGCACATTTTCCAAAAATGTGGAACATTTCCTTTAAACTTATTATTATTATATTTCTAGAAAATAAATCATACTCATGTCTGCAGAGTAAAACCCACTGCCTGCCACACCCTGTACTATAGTTGTACTATAAAGTTTATTTTTTCCACTTACCTGACCACAGGATGAGGACTGGAGGTGAAGGCATATCTGTGTGAGTAAATGTACGGTACTCGAAAATAGAAGAGGAGGTAGGCGAGAAGGGGCCCAATGCACTCTGCCAGAAACACCTGGAAACAAAAGAAGAGAAAAAGTTCACACTTCATACTGTCGCTCTACGGTAGAGCCCGGGAGGTGCCGTAGAAAAAAACAAAAATTCCTGATCTAAATTGAATAATTCATGCCCACAAATTAATAATTTGTGCACAGAATTTTTTTTTGTTTCACTCCATGAAGCTCTGTAATCTGTACTGTACTTACATTTTTAAAAACAATATCACAAAGGTGATATGCAAACAAAAAGAAAAACATGTGTAGCCTATGAGTAAAGGTAGGCAGGCAAAAATAGATATGTCTTGAACCAATGTTGAATCCTTTGATTTATATCCCAGAACAAGAATTCACCAGATTCAGAAGATACTCCCAAAATAAAATATCCCAATATTATTCCAAAATCTCAGAATGGCCTTACACCTCAGCATATAAAAAACATGCTATTTAGATATGAACCAGCTAAAACCCTCAGGTCCACAGGCGGAGGTCTTTTAACCATCCCTCGTGCTAACTCTAAAGCAGGACAGGCTGCCTTCTGTATTTATGCCCCAAGCAGATGGAACGCCCTGCCTGAGGACCCGAGAGGCCCTCACACGGAACACTTTTAAAAGCAGGTTGAAAACATCGCTTTACAAAACAGTCTATGGCTAACTTCTTAGCATACATGTATGTATGTGTGTGAGTGTGTGTGTGTGTATGTATGTGAACTTGTGTGTGTGAGTGTGTCATTTATATTTTGGCAATTGTTTCCTTACCATAGTCCAACCTAACTGTGGACCAAGATCTCTGAAGTACATGGTGGCAGTAGTTCCAACTGGTAGATTCTGTAAGATTTCGTCATCTCTGAGGGATTTGTCCTCTAAAAAAAAAAAGAAGAAAAATAAAAAACCTGATCAAATATTTGATGTACACAAATTCAGCTTTTTCTGAAATTAAAGCATTAATAAATCTACTATCCAGTGGAAAACATCCTCTCTAGTTTATCAAACTGTGTAGAAAAATGACCATATTGACAAAATTTGCAATAACAGTCATACTGAAATTTGTTATTCGTATGTACCTTTAAGAAGTCGTATGCAAAGCATTGTGGCTTAGAGGGCCTGTTTAGTTTTCAGCACACGCTCCCTCTACCTGGGAGCTCATGGGAACATTGCCACAGATAATATGTTGCTCTAATTGGAATACATTTTTAGACTATCATTAGGGGGGACTGGCCCAGATAGCTTTTGAACCAAAGTCTCTACTCTGTCGTTTGTCGTCTTTAGTAACAAGATAGCCCTCATAGTCCACTCAAAGCCCGGCAACATCATACCTCATGGTAGACCTTATGTGCCGTAGTTACCATTACTGTTTTAATTTATACTATAATGAATGGGAAAAGAACGAACATAAAGTCTACAGTCTAGTACTAACAGTCTTATTAGTGAAAATAAAAGAAGAACAGACTGTGTTTCCACGGTGATGGAGGTTCTGTGAAGATGTGGGCCGCTTTTTAAGGCTTTCATCCACCTCCATAGGGAAGGTCATTGCAAATGTTATTGAACATTCTGGGTCACACAGTGTAATGGAGGTAATTTCATTTTAAAATCTCTCATTCACATGGCTAAATGCCCCTCGCAAATGTGTATTCTAAACAACTGTAAACAAGTTCTGTGTTACACATGACATTTACAGCTGCATTTAGTCGGAAAAAAAGTCTAATGTCAAAATGGCTTTGAAGAACAAGGATAAACACACTATAGACTATAAGCAAGATCTTGGAATCATGATGCATACCTACTTAACCTAAATCACAAAATACAACAGCACAGCATCACATGTTTCACACAATAGATTATAGACTATTTTGGTGAAAAAAGTAAAAACCTACAAACAAAACATATACTATGACTTTTTTATGACATATTTCTTGACATACTTTGACATTTTTATGACATTTTTTAAGGCATGCTTTAAACTGACTTTTTAATCACATACTACTCTGTTATTTTTTAAAGACTTTTTTATGCCATGATTTACTATAGTATGACTTTTTTTTTATGGCATACTAAACTATTGACTTGTTATTGACATTTTCATGTCATGACATGCTTTATTATGACTTTTTTTTTTGGCATTTTTATGACTTTCTTCATGACTTACCATGACATTATGACATTTTTATGACATACTATACTGTGACTTTTACTAATAAGTCGCAAGTGTGCACTTCCATGACTGAACGCCACCCACTGCAATTTAGAGTCTCATTGTCCAGTGCAGCTTTAGTGTTGTTTAAGAGACACTAATACATACATGTAAATGGTAAATGGTAAATGGACTGCATTTATATAGCACTTTCCACATACTGTAACTGACCACACTATGGCTACTTACTGGGATCAAGCCTCAGGGCCTGTCTTGCTGGATACCAGCGAGGATCTGAGGAGATGAAACACACATACACTTACATACACAAATACACAGGGTTCGACAGCTGCATCGCACAGACAGATTTTGGCCTCAGGGCCAATAATAATTGATCACAATGGAATAATGTTGAGCTCTGCTGCTCTGCTGGATTCTGATGGCCTCAGGCTTGGGAAACCTTTGGTAACTTTTCTGACCAGACACGCACTGACTGCGGGCTTCAGAGGAGTAAACAAGAAATTGTTTTTAACAGGACATATCTGTGGGGAAGTGGTGGGATATGATATACCGTAATGATTCAATAAATAGCCTAGCAAGTTTATCAATCATAGTTTTTATCTAGGAATCCTGTAAATTCAAGTAACAGTAATGGGCAATAAAATATACAAAAAAAGAATACAACGACATATGAGATATATTTACAAAACTTGTCGGTTTTATACAAGTGCACCAGACTACTATAAAACACATTTTTATTTCACTGTCCGCTATTAAGATAAAAATATAAAAGCCAGCAAAAAACACAAAATACATTCTAGAACCAGAAACGGCACGTGAACACTCACATGATTTGTGAAAGAGGCTCTTGATGTCTCCTATTGTTGAGTAAGGCTCCACCTGAAGGGAATACAAACATGAAGTATGTAAGCTTGATATATTATCAGTTAAGAAGCTGACAGTGTTTCCTGTGTTAAAACGTTTACAGTCATTACAAACTCATTCTGTGCAACTAAAATTTTTTTCAAATTCTAGTGACCACTAAGATCCCAACGATAACATATGTAATGCTGAATTTTGTGGAAATGTGTCTAAAATGGTTAAAAACATGGAATACATATGGAAACATATAGTTTCAGTGAACAAGCTGATACAAAATATATATGGTCAGGCTGTGGTAAAAGATTCTTTTTCCAACCTTAAAGCTACCTGAGGTGAAACAAAAGGGTTAAAGTGTAGTCATGGCAACATGTCAGCATACCTTATCTAAAAAACAAAGCTGCTCTTTGGTCTTTGCATCCAGGATCCTCACCTGAAGAAAACACAAGATGCACCACTTTTATATAGTACAGCAGCAAGGTATTAAGTTGTAAGACATTTCCATTCATGCCTTAGATTCGTTTACTCACATTTCCCAAATGCGGTCAATTTAAAGTTGTGGTGTGTGGACTCTACATGCCACCTCAGCAACAAAGCCGCAGGGTGTAAAAGATGGACCTACTTCCACATCTCTTTCAGAATAAGCTGTAAAGATTGCATCTATCTATTGCCAGAAGGCTGGAATTATATGCATGTTATTGCATGTCATTATATTGATACTGATATTGCAATGAATATCAGATTTGTACTTTAGAACATGCATGTTTTGATCTAAATGCTACCTGGTCTGCATGTGGTCTTACATTTAAAAAACTTCAAATTAAATTACACCACCTTTCAATAAAAAATTGTAAAGTTGATGCCTCCATGAAATAATAAGTGTTCTTGGGTCAACCATAGAAATATGAATGCAATATCCATGAAAATATAACAATATTGTTAAGCACAGCAACACTCTTCTCAGTGGCCCTACACTGCCAAGTGTATCCAGTTTTCCTGATGAAGTACAAAATCTCAATCTGAATAATGAGGATGGTTGAGTTTTGTAGGAAAAAAGGACCTGTGTTGTCCTGCTGCTCTCTTGCACACATCTTTTTCATCTTAATTAGACCATGTCAGTGGTGATGTACAGCATATGCAAGGAGGATGGTGGGTGGCGTCCCACAATTTGCCCTGAAAGCACTCCATACTGTGCTGCTCAGCAGAGCTGTTCTAGCTAAATTGGTTCCCTTACTGGACAGTGTAATAACCCACTAATGGATACCTACAGATTTGCTGAGTGCACAGTAGAGAAAGAGATAATGTGAATGGTAGAGAGAAAGAGCTCTTTACCATCTGCTGTTTGCATTGCAAAAGACACACATTTGGTAAGTCATTTAATCTTGTGTCCAGACTTATTTAACAATATTCATTTGTCTTTCTTGATTTGTGTGAGTGGCATCTTCCCCTTCATGAGATCAATTACATCTTCGAACAAGAAATTGACTTTGCGTTCCTCATAAAAAAAGAAAAAGAAAAGCAAATGTCTTTTAACAAATGACTCTCCTGGTGCAACTAGCAAATACTGTGAGATTGCTTACAAAAAAAATATCATGCAATCGACTTCTAGATTTAAAATAGGAGCATTTCATCTTGTCACTCTTTGCAGTGTGTTCATGCTTTGCAGGATGTGAGCACAAGGCATGCTGACGTCTCAGTAAAGGGCACCCTGGGAGATGGGTTTGTTTTGCTTTCCATCTGCTAACCTTCCCAACTGCATTCTAGTTGCACATGTTGATGCATCTGCGTTTTCACGAAGAGCATCAAGGATGTCATTAGGGCTGTGTGTTGTAAAACCGTGTGCACTCAGTTGTGCTGTGCCCTTGTAAATCTGATTATCAGACGCCCCTGTCCTCTCATGGGAACCCAAGGCACTGCTGACAGCACAGGTCATACAGAACATGTGCATACGTGCTTGTGAGGGATTTGTGTAGGTGAGGGGTAAAGCAGTCTTTCAAATTACCATTTGTTCTTTTTATACAAAGTGTATTTTTTCTTTTTAAACAAAGAAGTCTCTTAGCCGTAATAGCTCCACTTAGTGAAAGCTGATGAACGTAATGGCTGATCTTGAATCACAGGATCATTATTTTAAACACCAAGCAAGGTGCTATTAAAGCTGATTCACTTTATAAAGCTGCCAAGTGTATACCATTGTCCTTTTTGCTTTCACACTCACTCAAACTGGATAGAATTTCTCTTTTTTATTCAAGGAAAGTAATCAACTAAGCGCTCAGCTGACTCTTTGTATGCTGCAACAAGCATCTGTACCAGTCTTAGAAAAAAAGCCTTTTATCATGGTACAGCTCAGAAAAAGTACAACTCTTGACCTCAAAGTATAATTTCAAAAATTAGAACTAATAGTATGGATCAGAGATGGACAAGATGACATCATGCTCTGAAGCAGAAGGACGGTTAACAAAAATTAGTTTGCATTAGGTGCTAAATAGCTGGGCTGAATTTCCTGTGGTGTTCCATTAAAAGCTTTAAGGAAATATAGAGGACTTTGACATCAATAGGGAAAGTTTCTTGAGTGAAACTTGTTAAAATCTGCAAATTCTAAGGCAATAATGGGTGCTTAGCCTTCAAAAGTTCTTGCCTTTCCAAAAATCTTTAACATTATACTGCCAATCTTGAGGCAGAGCAAAGTTTGAAATACATGTGCTTATGGATAGTTAGAAGAAAAGATAGATACGGCCTTCAGACATGAGAGTGGTAACAACTTTCTCATCTAACTCTTGATTTTCTATCTAAACTTGGTATGCATTTTCTTGTTTAAACTAACAAGAGCAGCAAGAGAATGGTATCTCTTTTCTTAAAGCATCTAAATATTTGCTAATTTGGCTTGCAGCCTTTATGTATCAGTTATTGAGAGCATGGCACACATCCCAGAGCATGTTGTAAATTAACGAGAATTCATAGGCCTGCTGCACTTTCATTTCTAATCATAAGGCCTTTTGAGACTGAATACAAGAGAACAATCATGAAAAGGCTCCAGTTCAGTTTTGTTTACACTGACGCAGAGACGTGTACTTAATAAACTCTCCTGAGACTTTAAACTTCTTCAGTATTTTCAGAATTCAGCAAGCCATCATTTTGTCATGATTTTAGCTCTTTAAGTATCCCTCCATGTTGTCCTCAGTGTCTGATGAGATGAGAGTCGACATGTGGCACTTTGTTAGCTGGACAGATATTCAGTAACAAAACAACCCTCTTGTTTTTATACTAAATTACCTGACAGAACACTGATTGCAAAAACAGATTCTGAAGATGTTTCAGAAAATCAGAATCTTTAAAACAATGTCAAAGAAAACAAATATTAATGCAACCTTATAAATGATTTCCGCTACATATATGCTCAGAGTGAGTCTGTTGAGGCCTTGTGAAAAAAGTCATGTAAAACTTTACATTCTCTATGAGGAAAGTGGCAATGAGAAGTTCCAGTTAATTCAAATTCCATTCTGTGGCACTTAAGTCAGTATATTTAGGCTTACCTCAAAAAAGGTGGTCCGACTCATGACGCTGGAATATTATAATGTCCTCTGTGTACAGGGTGAAAAAATGACCCTAAACATCAATATAAGCAAACACAACACACACACTCATTCTTCACACACACATACAGAAGTAGTTCCTCTCCTTTCGAGGACAATCCCTGGACTGACCCCTTATTCTTCCCAGCCTACTTTTCTCTCTCTCTCTCTCTCTCTCTCTCTCTCTCTCTCTCTCTCTCTGAGATAGTGCTGGGACTCAGAATCACTAGAGGCCATCCAGAAACCCTGCACATGCCCCCCTCCTGTTTCTCTTTCCTGCTGCTTCCTCCTGCTATTTTATTCAACTAGGCTTAAGTTAGCAGATAGTCACCTTAGATTGAGGAAGCTGAACAGTACAAGAATGTAAGAGAACATCTAGGAATCTTTAGGAACAGTAACCCAAATAAAAGCGTGTACTAGCAACACAAGTATAGTAAATGCATTCCATATTTAGTGTGGTAATGCTAAAACAATACCAAGCATATGAAATATTTAAGTATCTAAACATGAAATGTATACTTTGTTTAAGCACGCTTGAAGTTAAAGTTGCAGTATGTAGTTCATAGAAGAAAGGTAAACTGCACTGTAAACGACAAGGACATCACTTTTCTTATATTAGCAAGACTAAAGGACTGAAGTAGTCTGTGCTGTTCATTAAAAGGTGATCAGTAAATGTAATGATAAACTGATTGTTAGAGTTTAATAATCTGGGGTCACCAGAAACTCTATAATTCATCCTCTGGGAAATATGAATATCCACTGGAAACTTGCCAAGTAGCATTTGAGATACATTGTTGTGGACCACATCACCATGAGCCCAATAACAGTGTTCTTCAGTGCTCAATTGTGTTTCTACTCATATACTTTACACTGTATCAGGAAAAGTTTCTTCTTATATACTGACTTTCTAAAATATGAGAGCAATGGAAAAAAGCCTGCTGGCGTTTATGCAACTCAGGGTGGATCATATACGTTCTCATTCCAGCAAATTCCTTCTGTGTTGGTTTTATTTCTACTGTATTCTCATGTGTAGAGAATTTCACCTTGAAAGCAAGCATTTATTGATAGATTGTGTGGGTTTGCCTTTTATCAGGTTTTACAGTATAATGAATGCTATAGCAAAAGTTATTTGTATCCAACAGCTTATACTTGCTGCTTGATATATACAGTATGTATGCCTATTTCAGTTTTTCATTTATACCGAGTAAAAGAAGAGGTGAGAACTATAGCTTACAATTGCACTTTGCGCTCTGATGTTACATAACTGATGGCTCTTCAATGTGAACACAAAACATAGAGACTACAATAATTCTTCTGTCGCCTCTATCTGCATTTCCATGCATTTAACTTAAGAAAGGTACCAGATTTATAATCTTAATGCACATCTGAAACTTACTTTAAGGTCATCCAAAACTGTGCACGGTGGCGTCAATATTGTTACAATGAAACAACATTTGTGTCTGTTCTAAACATAGTTTTAAACATAGGCTGAACCGGTTTAACTGACTGAAATGTGAATGATTGAAGCTGTTGTGTGCCATACACAGCCTTGGTTTGCATTTTATGTCTAGTGAGGTTTTCTTTTAGTGAGCTTTGCCTTCTAGTCTTTCACATGTGCTTGCTCAGCTGTATTTATATAAAAATACATATATATAGATTCAGACAATGAAAATCAAGTTGAGTATGTATTCGCTCTGTTGTTGTGCTGCCTGAGGGGATCCAATTTGGGGGAAAAGGATACATACAGAGCTGGACCAGACCATGAAGGCCCCAGGCAAATGTAAACCAGGCAGAATTCATTGAAGAACGAGACAGAGAGACAGACAGCAAGGAGACTGAATGTGCTGAATATAAACATCTGTTATTCACAATGTCAACATATAAAAGGAGGATTCTTTGGATACGGTTTTGTGACATAGTTATGTGAGAGAAATTAAGGCAAAACATGCAGTCATCTCCACATGCAGCCTCACCTAATAATACCGCGCTCACAGGCAGCAGCCTATGCATTTTAAAACAACAAAAAATATATTTCTCTGGACTCCGTGCAAAAGGGATATTATGATTCAGGAGAGCTTGTAAATTAGAGACTTTACCCTTTTAAAATGAGACCTCTGCGAAATAGCATGATAGCAGGTAATTGGTACACCGAGGAGGTCAAAAGACAAAGAAGCGTCTACTTAACTGTAGCTTTGTAGTGCAAAATGGAAAATGGCTTTGAAATTTCAAAGCTAAGGTAGCTATCTGAATTATCATCCACATATTGTTCTTCCTTAATCTGGTCGTTTTTCTTCATTGAAATTATAGCAGATAATGAAAAATTGCATTAATTTTAAAAAAAAGTAGATGATGGAACATTTTTTTTTCATACATTCATACAACTTTTTGTGACCTACTCATTAATTAGCTTGAAATCAGCTATTGTATGATAACTTTTGTTACTTTGGTAGTTACTCACACCTGAGTGACTACCAAAGTAATGTACATTCTGAGTTATGATTAAATCTATGCAGTGCTCTGAAACCTGTATTTAATCTTTTTTTGTCTTATACCTCCATCAGGTCAGAAATTCCCCTTAAGTTAATCAACATTTCCTTCTATGACGATGCATATCTGGAGGATTACAGTACTATAAAAATGTTCAATTTGTTTTCACACTATGAATATTAATGTTTTCTGTGAACCCTGACTTTTTCTCTTACAACACAATCACACCAACATCTTTTACTTGCACATGAGGAATATCATCAGACAGACTGTCATTAAATCTGCTGGGCACATTCAGGCTTCCCAGAGGATGAACCATATCCATTTCAGACATTCCATGAGCATCCCTTGTATGACTGGAGACCATACAGTGGTTTGACACATGCATAGAAATAAGATGCACAGAATTCATAGTGTGTCAGTTAAATATACAATGAAGGTAAATATCAACATGTATCCTTGACATATTGGGCACACCTTCCCCCTAAAATGTGCTCACAGGCTTCCTCCATATGGGATGACACTGTCCTCTGCTGGTTAGTATAACCAGTATGTCTGATTATTATCTATTACTGTATACTTCCAAAGTTCAATCACATTAAAGCTTCAGCCACTGAGCTAATGCCTAATGGGTTAATTGATTTTAGGGTTACTTTCAAAGCAAATACATAAATCTTGACAATAAAGGCACCGGGGTCATGTCTTTGCCTTTTAATGTCATGATCTTTGTGGTCTTTAATATAACTAAAATGTAAATCTTTTATATAGTGTAAGGATTAACTTTAAAAATGAAAAGAACCTTATAGGAAAAAGTTTGTGCAACCCAGCCATGATGTTTTTCAGCAATTTAAAGCTCAGTAATGGCAGTTGCTTTCTATGATCAAAAGTTCGAGTCTACATCATAGCCAGGGCATTTCGGCTGCTGGTCCAGAGGGTCATTATTGACTTTTCCATCAGTTTTCATCACCTTCTAACCTCTGAGGATGCCAGCTCATTGTAGTTTTTTCTTTTAAACTTGTAGCTGTTGTTGGCCCTCTAAATCAGTGGTTCCCAAACTTTTTCCTTAGGGGACCTCTTTCCTATTTTTTTTTATAATATTGCATCAGATTTTTAGGAACATTTTAATACAATTTTCAGTCAACAATCATACATAATTAATATTCTTCTTTTTTTTTTTTTTTTAACAAATTCAGTGTTTTCTTCTCCCTGACGTCTGGCCTTTGTTCTATTAGCTCTTTGATTGTTTTACTTATGTACTTTTCTAATACAGGGCAAAGCTTTTTAGCTTTTTCACATAAATGAATGAAATACTGAGATATAGGCCAAATGTATAAATATCTTTTCTTTTTTTTTTTTAAAGTTGTCTTAAACCACTTAAAACCCACAATCTCAGTGATGTGGAATTTGGATGGAAAGGGGTTGGAGGCTATAGCCAAATGCAATCGGCACACAGCTGGGTCAGGGGGTGTGATGGTGGCTGGCAGGATGTCTCTTCCACTTTCCCTGCAGAGATTGGAGGCTGTGCAGGAAGGCTAGGTCTGTAAATGGTAAATGGACTAGCTTTTATATAACACCTTTATAGTCATACAAGGTGCCAAACTGCACCTCATCTAATCTAATGGTCATTCACGCACACACTCACACACTGATAGCACCTTTACGGCTTCCAATTGGTGGACGACCCGCTCTACCTCCTGAGCCACAGCCACCCCTGTACACAGTACATATCTGTGAGGCTCATGTTGAAGCCTTGGAGACACTGTTGCTGATGCACGAAGAAAATGCACTGTGTACGAGACATGTACATTGATGTTTACATACATGATATTAAAGAGTGAGCACCTTCTCTTCTTTTTACTTTATTCAAGGGTGCACATCTCTAATTTCCAAGCGTGCAACTTCACCTAGGCTTGCCATCATGGGGACATCCAATAGGGACTGTATGGAAATAATGGAGGTGGTAAGTGGGGCTAAACTTTGCTGTGTGTTGTACTTGAAAAATTGCACGTGCTCCCCAATTAAAATCATAATATATAATGGTGCTCCTAATATGTGCCACAAATGTACACTTTATAAAAACCCTGATACAGTTCAGACACAAAACTGTTGCCCTCTGCATATGGCAAAGTGCAACCTTATCAACCAAAGTGAAATTTAACTTTGTGAAATAAAAAGAGTTGAGGGCCCTGCAGCAGTTCTCCCACCTGGTTCCCATGTGAGCGTTGTGTGCCAGTGCTTGAAGGGTTACATAGGCATATACTGGAATACAAATTAGCCTGGTAGTTGGCATGCCTTTTGTATAAATTCTGCATTGCACACTTTAAGTCATTTATTTATTTATTTTATCGTTCAACATTTACCTCCTTCTTTACACTGCAGTGTGCCGTCTGCAAATTGCAATCTATAAACTAATCTACAGTATAGAGACTATATATTAGTCTTAAATGGTCTACTGCACATTATTTGATTGTGCTTTCCAGTACAAATGTTGTTTATCCAGTAGGGGGAGATAGTAACCTAGGCAATACAGGTATCCAGCTGAAGCAATTATTGGATAGACCAAGGATGTCTTAAATTCTTAAATTGCTCTCTTTCATGTATTTCTGTTTGATCATCTTTCACATGTTCGGGTTTGTGTTGAGATGTCTTATCTCATGAAGGTGACTATTCCGTCTATTTAATGCTTAGATGGAGTGAAGTGAAATGAAAGTGAACTGTCTGCAGCAGGTGAAATTGAATTTGATCAGGTTTTAACATTGTGAAGAAACTTAAATGATTACTGTAGGAGAATTTCCTCTTGGACTGCTATGAAACAAGTTTTAAGAAGAGTAATTAATACATTGCATGGTTACATAAACTACAAGTGAATACTATCAAAAGAGTTGAGAAAATAAACCAAAAGAGAATAATGCATGGTGAACTAAGTGTTACAATTATGTCTTGTTTTTATCTTTTCTTTTTATCTGCAGTACTTACTAATGGCTATGTTAGAATAAATTTGACATGTGAATATTTTTATATGCATATGCATTGCAGTTTTCAGTCCAATAATACATAATGTAGAAAAACAAAATTATTATTATTCAACTTTAACCTTCCATTTACATCTTTGAGGAAATGTATGGGTTGTTAAAAAGTAAATCTGTGAAAAGACCTTAATCAAAATCCATGCCAGGTACCGTAATTTCTGGACTATTCAGCGCACCTGAATATAAGCCGCACCCACTGAATTTTTAAAAAATATGTATTTTG
>CALSCE010009502.1:4526549-4553935 GCA_943593645.1 Bovichtus variegatus
CACACACACACACACACACACACACACACACACACACACACACACACTATAAAAGACTGAAATCTTCCAATTCTTTATCACCCGTGTTCCCCTGTAATTCCGTCTGGAAGCCTCTCTACAGATAAAGTTTTCAGCTCTGTGACAGTCACATTGACTGCAGGTTTATGCCCTTCCATAAATCCAATAGAAATGAATGCAACAAAAGCAGAGGCATAGCTGAAACAGCAAAGTAAGAAGAAATCCGATGAGGATGTCGCTATACGAAGCATATTGATGTGCTGTAGTTAATCTCTGGCAGCTTGCCATGAAAACGCAGCGGCTCTGAAACTAATGCACACCTGTGGGAATAAATCAATGACAGCCGCTCATTTTTTATTGGATTGAATTCTAGGAAAATAACACCATGACCATTGAATTCCTAGATACATGTCATTAAGTGCTGACTTCTTTCAAATTTCTTTAATCCTAAATGATTCAGCGAACCTTCCAGTTCTCCTGTTTCTACGCAGAGGCAGTCTGATGGCTTTGTGTACTAAATGATTAACTCATCTGTACCAATTACTTGGAATTCAAACTGTCAAACTAACAATCATGCTTGAACAGAAAAGAACAGCGGATGAAGCAGTCTTCTGTGAAGCTGTTAGCTTTGCTGCTCTTCAAGTGAGACATGTTTCAAATAAATGAAAGACATTCTTCTATGAAAGCAAATGAAAAAAGCTTCGATAAATCTCTCTGTTGTAGTGAGCGAGTGTGATACTGCACGTTGTTGCTGTGATTTGTGTCCATGGTTGTTTTTTTTAATTAATTTCCCTCCGTTGGCTCTGCTGTGATCTACATGTTATCACCTGCAGTATATCTTGCTGTGCACCACTAACCTGATATGAAATCCATTCATCACCTGATTGGGGCAACAACAAGTGAGGTCACAACAGCTGATAAAACAGCATTGGCATGTGGTTTGTGCATGACAGCAGAGGAATTATGAATTCATATTATTTCGAACAGTCAGAATAATATTTGTCAATCTGTATTCCAGAGGGAAACGCCAAAGAACAGAGATGAAGGTGAAATATCTGGGGAAATTAATTATGAAAGAGTGTGCAGTTCTTTTCTGAGAATAAAGACAAACTGTGCTTCATAATTGATAACAACACCCCTAAAAGACTGATTGCTTTATTATGATAGAACCCTGTTCAAAAGCTATTAAATAGGAAGTTGAAGTCATAGTTTTCTGCAATTTGGCATCAAGGAAGACTGCTTGTTGTTGTTTAGGAGGCACTATGGATTTTACTTATATGATTTGATGTATCCCCTCCTGGGGAAGAATTCTCCATAAGCCTTTATCAAGGTTTAATTTAGGCCAATACAACACAACTCTGTCTTCTCATGTGTGTCCTGTTGTAGCCTTGCTTTGGGATGTTATTTGGGTTTATTATATGGGTGCATTTTTATAGTCTTTGTTTTGCTCGGATGTTTGAGCTTCACTGCGCAGAATCATGTATGTGCAGAGTTTGACACTAGAAGGCTGTATTCATCTACTGAAGGGGAAACGTTTCTCTGTGCTCCCCTTAAATCTGAGCTTAAGATGTGATCGGTACGAGCATGATTTTGTGAAATCCCAATTGGAATGGATTCTTCAGTTAGGAGACAACATCTGAAATAAACATTTACATTTTCATACATTCTGGATTTAAATTTAAGTAAAATGTATGTATGTGTTTGTGTGTTAACACAAAGTATTATGCCATAATACTAATGCTAAATATAGAGTATGGCGCCACTTTACCTTTCAGGGTTTAGTTTGCAGGTTAAGCAGTAAATGTGACTCTGGGTAATGAGTTGCTCTATGAATCCCACTTATTAATATCAAATATTCTCATAAACCTTTGACAAACATGCAAATGCAAAGGTACCTACTGTACCAGGTGATATAAACGGATGGCAGAACATACTCGTCTATTAGCCTGTAATCAGAGCTAAATGAGTTTCTGTTTATTTTCTGCCCCCTCCAATGAGCCCATAAGCAGCTGTTGTGATGTAATTGTTTATGTAATAACCTGTTGTGTTTACACATGTCAGGGAAGCAGAAACTCTTGTTTTGTGTAGGCAGTAGCGATAAGGAGCCAGGTAAACACACGTATCCCCATTCTGGGCTGAGGGCGTATTGATGGGGGCTCAGGGACAGGCTCTCAGAGCAGGTCAGCTGCTCCAAAGCAACTTTAATGAAATACAAAGAGCACCAGCATCTGCACAGTGACAATCATGACACTGAAATGCCATTCAGATTGGTCCACTTTACTGTTTTGAAGGAAAGTGCTGCTGTGTTATCTGAAATGTATTTCCATGTTAAGTGACAGTTGTGTTTATGTATATTAGATGTTTTACTCCTGCCTCCTTACTTGCCTTTCACCTGGCAGGCACTCAATAATTGTTAACACCACATTAGTAACTTTAACAGAAATGGAAAAGACAGCTTTATTTTTCAGCGGCTTAGTAAAAATCATCGTCCATGACGGTGATCAAGCTCCACCCAGGAGAAAGCAATAACGTAAGTTATTTCCACAGCTCATTTTGAGTCTTAGAGTTTTCTTGACGAATGCTTTTCTCTCCCCATCAGCCCAAGCAGAGAAAATCACTTCACCTGCTTAAGTTCAATCCTTTAGGTGCATGGGATGTGCCAATGAAAATAGAGATAACAGTGTAAACCGCTGTACAGGCCAACCAAAATATGGCAAAATAACAAAGCTTGTCTATGATTTATATGGAAATCAGTACAAGACCTGGATTTTGCAACATGAAATGAAAATGGAACCTTCATGCTGATATGAGGTTTCAATTACTTTTGTTTTGGTTAGGTGACTATGAAACACACATCGATCCCTTCTTTCTTCTGGAAGTAGGAGGAAGTAAATGATGAAAGGCAAAAACATGTCCTACCTTGTTGCTTTATTTCTTTAGCGTAATACTTGCTGCTTTCATTCCTTTTAACTTTAAATATGTTTTCAAAGGCTTCAAACTTTTGAAAAAAAAGACAGAAAAAGAAAAATCTTTTTTATGCACTGAGTACGCTTTTTAAATGGTACTTGGCACCCATAACCAAATGTTCCTGAAAGATTAATAGTATTCAGCTAAACTTGGCTATTGTTAGTTTGAAACAAGCTTGCTCATTTAATCTTCAGAGCAAAAGATAATAAAACAAGAGTCAACCGAATCATCTCCTGCAACCTTGTGGCTCTACTTTCAAGGCCAACATAAGCTCTGATGTGCCCCTTTGAGACATAATGCATAATTCCCTAAGGATTTGACTCATTAGATCATTATGGGATTTTGATAAATGCTTTCTGTGAGGATATTTACATGCCCATTGAATCTGAATAAAAGCTTGTGTCACAGCCAAGGTCGCGTTATATACATCCTCGTGTCTTATTCACAAATACAGCTGCTGAGTCCTGAGATAAACATGCAAACATCACCACGGAACGAGGATTCACACAAAAAAAAACATAAGCATGATGTTGTTTAAACCATGGCTTGAAAGCCTTAATTATATATTTTGGGATTGTTGTGGGATTGAATTGTTTTTTGTAAAACCCCTTTTGTGAATAACAATAATTACTAAGGTTTTCATTGTTGATTCTAGAAATGCCAGTATCTAAGGGAGGCCAAAGAAACCATATGAAGAGTATGTTGAGGAAATATAACTGATTGTGAAAATGTTGCATGGATTTGTACAGAAAGCGAAGAAGTGACAGAGAGATTCAGAAGCTGGGAAAATGTAAATCAGCCATTGATTTACTGCTTTTTGGCCTTAAGCGTTAAGCAAGGGTAACACAGCATCAAGCAGAAAACACTTCCAGGCAATCAATCTATTAATAGCTAGGAGGATGTAAGCAATGTAATATGATAATTTGTCCTGTTTTTCCATTCCACCTTTCGGCCCTCCTAGAGCGACAGATAATATTCTTGTTCCATTACGAGGCATGTTAAGGAAGTCACATTAAGAGACACAACTTTTACTCTGGGTGACATGATAATTATCTACTACAGTGACTGACAATGCTATGAGGTCGTTACTTCCATAGTATGCAATTTTCCAGCCTTTTCACATGGCTATGAAACTCAATATGGAGACAGAAAGAGAGAGAGAGAGTGAGGGAGCTATCCACAAGACAAAAGTTATCATTTGATTTCGATCATATGGTGTAAACTCTCACTTTACTGAAGCGGCTGTGGATGACTTTCATAAAACGTATATCACATTAGAGTCTTGGCGAGATGACGGGTGGGATTTCACAATACAATTAGAACTTATCAAAGAAAATTTTGTCTCTTTTGTCCATGTGTCAGCCAACTTAGAAGTTGTGTTTCGTTACGCAAACGTAAACTACTTCTGGCAGGTGTTTCCTGCCTCTTTCCTTTGACTTCAAGGAAATTTAAAAATCTCTCCAAATCAAGTGCAGCACAAACTCACTTTAGCTTCCAAGCTTCTGAGGGAACTGGCATACATCATAAGGCCCTGAGCAATCAAACTGGGCAGATGACACAGAAAACAAAGTTATGCAGAAAAGTGAGTCGGAGTGGAAGCCCTTCAAAGTAAAAATGTACAGGGAATGCAAGGTGGAAGTTTCAAGGCACCCCGGTTTGTAGTCCTAATCCAGGATGAGGTGAATTTGAAATCAATTATGAGCTCAGTAGGATTATTGACAGATCCCACCTAGTCATTACAGCATGTGAACAAAATTACTTTTCTTGAGAACTTCCATTAATTTAGCTGAAATAGAAGAGTGTGCAGCCACTCTGTAAAGCCACCTCTGGATCAATGAAAAGGCACCACAGAACAATCCCAATTGATCTCCTCTGCTGAAATACACCAGAAGGTACTGTTATGGTACAGAGCGTGTTTGATTGCATTCCACAAATCCTTCACACAACTATAAGAGAGCAAACGAGAAAATGTTTGATGAACATTAATGCACTGCTGGCGTTTCTGGAAAATTGTATTTACTGTGGGAGAATAGTATGTTGAAAGACATTGTTTTTGTTTTAACAAGTGCTGCAGGTGTGTTGTGTTTGAGTACATGGAATTTGTGATGAGCAGTGCCTTTTGTAGATGGTGAAATCAAGATTCATGTTTGGCCATTTTAAAAGGGGTGTCAAGGTGGACCTAAAGGGAAGATGTGCCACCTTCTACGTGGACACCAATCAGCATTGATGGTAATTGCAGTCAATTAAAAAAAAAAATGAATCGTGTGTGCCATATTGGCCGAGAAAGCTGAATTCACAGAGCCGTGCCGGTAGTGCCTATGTGTACCAGGATGCATTGCTCGCGAGCTTCTGATGCCCAGGGTCCTATTGCACGGCTAATACCGCCGCAGCCTTGGCCTCTCTCCGATGCATTGTTTCAGGTGTATACGCTTTTAAATGTATTCTCTGTTGTAAACGTAGCTTGTTTGCAATACAAGCAAAGAGAATAAGGAAGTTCTGTTTATCTTTTGTTTGTTCATTGATTCCTAGCCTGTGCTATCATTTGCTTGTTTTACTTTATTTACACAATGGAACTTACAACAGGTTTAGGAAGGGTTGGAGACTAGAAATCCAAGCTGAAACAGCCTGTAGTTCTTCTTTGCATCCAACTCTGTCAGTGTCACGTCAAATGACGGCGCTGGAAGAACAACAGATTTTGCAGCTGCTAACGCTGATCATAGCATCCACTGAGGAATGTATTGCTTCAATCCACTTTATTTACCATAAACACTGATTGGACTTCCACATGTTGGCACATTTCCTCTTTAATGTTGCCACTGATTTGACTATAGATTTTATGTTCTGGTGCCTGACATTGTACTTTTTGCTTCGGTCATATCAAAGAGTAGTTTTTCCTCTGCTAATAAGTGCATCTGGTAAGACCGTCAGCCGATCCTAACGCTAGTTTTTGGGGTTGTTCTTGGCTGCAGTGATCCGCCCTGGCCACACTTAGACACACCTGTGCTTGAATTACATCCCATGATATATTGCCTTGACATTTTTATTTCTAAATTTGATCACTTGTTCGACAGAAATCCAAATTGCCGTTTTTGTATTTATAAAAGAGAGAACAATTATAGCCACTTTCTATCATTGTGGTTTCTGTGTTTGTCGGTTTCCCACTTGGCACAGCTACTTTGTGCATTTTTTAGCTTTTGACTCGAAAAGAATCTGAGTGAGCCCAATCACAAACACATCACAGGTGAGGCCAATAGCGTAAAGCCACAGCAGGCCTGTTCTGATATAGTGTGATATAGCAACCACTGGGGCGTACTCAGCCCGTGCTGTGTATCCTGTGACAGTCGCTGAGCACAGATAAAGATGTGTGTGGTCAAACATGCAGACTTTGATCTGATGCTCCTATCTCTATGAATAAGTGCCCAGCCATCCAAACAGACACATGCAGCGTACAGGGAGGAAGAGTGGGAAGATCAATGCTAATCGATCTCTGTGCTTGAGCCATCTTTTTTTTTACATCAACATATGTTGTCACCGGTGCTGTTTGGGATGGGCTTTCATGTCATTTTACTGAGTGACACTTGCTGCCTCAATCGCAAAATGGGGAATCAATATATGATGGAGAAAAGCAGTGAGGGCTGTTAAAAAACCCAATCACATAGTCAGGTGTTGTTGTAAACCCATAGACTCAGAGAGGCAGAGCAGAGGATAAAACATCTTCATTCAAACCAAAAAAGATAATTACCAATCTACCATGGTGATACATTACCTCTAGTCTCTAGACATTGTCCTGGATCTCTTTTCTAATTAGTTACTTGCTGCTCTTAATAATGAAAATCAAATTTTCTATTTGAAGTAAAGGCTTTTTGTGTTGATGAAATTAACAGATTTCAGCCCACCTCAAAACCGTGTGCCTGTGTTTGTTTGTCAGTGCGCATACAAATGTACTCTGCCTCAGGTGTGTTTCATTATATGTGCATGAAATTGTGACTGTGTTTACCCATAAAAAAAGATAGACCACACTGTGACACTTCAGAACCCACCATCAGGTACCATAAAGCAAACGTCTCCTTGTTATTGAAGATCCTGTGGAGACAAGATGCTGAGGAGAAGGAAATTATAGTGAACGCTGTGAATCATCTCAGCAGTTCATTGCCACTTCATGCTGATTGAAATCCCAAAGGATGACTCTCAAGGCCTCATGTTGACAGCTAAAATAATCCATTCCTTCCTAAGAGATACTGTCATAACCATCATCAGTTACCAATATCTATTCATCTTTGTTCATATTTTGATAGATACTACATAGAATATTTTTTCACAGTTTCCTGATTGTAATAGGCTAAAATCATAGAACGGCCCAGAGAGAGCTCATTGTTTCTCCGGCACATGTACATTTTACCAGCCAAAACCATTTTAATGAAATGTACAATATTTTTATTTTAATGAAAATGCACAGATATTCTTCTATGGTTTTCTTTTATAAAAAATACAAATGTTCTTCTTCCACAGATACATACATAACAGCAATATTTTACAAGCCCATCTTTAAAAGAATGGCAACTATACTTTATAATCAGCTACTTTAACATGGTAGCAAATATACACAAGAGGTTGTCTTTAATGTTTAAATACTTTTAAATAGACTTTTAAATAGACAAAAATGTAAACACTGTAAGCAAAACAGATTTGCAAGAGAAACATAGCTATATCATAGGAAATCACTGCAGACATGCAAAAGCGTTCGAGAGTCTTCGGCTGGCAGACCTGACAAACAGCAAATCTGATCAGCAGCAATGGAAAAGTGTAAAAAATGTATAACATGGTTGTTAGGTATGAAGTCATTGATGTCCATGCTCTATTCAGCCACAAATTAGAAAATTTCAAGTAGTGGCAAGTAAAGATACCACAGTCCATTTTTTACAAAAGAAAACATGGTTAATAGAGGGTCCTTGTATCACAAACAATGGTGCTTTAGTTGTGGTTGGAAAAGTAACATGTTTAAGATTCATCATCAGTTTTTATGACATGGAAGAGGGTGACATTAAATATTACCTGGTGTCCGTTATTCCAGGCATACAGTGCTCTCTCTCTGGCGTTGTAGTCAAGCATGGAAATATGAAAGTACTGGTTGTGGAAAGGAATGTCTATGTATTCGTAACTTGAAGTCTTCGTAGAGTAAGCATAGTAAACCTTTGCTCCCGACAGGTGAGAGTTAGTGATATAGAGCGTCCCACAGATCATGAATGATTCACCTGCATTCCTTTTAGAGTATTCGGTGTTCCAAGTCTTCAGGACCTGCAGGGTGTCTGGGTCGATCTGGGAGACGACGACATTTCCAGCATTTTGATTGGTTGCATACACAACCCACATTCCTAGTTCGTCAGCCATGACATCGATGTCGGAGTATCCCCCCCATGTATATGGGTACATGTTGTGGAAGCCGGCGAATTCCAAAGCTCGCTGGGCCAGCACACTGCCTGTCTCGAAGCTGTACTTCACGATAATGTTGCTTTGGTACTTGTTGTAGTAAAGCGATCCATTGTAGACAATGTGATTGGTTCCTTCCCATTTAAATGGGAGGCTGTAGGTTCGGGAAACCACCCCTGCTACAAAGTCGTCCATTGTCTTGTACTCACGAACAATCTTGCTGTTAGTGTAACTGTCCATATACCAAACCTACATCAGAGAGGAGAAAGAGAATTGGTAGTAAGAATCAGCTGACATCTGATACAGCATGATAAACATTTCAATGATCAAATATAAACTATTTCTAACCTCGTTTTTAAATGATCACCTTTAAATAACTTATGTGATTCTATGAGAGAAAATGCAGAAATGCAGTTAAAAAAGAAACATTATTACTATACTATAGTTTAGATAAAATCAAAACCACACACATGATAACAATCAGTCCCATCTTCAGCTGTTGTGAACTCTAAAAACTTAACACAGATATTGCAGTGTTCACACGACACAGCCCTCAGAAAGCACTCCCCTGCTTTCATAACTCACCCTGTTGTTTCTTGTTGATGCTAGAGGGTCAGTCATCCATGCCCCAAACCGGGTTCCAGATGTCTTTATTGTAACAGGTCCAGTGATTTTCATTAATTTCCCACACGCTGTTAATAAAGAAATGCAGCGATAAGATGTGCTGTGGTGGTTTTCGTCTCTAACTAGATTTCTCAAGCCAATTTCATGCCTGTGCCACCAGAGAGTGTGCCCTCTGTGCATACTAAGATACTGCTGGCAGTGAGCTGTTTTATTTAACTTTAAGCATAACGGTGCAACTGCTGTTTGTAGTTACAGTCATTACAGCCTTCTCATGCCCAGCCCATATTACTTCCTTTAATGCCCCTAAAAGCTATGTTTACACAGACCTCACATATCATAACATCAACGTTTTTAGTTACGAGCTGCATATTTTGGTAACCTACAACACATTTGATTTAGCACAATTATCAAAGACAACTTTTACAATAAAATAAATACTTTAATTAGAATAAGATGAACATGTGGTGCAGCAGCAGTGTCCAGCCTAAGATGCACCTTTCATATAAACACTACCAGTGCCATTCACCCACTAACAGCATTCATAAAAAACAAATCAAATATAAAATGCATAAAATATAAGAATCAATGTTTTGGTCATTTAAGGCGAACACATTATTGTGTGGGATGTAACAAAGAAAAACATTACAACAACAGAAAGCACTCTTCTAAAAGTAACCTGCTTTACATTAATGAACACAGGCCACACTTGTTAGTGGTTTTATAAAAAAACACAAGAAAGCCAGGCTATAGAGGGTGTTTTTAAAACTTCTCTCTTATGGTCATTTTCTTCAGCTGCAGCAAAACAACAGTATACAACGAGGACAAAAAGACAGACAGTGATGTTAATGTTACACTTTATGACGCCATGCAAATACTATTGTATTTCCACTTGTGTCACCATTATTCATCAGTACCATTGTCAGTACTGTCTCCAATAAGACAATAGAAAACACTGCACATTGCACATGCAGTGTTCAACACTTACTTAGTTTGCCCATACAGCTGCGGAGCCTGCTGTCCAGTCGCAGGACTCGCTGATAGAGCTCATCGTAGTCAAAGGCCCCAAGCTCCTCCTGGATGCCTGTCAGCACTGCTGAGAGGTTCTTGATCTCCTCCTTGAACTGGGAAATGAGTGCAGCATCCATCTTGTACTGCTCCAGTACAGGGATCAGCGGCTTCAGTTCGTCCATCTTGTCCTTAATATCCTGCAGAAGTGACAGGGACAGCAGACGAAATGGAAAACAGAGAGAGGTGGAAGAATGTGGATAGATGTGATGGCCAGGGACAAACACAACTGCAGTTTGTTTGACAGAGGGGCAAGCCTTGCATCAGTACATGGACCACGGGTAACTGATTAGGAATCATATACGTATCCCTTGTTCTTCCAGTGCTACATGCTAATATATTAGCACATTCTAAATGTCAGTCTAAAGCGACAGTATTGGCAAACTGGTATTATTCATCATAAGAAAACAGACTGATATTCTCTGTGTTGTAGGAAGCTGTGTTGCTGTGTTTGACTACAATTTCCATATGACTAGTGATGTGCCTGCTCAAAACATGCCTGTTCTGAACTCTTTTTCCTAGTCTTTCTGTACTTTTCTTCCTTGAAATAAAATACATTTAACTAAAATGTTCTGAAAGAAAAAGAAAAAAAACAATAACAAATTGAATAACGCTTGAAAACATGTATGCGGGGTAAGTGGCATTCGTAAAATGTTCCATTAAAGATTTCAGGTAAATATAGAAAAGCTAAATAGAAAAGATCAATTGAACATTTGATTAAACCAGACTGTGATTAAGCGAGGGTGTGGAATACCTGGAAGTTTCTGGCTATGATGGATTTCCTGTCATCCTCAATCTGTCTGAACTTGGTCCTCAGGCCCTTCATCTGGTTTTCCATCTTCATGACATATTGGAAATCCCTCTGAGTTCGCAGGTTCAGCACCTCAATAGACTGAGACATGTTCTGCACCTAGAATAAAACAATGATAAATGATCACCCCTAAACAGGGTTATCATTCACAATTTGGACGTTTAGCAGTATTGTATTGTGTAGTATGGTTAACTCAGCAGGTGAATTAAGGATGCCTTCCCTTCGCTCCTTCTTTCTTTTCACTGCAACTAATTGAAAGGCACTTCGATCAGTTTTCCTGGTGAGCCTGCGTGTGTGCCTGAATATGTGACAATGTGAATATTTTGAAAAAGAACAAACGTGGCAACGCTTAGCAGCAGCATACCTGTATTTAATAAAACATATAATAGAACTTGTTCTTTCATAATTCCCATCTTTAACAGGAGAGTGTGTGTGCCTGTGCGTGTGTGCATGCTGCTAAATATCCCCCTTGCTTACCTTCTCTAGCAGCTGGCGGAGCTGTCTGCTCTTAGCATCTCTGGAGCACAGGCTCTGTTCTGGTGCCACCACTGTGCAGATACAGCGGCCATCAGCATCCTGGGCTGAGCTGTACACTTGCCAGCCCTCCTTAGGGCCAATAGTCTGAAAGCACAAACAAATACATATTGGATTGATATTTTAGAGTATGTATTGCATAATCATTGAGTTCATATTTATCTGATACTGCTTCTCTTGAGAAAACTGTTAACCTCAAGTAATTCTAAGCATGGCAACAAAGATATGCTGCCACAGATGCATCCACTTAGAAAAAACCTAGGCAGACAACGTCAGTGCTAAGAGTGGTGCGCAGTTACCATAAACGGTATAAATCATGGCTGTCGTCTCCGTGACGTCAACCCTAGGTTTCTGAAGAGCTGTTGTGCAGCTCAATGTGGTTGTCATTAGCAGGAGGATTGTACCAGGCTGTAAACACGTTTTTTCTGCTCCATGTGCCTTGCATTTTTACAGCAGTGCCCTAAACCGCATGTTGGATCTACTTCGTTTTAGTGATTATATAAGTAATGTTTCAGAAATTAAATATAAATTCATCTGTGATGCATATTCATAAGGCAGCTTCAGCGTGCAGATTTATAACAGGTGAAAGCTATTGTACTCAATAATGTGAAAGAAGTGTCAGCATTGTACCTTGTGGGGATATGTTGTTGCTGGTGTTTTGTCTGTGTTAGAAGGGATCGAAAAGTGTATGTCTTTGTTAACAAAGTCTTTATCCATACTGTAAATTGTCCTCTTATTAACTACAGAGCCTAAGGTTATGATTTCAGGATTGGCTAATTCACCACAAAAATCTGCGGTCATTTTTAGATATAAAACACCTCTTACTCCCATATTCATTCATTCATAACTATAACTTCCCTGGCAGATTTCATTGGCTGTATAGTTAAGCTTACATTATCTGGTTGAAGAAATGTTGACTAGTGCCAAAATGAGAATCCTGTAAACCCTGTCTTTCATATGCACTTGATTGCTATATACACAATATCAAGCTTAAAGTATAAGGCTAAAGCTATACCTACCAGAGAGTCAGCATGCTGACCAGCTGATGATCCATGTAAAAGGTTAGGTAGAGCTAGTACATCCTAGTTTTTTAAGTATGATGGCAGAATATCTAAGGTTAGACTCATCGCATGTGCACAGTGCCTTGCACCTCTAAGGGCCTCCCGCCTGGCCTGCAATTCTGCAGTTTAAAATACATATATATATAAATTTTTTTTATTGCTGACTGCTCTTGACCCAATCTTCTCAGCCTCTGAGAAGTGCAGCATCAGAGAACAGTGTTGTTACGCCGCTCACTGTCTTTACTTTTATTAAATCGCTTGAAAACGACACCAGGCTGCTAAAGTATAACCATACAGACCTATACAAACAGACTGGTCGGTTATAAGTTGATATTCTGCTTTTTTATGAAGGAGACGTCTGGTTACCAGGGCTCAAGGCCTCTTTTCCAACTTCCCTTTTATCAAAAGTAGCATCTCATGTTTTATCCTTGAACATATTACATTGCAAAGGCTGTTGTGTAACATTAATTACTCAAATGTGTGACCATGTACGAAGTTAGAAACATTATAAATATTGCTAAAATAGCGTAGGTCCGATATAACACGCTTTTAGTTTCTTATTTCTATGGTTATTATAGTAACTACCTGACTCCAGTGCAGATGTGTGGTAATGTGTGTGTGTGTGTCTGTGTGTGTGCATGTGATGACATTCTGAACCATCCAGACATTTCCTGAGGTAAAGCTTTCCGTTTGCTGAGCTGTCGTTAGCACGTTTAACTGTGATTGTTACAGCTGTTTCAGAGCTATGAGACTAGTGAAGTGACCGGCTGAGAGAGTATTCAATCATTCTTACCACACCTGCTACTCTACCTTCACTTTCCCCCAGCCCTATTGCAAAGTGCGCTGCTGCACATACATGAACCATAATATAAGGTGTGCATGGAGACGCTCACACAGCCTGTCTTTCCTCTAGGAATTAGGAATTGTTCCTGTCTAAATTTGCTGGCTGGATCTATTTTCCATCAACACTGATACATATGATTATGGCTTGATAAGTCAGTAGTGTGTAGCAAAGGAGCAAAAGAGAGAAAGTGTTAGCAGAGAAGATGTCTAGCGGCAGTAACTGTTGGCTACAGTGTGGGTTACAGTTTAGCCATGAATAAACACTTCCGCTCCTCAATACCCAAGAAGTTCCTGTGTCTTGCTTCCCAGCTACAGGGCAAAAGTGAAGAGGGAGTCTGCGGGATGACAAACTGGTCTCTGGACAGATCCAGAGACAGCGCACTCTGCTTCGCCTAGGTTTCAAAATGTAGATAAATATATTTAATAACTTATTGTCCATTGATAAGATGACAGACATCCTTCATTTGTAATGGTAGATATAGCTCCTGTAGCAGGTTTTGTTTAATATCATTTGTTCAGTTAAGTTTGGATGACTTGCCACTCGCACAGCTCCAGTCTGAGTGCTCAGCACGTGCAGTAGAGCCAAAGTTCAGTCAGTTAAGATTACAGCACCTTTAGCCTATAGGAGTAGCCGCCCATAAGACGACAAGCCCCCAACGATATCATCGTCCATGTTTCACTGTGGACAACGTCATAGGCCAATTTGCAATTTGGCAGACATTGCTCAACCCTCAGGGGCTCATCGTGTTCATTCAAAGATTCATCACCGCAGTGTTCGTTACAGACACACCTCGACCACTCTTGTAATTTATTATGATCTTTGAATTGAAAGGTTCTTGACACTACAGTGTACGTTATTAAGTAACATATTGCCATTCAGAATGAAGTATTTTCCATTGACATAAAACAGTGCACCTAAAAGTAAGTGCTGTAGAAAACTGAAAACATAGACTTTGAGTAGACCTGTGGCCATGCACTCTCTAGCAATGAAGAGATTTAGCTTACGCTTCAATCAAGCAAAAACAGACAAACAAGCCAGAAGACTCTTTTGTAATTCATATAAATATTTATGTACTTTGCCAAAAAGGAACCCTGTCATCCACTTTAATCCGAGTGACATATCTGAAGAAAAGGAGGTCAATTTGGAAGAAGGGGGATTTATGAACAAACAGAAGAGTTGTAGATGTGTTTATGTAGGAAAATAGCAGCTGAAAACAACTATGGAAAGAGGACAATGCTGACAAAGAACAAGAAAGATGACAACTGTCAATTAGGGAGAAAGAGATAGAGGTAGGAGAGTAGGTGTGCAGGCACATATATCACTCCAGAGTACAAAGGCAAGCATAATATGATGAAGTGTGGGATACACAGGAAGGGCACCAACATGTACTGAGGAAAACATTAAGGAATACAGACAGAGAAGTAAAATAAAAAATAGGTAGATAGATGCAGTAGATAGATGCATTAGCAGAACAGTCCATCTCACCGATGCTTACCTTACTGATTAAAAATGATT
Source organism: Bovichtus variegatus (assembly GCA_943593645.1). NCBI lineage: Eukaryota > Metazoa > Chordata > Actinopteri > Perciformes > Bovichtidae > Bovichtus > Bovichtus variegatus. The sequence goes on from CALSCE010009502.1 coordinate 4,541,416, forward strand.
GCTAATACATGACAGCACAGACATAATAGATTGGTTCTATACAAGCAGTATAGAACCAAGTGGCATTACTTATTTCATTATAGCAAACTATAACTTTATTAGGGATGTCACGTGACAGTACTCGTTTTTCTACAGTAAACTAAACAAATATATGTTGAAAATTGGCAGGAGTAGAGCTAGTTAATGTTAGCTGTTAGCAGCCGGTAACAGAGGTGCTATTGACTTGCATTATGGTGTGTTCAAGCTCTATTCAGTAAATGTGAATATTGGGCGAAGGTAAATTATAACGTTATCATATATTTGGTGAGCAAAATGAAATTAATACACTTGTTTGAAGGAGATGTTTTCACAGCAATATAAAATAACGAAAAAGACTATGCAAATGTAATAAAGGAGTTTCACTGGTATTGGTATCGTCTACTACATTTCTGGTCTCGTGACATCCCTGAACTGTATCATACATGAGGAACAACATGTTTTTTCCTTGTGCAGTTTAATAACATTGTATTTTACTTATGAAACTGTGCTCTGGTGAGGCAAAGGCACATTTTTCAATATTTTCTATCTCTCACTACGTTATATAGAAGACGATCAGACTCCAAGGCCACAATGGTTTCACAGAGCTGCGCGACAAAGTCTGGTCATTAATCATTCTCACAAAACAGCATCAAGCTGCTCAAAGCTCTCCCCAGCCGCCCAGCATAGTTTACTCTAAGAACAGGCATCACACACACACACACACACACACACACACACACACACACACTCACATACAGTATGTATAGTATAGTATGTACTCTCTCTCTGTATATTTCTACATTCTATAAAATATTATTATTTTATTGTTATATTGTTGTAATATTATTATATTGTTTATGTTTATTTTATGGCATCCACCCAACAGCCAACAGGGCTATCTTATTTGAAAAACAGGCCTCTATTATTCAAGGGTTCTAATATAAATGAGTGAATCAAGGACAGTCCAGTAGCCACTAATAATGAATGATCACGACTTTATTACGTTTATTGCTGCACACAAGGTCAGTGCCTTCTAGTCCCTATTAATTAATGTTAGACTTCTATGAGGCAACCTGATTGAACTGTGAATTAGCCCTCACATTTTGCATCCCTCAGTAAAGTCAAGAGGGACATTTACGCTCAATATTATGACTGTATCTGTCATCTGGCCAACAAGGCCAACCAAATGTAACCAAATGAAGAAAAAGGAACTGTCATGGAAAAAATTAATCAGACATTAAAAGTGCAATTTGTAATACCTGGGCACAGGAGTAGCCTACCTCACTAACAAAGTTGTGCTTGCTTTACTCGTTAGCTTGATAGGCTAGTATAGGTGAAGCTGAAATGAATCCCAGACTTTTTACAAATGGAATGTAAACCAATTCAGAAGAATGCTGATCATAAGAAGGGAAGTGGTCTAATGTTAAACAGCACTTCTTAATCCCTGCAAGTATTATTAAAGGCTCCTGGGCTACAGAAACATCCAGAGACACTTGGTTAGAAATATGTAACGTTGCCACAAATAAACAAACAGCTGATTTTAGAGTTATCACTTTGTGTTTCCAAAGACCACAAGAACAATGCGATCCACTCCAGTGCAAACTCTATGAATTATTTTCTAAGGTAGCAACTATTGTATGTTTAAAGTAAATATTTTTACTTGGCAGAAAGATCACAGATATAGACTTGAAGCCTTAGGGAACATTTCAGGCAAAAGGAGAGAGCTCAGAGGACAGCAGAGGGAGCGTCTCCAAAAGCAGGGACCACAATACTCAGCGTTCAGGCCTCCCCCTTATCACACCTAAACCTTTATATCATAACAATGCATGGGAATATATGGCATAAATCAGTCCTACTTCTGTGTTGCAAGTCAAAGAAAAATTGTCTGATTCACTTGAATTGAAATGTTGGTTAAGCCTGTATCGAAACCAGCTCAGGCTAATATTAAATATAATTAAGTAGAGAAGATTTATGTTCTTTGATTGCTGTGATTTGGAGTTTTTGGATGGAAGATAGTTTCAAGTAGCTTTGTTCATTTTGGCTAATGTTCAAACTCTGGCTAAAACAACGGCATCTTTGGCTGCATGTTGTATCTTTTTTAGGCGAGCCCTTTCTTGTCGGCCCCCCTATGTGTACTGAACCACAGGAATTGTTTTTCAATTCAGGCTCCTCATATTTAGCTTAGGTGTCTCACACACTTTTAACCTTGTGATCTGGAACTCATTATGCAGACTACCAGTTATTGTAGGCATTGGTTTCATGGTTACACTACAATGGACTCTGTCCTTCATGCTGCTAAGACTCTGCAACTGAACCCATTCACTGAACTGAAAACATGACATCTGCATTCAGACACTTAAAAGCTCACATCGGCACCAGCTCTGGGCTTGCCAGGCTTTGAACAGCCTTTTTATGTGCAAGAGACAAACAGCTTCATCTTGGGCATCTTGGTTCAGAAACATGGCTCTCATTACTGCAGGGTGGCTTTCTATTCTTCTAAGCTGCCTCCTGTAATGCAGAGGATGCAAGCATGCAAAGAGCCGTTGCGGCAATGACTATTGTAATTGAGAAATCAGCCCACGTTGTTTTGGGCTCCAATTGTCAGGTCTTTGCTCCTTTATTGCAAATTCAGATCACTTCTCCTACCCATCACATAACAGCTGCACATAGATCCTTCTACAACGCAACCGTTCTGTCTAGCTCTAACATTTTGGTTCCTAGAACCTCCCCTCTGAGCCCAGCTACATTGCTCCCATTGATTTGTATGGATAATGAGGTCATTACTGTGAAACTGTGAAACATAGTCACCTCGGCCATAGTTGATGCAAACCCCTATTTTCTTTGTGATTGTTTAGCAATCACATCGTCAGACACCCAACATCTTTCAGTTTATGCTGTAACAACTACTGAGACAGGTGTAGTGGAGATACATGCTTTGCCTCCTAATGAACACAGGAACTTCCATACATACATATGTACACATCAGATTTGTCCTTTTGATTTATTATTCTACAGTTTTTACTGCAGTGTAAATCAACAGGTGTGTTGGAGAAGGACAGAGTATGCACAGTTTCATGAAAAATCGTAGATCAATAAAAAGTTCTCTCTCTGCTGATATCTCCCTCAGGACCATCCATTCTTATCAGTCCTCCCCTTTGTCTTCAACCGTAACACCAAATAACACTAAATTATCAAGGCAACCCCGCTTGCGTCATTTTCTTTTGAATGTGTCTGGCAACTATTTCATCTAAAAATAAAGTATATCATTTACAAAATAAGATTGGTAGGTTATTTTTGAAATTCTACATTTCCACTAAGTACATTTGTTGTTAGATTTAAATATTGTTAGATTACATATAAGTAATATAGTATATACCTTTATGTATAGTAGGTTTTAGTTTTGGTACAATTTGTGATAAAAGTGATAAAACATGTTCTATTCACATTTGTCAAGAAAATATTGTTTAGAAGTTCTGTCAAAATTGACTATTCACCACTGTTGTGTCATTTTCATGTTTGCTCACAGATAGCAGGCTGTACAAAGGTGGACTTGAAAGCATAAACAATCAATTAAATGAATTCCTCCCTGTGGAATATATGATTCATGCTCTGCACAGCAGACAGGTATCCTGCCAATTACACGTCTAATTGAATCTCTTTTTTGTTTGTTATTCTGTCATCAACATGCGTTTTAATTTGACTACTTCACACATAACATTATCTTTGTCCTCATCAACCTTTATGTGTGATTGAGGCAAAGACGTGGGGGGTTGATGAGGCAGTGAAAGTGAATAGCTAGGTCAATATGGGTAATATGGTTAAGATTTAAGATTGGAGACGTGGCCGTGAGCAATTTATGATTAGAGTTTGAAAACACTGGTGAAAGAGGAGGAATTTGTTGCTGGAGGTTGTGTTGCTTCCTGATTTCATTTTTTTAAGCACATAATTCAGTTACAAGTAAAATATTGTAGTTTGATCTCTGTCCTCTTGTCCTTAGCCTTGAATTATTTTTCCATCAATGTGTTTACCAATTTTGGAGAAAAAAGGTTTCATTCTGAGGATGTTTAAAATGCCTTGCTTTATAGACTTTAGAATATTTTCTACACCAGTATGTTTTCCTACACTTGAGTAACATTTCTGTAAAATAAAAGAACTTATAATTTGATAGAAGATATGTTGCTGCTCTTTGCACCCCGGCATGCAAAGCTAGTTGGACTCGAGCAGGGGAAACATTCTGTTTAGTGCTAAGTGAATCTGCTTTAGCCACTGCCAAGATTCACAGCAAGTCCATACAGTAACTGACTGTCTGCACTGTAAACAAATCTCCACACTGCTGAGTGTAGCCTTGGTCTATTGATCTATTTTTTTTGCCAGTCTCATGATGGCTGATTTCATTTGCTATATGAGTCTGGCAATGTGAGGAGCTCCCCAGAGGGATACCACAGGTGAGAAGCTGGCGCTGAAAATTAAACTAATGTCGGTGGCAGTGGCAAAAATCAATCTGTTATAAATACAGTCTAGATAAATAGCTTGCGTTATCCAACTCACCAGCATCAGCTGGAGCTGCAGAGAGGCAACAAATGGACACAACTAATCTATTTCTAAGGAGCCATTATCATTGTTTTGTCACTGGAGTGTAACATCTGGACAAGGGACTATATGAAGCTTACTCTCAGCTCCCAAAAGTCACACATGCCTTGCACATACTTACACTAGTGGTTATCTGTGTTCATTATATTTCAGAATTGTCAATTAATTTCTTTTCGCTGCACTAATGTCTCGCTTGATGTATCTGTTCTGTTACCAGACAGGCTAAACAAATGTGCCAGGCATGTGTCCTGTATCTACTTTGCTTTGCATCAACCTGTTTTTAAACTTGGATAAGTAGTGTATACGAGTGATAACAAATCTTTCAAAAAGCCCTGTTGATACAGTAAATGTAGAAACAAATCCAGGTAGCAGTGATGCCAATAAAACTAAATCTCACATCACAGTAATGCTGCCGTCCTGCCTGCCACGAGACAGAGACCTAAACAGATGCTATCTATCCAGTCATCTATCAACTTGTCCAAATAAAAAGCCGCCAGGGTATTGGAGGCAAGTCAAGTGGAATGCGCATGTCAGTACAGTAACTGATGATCATACTGCTTAAATGAGTTAACATTTTAGCTCTAATGGCAGGGGAAGATGAACTTGCATATGCAGCCAGCTCTGTAGCCAGACTGATGCAGACATCTACGACAGCTATGACAAATGGTAACACCCCTAAACACAGCAGCAACAGCAATACTGGCAACTATAATCCTGAGACCAAAGAGGTTCCAGTAAGATACTGACAAAGAGATGATGCATGCTAGGGAGGGATAGAGGGAGGGGGAAAAGACACAGTGAAAGAAAAGGCTATCTTTTCTCTTAGATGTGACTGTGATGAAAGGCGTGCGGGGAGCTTAATTTCCTAGAGGTGTTCCACCTTTTTGCCCATTTTGACCCAAGAGTAGTGAAGATTGAATAGCTCATTTTGCAGGAACTTGGCACATTCTGCCCAAACACAGTCTCTGAATGAGCTAGAGCATTATCTTGTTCGCACCCTTGTGCTTCTTCTCTAGTGTGTGCTTCGGTGAGTCTTCTGGCTGAACAAGACCTGTCAGTCATAAGCACCACGGAGGAAGATAATGAACCAGTCTTCAAATATTGGTGGAGTAAAGCCAGTAGACATCTCCAGGCCACACTGAATGGCACATGCATACACAAGCAGAATACTAAGCAGCTGTGACTGTAACATAAACATAAAAGTGATTTCTCAATATGCTGAAGTCAAGTCAGGTTGAAGATGTCTCAAATTGCGATGGCAAGTACAACGTTCATCAATTCAATTCAATTCACATCAACTAAAACATAGGATTGGTAAAATAAGACTGGTGTGTTTGATTAAAAAAATGTAAGCACTCTCATCTAAAGAAATACTGTTTTGGGATATGTCTTACTAGAGGAAGCACTGTAATTGGAATATGTACTTTATTTATTATGTTGGTAATTCTAGTTGAGCAGTCTGCTGGGATACGAACCCTTCCTTAATTGATGCCCAAATAAAATCTGTGTCATTAACATGCACTTGTCTTGGCAGCTTCTCAGAGTAAGTGTTTGTAAAGTAAGAGTATGCTAATAAGTATTGCATAAGAAACTCTCAAGAATTTTTCAAATCTTGGAAAAGGACATTCCTGCCATATTAATGTCACACATTCTGCAGACTTTTAAAAGAATTGCAGCAAAGTTAGTTCACCTCATTATTCCTTGCTCTTTAGCAACCTTTGAATGTTCTCCTAATTATGCTCCACAGTAGTGTCAGTATATTGGGATATTGAAGCGCTCCTCTTCAGCCTCTATTCTGATGTAGAAGCAGAAGAGTGTGTAAGATTATGCATAACTTAAGGATGTATGTGTTCACACTGGTTTGGCATCAGCAGGATAATATGCAATAATTTTAATTATAGGATCTTCTAGGGTAAAACCGTCAGAATGCTGCTTTAATCTCTTAGGTTCCATAGAATTACTTTGTTCAATTCCTTCCAGGAGGTTCTTTGAAATGATATTGCAATTTATTTGCTGTAACTACTTTCCATAGACTTATTTGCTATCTTTTACATTAGTTAGGGATTTTTCAAAGAAATCGGTCATATCTCCTCTTGTACATTGGAGTTATCAATGTATGAATGTGTGCAGAATTGTGAGATAAGAATTAAGAGCTTTTTTGATTTTGAAGAACTGACACCAAAACCAGGTGTTTGCAATTGGGTATTGACCTCTATTGTAAAGTAGCTGTATTGGAAATCTACATTTGAACGTTCACTTAACCCCTCCCCCGAACAGTGATTGCTCAAACATAGCTTAGCAACTGTAACTAGGCATAGCTTGTCTGTCAAGCTTTGGATTTCTCCACATGTTGTAGCTGTGTGCATGGGTTGTAGAGTGTGAAGTGTGGTGTCTTTTTTTCTAACCCAAAAGCAAGTAGAAAAGCAAAGATACAAGAGTGAAAGTGTAAGGAATGGATAGCATGGTCTATTTTTCTGCTTTTACGTTGGCTGCAATTGTCAGAATGCCTGGTAATGCCTGGCAATTGTATGGTAAACACGGCTTGTCCATAACATGCAATCATATTTTGAGCGTTGGAAACATAAGTAGTTTGCAATACTAGCGAAGAGAACAACACCGTTCTGGTTTTGAGCGGCACCTAGAGCACGCCCCCTGGCTAACCAGGAAAATAGATACTAGCTGAAGTAGTTTGTAGTTATTTTACTTACAATCAACTACTTCCCTGTCACGTCAAATGATGGCACTGGATGCAGGAAGTACAACAGATTGTGCAGCAGGCCAACTCAGCTTTCTTGGTCAATAAAGCATCCAGTGAGGAATGTATTGCTTCAATCGACTACATTTACCGTCAACACTGATCGGACATCCACAAGAAATGTGGAACGTTTCTCTTTTGATTTTTAGGTAACCTATATCAAATTCAAACTAAACTCTGCTCTCGTACTTCAACATCAGTCTGGAACAGCCTCTCGGTTTAAAGCTACTTAATAAATAATTTTACGTTTTATCTTCGCTAGTACAAAATTAACAAGCATATTCCATTATCATCTCTCTGGTTGATTGAGTATTGTATAAATGTATTGAGACCACAAATGTCTTCTATTCCTCTCAAGTCCAGCCTTTCAGCACTCATTCAGGGATATGCGTGTGATATGGAGACTGCTTGGGCTGTAATTATAGTAATCATAAGGGCAAGGGAGAGGGTCTCAACTCCTGTAATTATTGTTTAGACTATTATTAACTGAAATGTATTCACCCAGAGTAGGGAACAAGAACTTAAAAGAAGGGAAAGCCACTTTAATGTCTGATAATCATCATATATGAAAAGAGAGCTATTTTAAGCATTTCATAATTATTAATATTACCTCTGTTGATGTATTTCTTTTTAGATAGAATAGTATGGACTAGAAGCCAGAAAAGGGCAAGGCAAGAGCAAAAAATTGTTCAGAGGTAACTGGTGCTTATCCGTCACTGTCATTACTTATACATCTTATTAGTAATCAACAAGATGAATTAACTTGCCTGACAAACACAAGTTCAATTGAATTATTCTCAATATGTACCTGCCCCATATACCTAACAACTGACACATCCTAAAGCACATATTCAAAGAAAGTGACAGAAAACTCATTACAACCTCACACAAACTCAAACAGTGTACCATCTCTCCAAGTCAGAGCAGAAAGCACCATATATTTACCCTGCTGCTGGTATAAACAATTCACATCCATCATCTGTGGATTTTCTTTATTTCCAGTCCATCAGCTCTGACAACCCCCTCACTGCTCCAAACATGAAACATGCAGCGTCACATCTAATGACTTTGCTGGCAGCTTGTGGCTGGCTGTTTGCTTTGTTTGTGTTGACACAAACTCTATATATTAACAGGGTGTCATCTTTAATTTGGCCCCTGGTAGAAACAGTGATGAGAAATATGAAATGGTTGTGTGTATGTGTAGGTGTGTGCCCACAGCATCGCTCATCTTTTAATATGGCCGGGCAAATTGTCCTACCAAGCCTGAGTGTATCATCCACATAACTGCTAAGGCAAGATGCAAAAGGATTTCAAACAAGCAGCTCCAACATTAGATTTCCCCAACCGTTGCAGCTGTGATCACATTTCAGATCATGTTGATCACACATGATCAAAACCTGAATCCTTCCAACAGAAGCTGAGGCTGAAAAGTATAACCTTTGAACATCGGCAAAACTGGCATTTAAATGACATGTAGATTAGACTTTGTGTGTCAGTGTGACTGCATGTATGATTGCCTGCCATCTTCTCACAGTGGTACACAAAGCTCCATGCAACTGGTGTTGTAATGAAATTGCTAAAAGAAACTGGTCCTAAACATCCACATTATTTACAGTTACTCTAGTTTTGTTCAATGCAGTCATGCACATCAATTGCTGTTAATCCACGAAGGGGCACATTTATTAAAAAGAATGAAGGTTTTCTAGGCACCTGATTGCTGTTACTAACCAGATTACTTCATATCTTAGGGAACAACATGGCACTATTAAGCACAAAAGACATGTCCTGCCAATACGTTAGCAGTTTTAGCATAGTCTCCAGCTATGTACTGCTTAATTTCATCCTTTAAAAAACACTTTCAGTTGCAAATGTCATGTCATGACTGATAGTGTTACTGCATTTCAAATGGAGCTTGAATGAGCATACTGGAGGTGTGATGCTACAAAAGAATAGTAGCCTATGTAAGACTGGAATTACCAGGTCATAAAACCTAGCTACAATAAAAGATAATGTTGAAAAAACATGAAATATAACTTACATAAAATCGATGCAATCTAACCTAAAATTCCAAAATAGATTTTTAGCCATCAGCTGTGACGACTAAGGAAAGATATGTTTCGTGAATTTTAACGATCTGACGGTCTGATGTCAGACTCCTGGACTCTATTAAGTCTCTCCTTCTCCTTCAATCAATATGTCCTCCAGGTGCAGGATATAATGTGTAATCATAAAACACAAATTCCAGTCATCATTTTGTTCATGATGAGAGTTACACAGTGCCGTTAGCAGTCACTGTGTAATTACCCGGCTGGCAAGAACCATAAGGGAAAACTAAACTATGCAAATATTTCATTTTCTCACAAAGGCTCCTTGGGGACCCATTGTGTACACTGCAGAGGTAATATCTGCCAGGATCATGCCATACCACTATAAAGGGGCAATCCATACCATTAGCCCTAGCTTCTAGATCTAGATCTACTGGATCTGGGCTGCTATAGGTTATTGTAAAGTTGCTAAACTGAACCTGTTGGAAAAAAAACAAAAGGCAGCCCTAACACATAAACTTAAATGCCAAGAGGTAGAGGCCGCCGCCCCTTACTATAATGAACAAAGCCTTGTGTACATGGTCTGACAGCCTGTGAGTGACAGCTTAATCATTTCCAGTTTAGCGTAATACCATAAAAGCTTTGCCTTTCCAGATCATTTTTGAACACTCAAGCAGAAAGGCCTTTTGGGCCATGCTAGCAATTTGCATGCAGCTCTTGCACCAGCAACATCTCATATTCCTCAATGGCAGTAGTGTATTCATTGATTTAATCAAAACAGATGAAAGATAGAAACTGAACTGAATGATAGTCATCAGAGGTAACCAGGGGTAGCACTGTGAAAGCATATTTCTTAAGAAAGAGAATGACAGTGTAGATATCCAGAACTCTCTGTTTACAGAAACTTGCAGACCTGTAGGGCTGCGGTGGTTATTTTCATTGCTGGTTAATGTATCAACTATCTTTTCACTGAATTGCTTAACCATTAAGGTGTTAGAAATAACAAAACTGAAGGCATCACATTGCTTTTCTTTATAACTACTAGTCAAAAAAAACACACAAAGGCATTTGAAATTATATGAAACAAAAGCAGAAAACTCATATTGGAGGTGCTGTAACTAGACATTTTGTTTTTTCTACTGTATGACAATAAATGGATTAACAATCAATTTATTTTCTATCTATGGACGATTTGATTAATCGCCTAATTGTTTGAGGACTAGGAGAGGATCAAGGATCTCAACCCTGTGTATAAAGCAGTATCTGCCATTGAGTGTGTTCTCATCAGCATCATTGCGCTCTGCTCAAAAAGATTTAGACAACTGCATATGGAAAGATGGATAACATTTTCTCCTCGTCTGTGGGTTGCTGCTAAGCCAGATCATTTGTGTGGTTAAGTTTCAGCACCAGACAGTGGACAGCTCCACTCCCTCACCACCTGAAGACCCTGAGCAACATATTGATTTTTCCATTAATCAAAAGGGACTTTGAGCAGAGTTGTCAACTTTAGTCACATTTTTTTCTGGCTTTCCTTTAGTACAAAACTACAAATCATACATGGATGTATGTGATTCTATTTCCATCAAATCTGCTTAAGTGTTTTGCACAAAGATGACCCAAATACTGACAGAAACAATAACACAGTATTTAACTAAGACAGAGGAGATTGCCATAGGTGAGGAAAGAAGAGGTTATGTCACTGGGACATCATGCTCCTGCTGAACTACTAACTATGTAACACAAATGGGAGCATATTTAGGTCTTTGGCATCGCCATGACAGAAAACAATCAATAATTTATGCGGAAATGATTGTCTCACCTAATGCATTTGCTCTCATAATTGCATTATAACCCATTTATTTTACAAACCAGAAGATCCACAAATGAGCAGGATGGGTGAATAATAAAAAGTGTCAGAAAAAGGAATTGTTGTGTTTTAGCATAAACCCAATATTTTGTAGCCTACGTACAATTAATGCAATGATATTCAGAGAAAGTAAGACGCTGGTTTCATTTTCTGCTTATTGTATGACTGATACAGCTACTTTCCAAATCTTTTTTGAAATATAGTAAACAAAACTGCATTGAAAATGTGGCATTTAATGTTTTCTTGCTGATAGGAGAAACATATTTCCAATTTAAAGCACTCACATACCTACACGAATGACAAGGGTCTGTTTGTAAATTCGTCACAGGCTACAAATAATCTATAAATCTAAATATCACTGCATTTTCAAAAATGTTTTTTTATACTTTTATTAAATCATATGACTTTTTTCAGTCAACCTGAAGAGCGCTGCAGGCATACTGATTATTCATAGATAATAATAATGATGATAATAATAATAATAATAATAATTATTATTATTATTATTATCATTATTGAAATAAGTGCAGATAGGTAAAATAAACCTACGCCGAGGTGGACTGTGTGCTGTGAAGCTCCTTAAATCGTGTCTAAATAGTTTTATATTACTGATGGTAAATAAGGGAACATTAAATTATACGACTTGTGAGTATAGTTATAGGTCCGTATCGGGGCGAGGGTTACTGTAGAGGAACTAGCCTGCAGGCTGTATGTCCTCAGACCGTATAATGTTGCCGTTAATAGTGAGCAATACTTAGCCTAACACAGCGCTCTCATATGAAATAAGTGGCAGCAAGTGATTATATATAATATGAAATAAAACACTCACCATAGAGGGATATAATCCGAAGATGGTGAGGGAGAGGACGGGATACAGGACGCTCAACAGGACCCGCATGGTGACGGGCTCCGGGCAGCCACTTTTGTCCAAGGTGCAGTCCTTTAACATAGAGCTCCTGTCCTCTTGTTCACCTTACAGCGTCTCTACTGTTGTTGAGCCACAGACTGAGCGCTCCGAAGGCGGCACAGGGACCACACGTTCACCGGCATCACACCCACCGCTCCCCGGTGCTCCGACTGAAGGCAGTGCCGAGGGAAAAAGTTTTGAGCGAGGGGGGAAATATTCAAATATTTCAATTCCAGCAGACTGCAGGGGAGGCGGACCATGGATGTGACATCACTGATGCGTTTAGGGGGTTCTATCTATCTATCTATCTATCTATCTATCTATCTATCTATCTATCT
>CALSCE010009502.1:4559815-4669849 GCA_943593645.1 Bovichtus variegatus
ACACACACACACACACACACACACACACACACACACACACACACACAGACACACACACACACACACGCGCACACACACACACACACACACACACACACACAAATGTGGGAAATGTTCCTCATTAAATTCCCTTCAGGTTGCCTCTTCAGATGAGTAAGGGTCTCATGTTTGCTTTTGGCAAAAGGTCACACCAGAGCAGCACTTGTGCAAACCAGAGGGGTATTTGAGGCAACCAAAGAAGCACCTAGGGAACACTTGGACTTTGAGGTGGTTTAATTTGAGGATTGCACTAGAAGGCCCCAAGTGCAGCTCTGCTGTGACATGAAGCATGGCAATATTCCGGGAGGGAACATGCCCTGGTTAAACGAATGCTTTTAAAGGGGCATTTGAGCACTTAGGGCATAAAGTACCTTTGATTGTACCGCTGCCAAAAAAAAAAAGAGTTACATTCTAGAGTTATATGCTGTAGATTATAATCATGGAACAAAAAGCAAAGCAAATACAACTGCATCTGACACTCTTCAAACTCCATTGCTGACACCAACAGTGGTACAGAATAAAGCAATAAAACTGGTGCACAGACTCCCATTTTACATCTGCAGTCATTACACACACATCATCACAGCACTAGCACTGAAAGGCATCAAGACAACAATGAGCAATCATCCCTGCAGAATACCACGGAAGAAGCACAATTGACCACTGACACCCTGCACGCTACACACACACACACACACACACACACACACACACACACACACACATACACACACACACACACACACAGACAGAATGTTTTCTAAGATGACACTAAAGTAAAACAAACTCCAACCGCATCCACATATGTAAGATATTTATGTATATGCATGTATTTTATATTTTTCAGAGTATGTCAGAGCTTGACAACGTCAACAGACCAATATCCAATTTGTATTAAAAATGTTCCATTACTGCTTACTCTACTTCCCCTTTCCTTTTTTCTCTGTCTTCTCCGTTCCAGAATTGCCTTCATGCCCTTTTGCTCGATAAAAAAAAAACTAAAGTTCTATTGCTGTATCCTCCTTCCTTTGTCATTCCCTCTGTTGTGTTATTCCTTGCTCTTTTCTGGCATTAGTTGCTCAGCAACATCAAGTAGTATTTGGTGGTACAGAAAAAGTAGAAGGGAAGAAACAGCAGCTGGTGGGTCTAACAAGCGGACCTCTACTAAGTCATTCACTGATTAAACAGTTTGGCTCTATGTGATCTTTAAAATATCACATTATATGTTAAATGTAGGAAATGAATGGTACTTTGTAGACTTTTTGACTACATATGGGTTGTCGTGCTGATTTCTTGATGGGGGCTTCCCTGCATTGTTCTTATTCTATTGTGCAAGGACTTACATGCACGCTAAGAGCCAAGGACTTCTGAGTGATGCACTCTTCCTAAAGACGTCGGTAATGGGCTCCAACAGCAAGCGGCAGTAATCTGTAAAAGGTTGTAAGAACATAAAGTAGAAGAAGGTTTTACTGAATGATTTATGAGGCAGGTGTGTTTGTAAGGCCTTGTAGGCCCTCTCCACCTGCACCTACATGCTTTCACTTCTGGATTATTAGACCTGCTCAGGTTGAAGGTGGGTGGCGACATGCTGCAATTATTTGATGTTGGCAGATTTCAAGTACTAATAAGAATAGGTTCACTCCAAAATGTGGTTTTAAACAGTACATGGATACCTTAATCATTGGTCATGTAAACCAAATTCCACGTCTCCTTGGATTATTAACAATACTGACTATTACACACATATTTCACATGGCTTGTTACAGCTGACCCCAAACGGTACTGCACTGTCTCTGTCAACACTTGAAAGCTGTGAAAAGATCACACAGCATGTCTACCACCTGCAGATTCAACATCATACCTGCTTCTCTATATGCCGTGTACACTTCACATTTTATTCCCTTGCCGCTACAGGCGGCACACTTGTATGGCCAAATGCATGCAATGATAAAGGTGTTATCTGTCCTGCGCCAGTTACAGAGTCTTGGTATTGTGCATGCATCCTTCATTTTCTTATTTCAATCTGTGGTTTCCCTATTGTGATATACCAAAATGTCTACTTGTGAAAAAGGGATCTCTACTATAACCAGTTAACTTGCTAATTTTATTAAATTTACTTGCCAGAAATAATATTATTGTTATGATCACGACAGCATATACAGTAACATAGTCTCCTTGACATGGTGCTGCTTCTTCAGATGAAGCTGGAGAATTGATCATAATGTGCTCATCTAATTACATTGTACAGTGCACCAATTAGCTCTTATATAATTGCCTCTTGAATGCTGCAAGCTGAGTGGCCTCTGGAGTATGACTCCCCCTTAGTTTGAACCAAATATAGATCTCTTTATTATTCTCCACAATAAAATGTGGCTTCGCTTATTAGTCACGTTTGATATCTAAGAAAGTACTGGCCAAGGAGTTTAAGCATCCTGTCTTTGCATCTGGCACTTACAAGATCATGCTAATTTTGCCAAAGGGTTAGAGCAATTAACTGAAAACCAAACCTGCCTTTGTCCTTTCTACTCTAAGCTGCGGTAATGAATTTATGTGTATGTCTGGGAGGAAACGCAGAGTGCTCCCTGGAGATTTTCCAGAAATAAAGATCTGTAGCACAATAAAATGCACATAAATTGCTATCACATGAGATGAACTGTGCATGTGAAAAGATATACCTTGCACTATTAGAGTTAGTGTTTTAATCATTATCAATCAGTAAATGAACCACTACAGTTTTGTCATTCACTGTGGAAAGATCTGTGTCCCTTGACACCTAGTTGAATCAACACCGGATTGACATTTTTTACTTCTTTCAAGGAGTTAAACACTGCAGGTTTCAAGGTGAAAAAGAACAAGGAACATTGCTGACAAACACTAAGCTACTAAAACCTGTCTATCACTTTACTTTCTTTTAGTGTAGGCTCATGCCTGGGCCTGTAATCTGCTGTCTTATCCTTCATGCCAACCACTCAGGCCTGATATCATGCCGTACAGAAGGACACACTGACCACTGCTGATGATTTTCCCACTGATTGGCTCAACAATGGTGCTGCATGAGTAAAAGTGGACTGAATGCTTGCAGTTCATGTAATATTGTCTTTCTTCAATCTTCACTCACTTCTCCATGAATCTCTCCATGATACTGTTTCATCCATCTGTTTGACATGAAAAACATGATGCTGCAGAGCTGTGTGGACAAACAATCTTACTGCCTTCTTGCATCACTGAGAAGACTTGGGGAAATGTCAGATTGCCCATGCTGAAGCACTGATGAATCATACTGTTCGTGCATGATCAAGTTCAGCAAAAGTAAAAAAAATTTTTAAATTACAGCTTTGTATTGGAGCTACATTTAGCCTTCAATGACACTCACTCTTGACTGAATAACTGACTCAGACACAGTAGTGAATGGTACAATATTTCTCTTATATGTCAGTCTAACACTATATTCAAGTATGATGATAACATGTATATTGAGCATCCAATGTTCACCTCATATGCAAACCTTAAAGGCAGTGAGAAGGATAACTGCTTCCTAATAGCAAACATGCTCATTTACTTGTTTGTACTATCCCCACTCCTGCTCTCTCCACCTACACTTTTTAATCAAAAGCTAGATGCAACAAGTTGAGGCCTATTCTGTGGGGATTGTTGAAAGTCCTTGTGGGAGACCAAATCATTAACTGAAGGAGAAGTAGACAGAAAGAGGCTACAACAGCAGAGCAGATTACAAAATTTCATCTCAATTTCTGTCGTGTGTTGATTATCACATGTTTATCAACTCTCACAGCCTAAGGTGATTCAAGGCTAGACCTCAAAACTCTGATACTGATATTTGGGAATTTTTTAACAGCGCCTTTATCTTCATATGGAGATTAAGGTCATAACTGTTGAGAATATGGTCAACAAGGTGAACATTAATTTGTTATTAACATCTACTCTTCATGTTGATCAAAGCCCTCATCTCTGTGGAATACTCTCACACTGACTTGCTGAATATTTGTTCTGACAAAAAAATACTTTATGGATTTTAAAATGTTTGAGTCCACCAGTGTAGGCTCATTTTAGCATCTTAACATAACTATCTATATATAGCCTACTGCAATAGGATAACAATACTATTTCTTTATTCATATGTCTTCTGCATGGCTCATGAACTAGTGCTGACTTTTTGCATGGACAATGTTTCCTTAGCCTTAGTCCTTGGTCACAATATATATCATATAGCTATACCATCAAGCGCATATTTAAAACCTCTTGGAACTTTCTTCGTCAGCCAGAGACGACCAACTCATGAAGCTAACACCATCTTAATTAGCTCACTAGCTGTGCTGATGAAATCTTGACAGTTGTCATTTAGGTTGAAAAAATCCTGAGTTGCAGGCAAGAAATGAGAAGCCTGCTTTTGTCTACCTCTGTTTGAAATCAACCACCCATTGTTTCGAAAATCACTATGAATTTTACTGGTAAACCCCATATGTAGGCTATTGTGTGACAATGGTAATTTGGACAGGCATAGCAACAGTAACTAATGGGGATGGGATTAGGGAATGGTCAATTGCATGTCTAATGCAGCAGAGGGAAAATTGAATGAAATTCTCAGAGAATGTTTTGTTTGTGTAGTCACGGTCCAGTGGCCCGATCTCCCCATCTCTGCAGCTTAATACTGCACACTGACCCATCAGTTTCCCTGTGTTTAACCCCCATGCCTCTGCTTTCTCTCAGCCTGCCATGCATACAATTTGGTTCTGAATAGTGTGCACTACCAGTCATCTCTTCATTATCTCAATGCTTGAAACATACCCTTTCTTACTGAGTATGTGTGTCTGTGTGATTAAGGTGACAGTCAGTTCATTCTCTCAAAAGCCCAGAGGAGAGAAGTGCTGTAAATCCTGCTTCAAACAAGCCATACAGATGGAAAATGACCCCTGAAACGTGTCATTAAAATGTCAGGCCAGCTGGCGCATGGTCAAATGAAATTTGAAATTTAAATGCAGTAGAGGGTACTGCACCCTGTACCTCTGACTGTAACTGTATTTATTGACCCTATGTGAACTGTCCTTTAATCAACATGGGGTGAAGTGATCAGGCTGTTAAATGAAATTCACAATGTGTGAAGAAGCTTGATGTCTTCACTTTTGAACTTTGGATATAAAATGTGAGGAGATTCTCCCGGCATTTGAAGGCAGGGACAAAAATGTTTCCATATATCAGAACATTAATGTCCTCCTACATTAAAATGACTTGTCATGTGAGATATTGAGGCTGAATGAGCATAATAGGTTAAATTACATTATGTCATTTACTTAAGCACTGTGAGCATTTCAAATCATAAAAACAACCTCTTAGTCTTAGAGGAAAAGGAAGGGTTACGGCAGACTGTAGACTACACATATACGTAAGGGCACATATACATTAGGGCATAATGTCAGGCAGCATGGGGAACAGACCGCACGGCGCTGCCTAGGAGGGCTGTTTCAACTCAAAAGATTAGACCACTGATGTGTGACATCATCAATTTTCAGCTCAGATAAGAGATTTAGTTCTCATAATTATTCAAGTAAAATAGAAGTGCACAACAATTGCCTCTAACTATGTCTGATGCCAGTACCGACTGCTTTGTGTAAATTGATGGTGAAACAAAAAGAGGGTCTGGACAGAATGTGAGAGCTCCAGAATGACGACAGCACTTTGCTGCAGTAAAGCTTCTTTCCAAATGAAAATGCCAATCTCCCAGGTAGAATATTTTCCCTCTCTGAGTGTGACAGGACTTTAAATGGCCGTGATGTGAATAAGGCTGTAGAGGAGATGTGCTAAATATCAAATCCATCAGAGGCAGGTCGATAGGTGTGACCTTGTATAGAACATTCTTTCTAACTTGTCTCAGAGGAAACACATTTCTCACATCTGTGACAATAGAGGAGCATCATTTTAGAAGGAAACAGTGGATGGGATGTATTCCTTTCCCTTGTTATTGTTGTAAGAGATCTAAACCTGTGTAAAAGCACTAATACTGCACTGTAAGAAAACATCCATTACAAGTCATGCATTCAAAACAATTTGCAATTTATAAGCTAAATGTACCCAACAAAAAAAAGGTTAAATGAATCATTATGCAATGGTTCCTCGGACTAAAATATTATCATAGATACATTATGAGAGAGCAGTTGCTGATTCATCAAAGCACAAATAGCATTTTACTTTGGTGCTGTAGCTGTTTGAGGTGGAGCTGGTTTTATTACAGTGAGGTAGTTTAGTACAGCGGTTCCCAACCACGAGGGTCACATGCTTTTATGTAAGTTGTCACAAGCCAAAAGATTACAGTTAATTATATGCATCTTATCATATCTTTTTTTTTAGGTAACTTCCTACCTGAAAAGTACACTACAATTGTCAAATATAGCACAAGTACCCGAAATTGTACCCAAGAACAGTACGTGAGTTACTACTGCTTTTTACATCTAATTTATTTTTCCAAATGTAGAGCATAATTTAACTGCATTTCTCAGAAAATCTGCAAATGAAAATGCTAAATAATTTGCATGAAGTTTTCACTACTTTTTATGTAATTATTGAAAAATTCTCATGAAAACACATTTATTGAGTATTATATTACTATAACATGAGACACTCAACCACCAAGAGAGTAGATACATTAGTTTAACCATAATAACTTTAGGTCTTAAATAAAAGGATCCTTCAGGCTAAAATGTGATGGAAAACAGTTGAAACAGATAATGTCAGTAGTAGTCATTGTCAGGTTTTAACAGTGACCTTAAATGAAGTATAGAGCAGAAGAGATTGAATGAGTACGTAAAGCTGGGAAATGTTAAATGTAAGACTGTGTTGTCACCAAACCAAGCGGAATTGAGTTCCGCTGCTCATAAAGTATTTATTGAATAAATCCTGGCTTTATGTTGCCTAACACTGTGAAACAAAAACTGAGAGAGCAACGAAAGAAGAAATGGAATGGTGGCCTAATACACACATACACACAATATACACACATACAGCGGTAATTGCTGAACCAACTAACACCAGCATTTTCAAAGAATTAATAATTCACATAATCAATTATGCAGCCACTTGCACAGAGACAGGCAAGGTCTGCTTCAAAGGCCATAATAACCTTAACTCAATACACAGTATTTCCTTTAAAAAATAATACAATTATTATTAAGAGAATGAGTTCAAGGTTTTTTAGTATGCTGCAGCTATTCTTCATATAGACCAATTTGTCTTAATTGATCTTTAAACTTACATTATTAATTAACTATGAACATAGAGATATATCCCCTTCTCTACTTTCTTTTTCTTGAGATCTACTCTTATCCTTTCAAGTAAAGAAATGGCTTTTGGGAAGTCTACCTGTTAAATGTTTAAACAGGTGCTGCCAAGATCTATTGTATGCTGTCTTCCCCGCCCTGTGAGATTTGCCTCCCTTGTCCTTGGCTGGTAAACACAATCTTCACGCTTGTCCCTTACCTGCTATTTAAGAGCTCACCGGCTCACTACCTCCCAGGAGAAGCACTAGAATTTATTGGCAGGGAGGTCAGAGAGCCCGATGTCCTGTTCAGGATTCATTGCCATGCACGGATACAATACCTCGCGCGCAGGATAGGAGAGTGCAGAACAGGGCTCATCTGAACTTATTCAAATGAGAGTGTGTCTTTGAAGCATTTCATGTGGTGAGCTTTGTTATGGGTCCCGGTGGATCTGCTGTTGACAGTCTCTCAGGTTTTCTAACGAGGGGAGCCTTGGCATGTGCCTTAGGGCTTGTTCAAAATCACTTGCTGTGCCTCTCTGATCACTCCCTCCACTTCTTTATCTCCCCTTTTAAATATGGCCTTGAAGTTCACTTGAGGATTTTGAAAGGCAAACACAGAACAAGACCATATACATACTAGGTACCAGATCAGCACTACAACGGGAGCGTCATATGCTTTCCACTGAATCATTAATGGCAGTCCGAGGTTTTTCTACAAGGATGTTCTGATAGTGACTGATGCCTGGAGTCCATTCTGACTGAAACAATGGATTCAGAAAACTCTTACATGCGTCTCTCCTGACAGTCACTATCTATCACATGATTACTGCTGCAGGGTCTGGGATATTAATATTATTACTTGATGATGTACTACAGGAAGAGAGACTACCAATGATTAACAATCAGGGAACCAATAATGTATGTATAATTGAATTAAGCAAAATGATAAGTATGCCAGTGGCCTTCTTATTAAAGGCATAGTTCAACATTTAGGGAAATACTATTTTTCGACAGAGCCAGGCTAGCCTTTTCCCCCCGCAAGTCTTTTTTCTAAAGTAAGCTAACCATGATCTTCTGTTCTAACATTAGACGAGAAAGCAAATATTTGACCTTCCCAAAATGTCCAACTATTCCTTTAATGGCTGCACACATGTACACAAAGTAAATAAAAAATATAATACCATTACCTGAAAAGTAATGTAGTGTTACAAACTCACATTTAAGAGTGATTTGTCAAAAATGGTCTCTCAATTGTAAAAGGTGATCACATTGTGACATGTTGTGAAATTGTGAGTCATACAGCATCATACTTTATAACCTCAGGGCTACACTGCACCTGTGGACATGAGCAATGTACCACAATTGTAATATGCCTTTGAAATATCCAGTGTTGACACAAAACCAAAAGTAAATTTGGGATGACAGAGACAAATTGCGTAAGATAACAAATTGCTCAAATGTGATGGATATCACACAGATCACAGTCCACAGCCTTTAGAGCCTTTGCTGTCTACACACACTGATAATCATACATTTTTACTTTGAGCATTTTGACATTCAGTTTAGTACAAAATACATGTATCCAACAAACTAGTTTTGAGTTATTTTACTTTATGATAGGCAGAAGGCAGCGCTCTTCATAGATTTTACGATTCGTCAGACTTCAGAATTCTATGTTTTAAAGATGTTGGAGGAAGACATTTCTTTTTTGATATACAGTGATATGAAGTTAAATTGAATTTATATCTTCACTTCCTCATGGATAAAGAGGGATTATGTGTGTTTAGATGAAGCTTGATGGTGTTTTGACTGATTTTTTTCCATTTAAAAGAAAAGCTCAGGTGGCTGATTTACAGAGAGAGAAATAGTTTTAGCAAAAATGCATACCCACTTAAATCCTAGAAAATCCCAAATACCTTTGTGTTTGACATGCTTTTATCCACCGTTTTGCTGATGATGCCCCCAGAATGTGATGCGAATGTTAAGGTGACGATAACTAGTGTTTTCGACATCTACCTCACATTTCTGTTTTCTCTTGGCAGGAGTTTACAACTTGTTTGGAATCTTTCTGGGAAAAGTGTATAAATAACTGCAAGATCTGCTTTTCAGTTGCTTGATTTGAGCTTCTACATGACTCTGATCTGAGAGCCTTCAAAGAGCCTGACCAGCAGACATTCCGTACAGTCCCGGAGCAGATATGTGGAGCTGACGGTTACGAATGTAGTAGTCAAATGTTATTAGCTCTCTGGCTCCCTACAGTTGATCGTCCCCTTCATCTCCTCTATAGAGGTACAGTAACATCAGGCCACTAGGGTTGCTAATGAACTGAATCACAAAAAAAGCTTACAGCACGTTACATCCAAATAGTTTACTTAGAATGGATGTGATGGTTGGAGTCAAGAAGTAAGATCCTTCCCTTGGGTTTCCCAGCCAGTCAGTGTAATGAGCACATTTCCCAGGTTCCTTCCTGAGGACTGCGTGGAGCTGAGAGCCAGGATCGTGCTTTAAAATGACTGCCACTCAATTCCTATCCGCGCTGACCAAGCACTCTGCCTGCATGTTTAATGCAGCTTTGGGTTTGTGAGTAATATAGGTGAGTAAAAGTGAAATGAAGTGTACATGTGGCGATAGCCCATCTGTCATGTAGAGATACTGTATACTGTATATGTTCTGCAGCAAATGTGACAGCTGATCAACTCTATATGGATGATTTTAAATGTGGTACAAGGAGAGCCACACTGTACATCAGTGCATTTGTGAGGGGATTTTATTATTTTTAGTTTTTAGTATTTGGAGGATGGGAGAAAGGGGTGGGCATTGGGGGTGTTTTATGCAACATTAGGGGTCTATTAGGGGAGTTAAAATCCTTTTTGTGCTCAAGGTCTGTCTGTCTGCCTCTCTGCTGCAGCTCTCTCTCCCTTCTCCCCACAGGCACTCGTTTGTTTAGTATGCGGCTTTAAGTTTATTCTTACGCCTTGTTTTGCACCTTAAACCCACCCCCACCCCCCCCACACACACACACCCATCACCCACGCACACTTACTCCACTGATTATACTGTCGTCCACACCCCACATCTTTATAATCTTCAATTGGCACTTTAATTCACTTTATTGGCTCAATTTGGTTTAGTAAAATATTGTTTTTTTTTGCCGAAGAGCTGGTTATCTTCCTCCAGTTCTCCCCAGGGGTGGGCACAGGCTGCTTTGTTCTGGTCGCACATATAATTTGCCAAATGTAGGACCAATATTTAAGAACTCATTGGTCCCTTTTGCTATTGGTCTGTTGAATAACATAATGTCATTCATGTGAATTGTTTTGTGCTGATAGGTGTGATGATTGTATTTCTTCACAAATTGGGATGATAAATAAATAAACCCTACCTCCAACCTATGTTGGAGAAAGACATTGTTTTGTATCAGAAATCCATCTTTTTCCAGACATTTTAGGTCTAGTCAGCAGCATTACAATTTAGCATTGATCCTGATTCCCACCAGAGAATTTAGTTTGCATTGAAGCTGGAAAGCCTCCATTCAGCTGGTTAACCTCATTTAAACCAGAGGCACTGCTGCAGTTGGCCGCTCAGAGCCCACCATTGAGACTGCTCTGACTCCGACAGCTCCCAGTCTTTGAAGTATATTAAATTAAAGCCCTTTTAACTAAATTGCATTTATTTGTGGAACATCATAAAGAACATTATTCTTGTTCTACTTACAAAATCATCTCTCTCTCTCTCTCTCTCTCTCTCTCTCTCTCTCTCTCTCTCTCTCTCTCTCTCTCTCTCTCTCTCTCTCTCTCGCTCTCTCTCTCTCTCTCTCTCTCTCTCTCAAATTCATGATCCCTAGATGATGAATCCAAGTGACTGTAGTTATCCCCTAGCACCACCAGAGGAATATCACATATCACATCACATATCACTTTTTGTAGTGATATGTGATATATACAGTATATGAAATTTCCCTTATTATGAATTGTAATGACTTTGACTTTAATATAGCGCCATCAACAGTTCACAATTTTAATTTGTATAATATTTTAGTTTTTGACCAAATACCTGCCAAACTAATTACATTCCCTGTAGCCTCAGCTTTACTTTGTGTGTAGTGCTTGTTGGCAAAGATGATAAACATCAGGGAGCATATTAACATGTAGACATTATTCTTTAACTTAAAGCACCCAGTGGCACCGCTGTGTAATCGTTTCACATCCTCTGATCCAGTGGATGGAGCAATTTAAACAGCCGAAAATGTTTTTTCCTCTCATCTATGTTGGAGCAACTGGGAGTGTTTCTGAAGACTAAATGGTCCCTGAGAGTGATGTGCTTGTAATTATGTGCATACTGAACACTCAACTAAAACAAACAGTCACTGATTACAGTCACTATAACAGAGCTGGATAGGGCCAGTGCAAGAGTTTGAAAATGTATAAACTGAATATAAAAGTGCTGTAGTTTTAGGTTTTAAGTATGTCAGATTTGTCACTGTGATCTGATCTGTGATATGGGACATAAAAAGATTTAAGAAGGGATATAATATCTAAGAAAGAGAGCTACTAGATGAGGCATATAGAGGCATATCTATAAGGCCTATTTGTCGCTAACAGGCTATTGTGGTGGTATTTATGCACTATACTTCTTAGCAATTATCTGTCAATCAAACTGTGGAAGTATGATCATTTTTTTCCATTGATTTCCTAATACTAATAAAGAATGCATTTCTTTCGTTTGAACTCTTTGTCCTTTCAGTCATGGTTTATTCTTCCTCTTCTTCTATTTTGTTCTAAACCATCCAGAATGGTAAAAAAAAAAACCTTCCTGCAAGCTGACATTTATATGATAATGTAGGAGAATATTACTATGATCTTCTGCAACAACTCAAAAAAGTGTGATTGCTTCATTGAAATAAATTGTATGTCCTGAATATGTAAATATTACAATATATACAGTATTTGTAAGGACTCAAAAGCAAGTTGAAAGTAGCATGAGTGTGCAGCTGAACTCTCCTCTGAAGCCATTGGGAGGATTTTTTAATTGTTTTCCTTGTGTGTGAGGTTCCACATGAGTATTCTCTTTGGTCCTTTCTCTACAAAGACCCCCACTCCAAAGAAAGAAAGATAAAAGAAAATACGAAGTCCATTTATTTTTCCTGCTCAGCACATACTTGTCAGTTGTTATTATGTGGATTTCTTTTGCACTGTGCGAGGAGAAAATAAAAGGTTTAGTGGTGGTCAGACCTTTGAAGTGACACGAGCCATCGCTAACATTTGTTTTAAGGAGGCTCAGGCGGACTGAATACTAATGAAGCCTGTTTTTTCCTCAAGTGATCTGGCTGTAACAATGTCCACAGTTGTAAAATAATCATAATTAGAAAAAGGCTACTCATGGACGTTCACAATGAATTCAATTAATTTTTCAAGATAAAGGAGCAGATATCAAAACTTAACTCAATAGTGTGACATTTTCAGAAATGTACTTATTCACTTGCTTGCCGAAAGTTAGATGAAAGGTTGATAGCACTCGCGTGTCTGTACAATAAATGTGAAGCTACAGCCAGCTGCTGGTTACCTTAGATTATCATAATGCCTGGAGGGCAAACAGCTAGTCTGATATGTAACAACATCTGACTACCAGCACCTCTAAAGATCACTAATTATCTTGTTATGTCTCGGTTGTTTAATTTGTACAAAAACGATAAGTAAAGCCAACAATTTCTGTTCTTTGCTGCAGACAACCACTTCTTTCCCACATCAGGCCATACAAAATTCAGTTAAGACACAACCTTCTCACTCAGAAGTCACACTATTTGTATTAACAACCAAAGCACTCACAGGTAATTTCAAGATGATAAAAAAAATCCCACATAGCTCTATAGCCCAAATTGAAATTCAGATTTGGTATAAAAGGTTTTTGTCAAAGATAAAAAAATCCCATTTGTCACACATATGCTAAGATTACTGTGCTAAAAACCCTCCCCACTCTATTGGAGTCTTTACATCCTTTGTGTATAATAAGCCTTGATATTTTCCTATCTGAATGAAAAAACAATTATCCAGTGTAATGTGTGTGTGTGACTTGAATAGGGAAACACCTATTAAGCTCCAACACATAGAGAAATATAGCTCAAGTCAATAGCTAGTCCTTCTCAGAAGCACGTGAAAATAAGCAGCAAATAAGAAAAAAATGTAATTCGGAATTTCTTTTTTTTTCATTTTTCCTATGACAAACAAAAGGAGACATTTTATTCATGTTTCCATTTATGTACTCAGAATGAAAGGAAATTATTGTAAGATGGTACTTTATTGGTTTCAAGAGATGGAATTGCACCAGCCCAGAGTCTTAGTTGAATTATCATATCCTTGATTTAAAGCATGTACAGTAGGTAGATCTTACACAAACCATTGAGACATTCAGTTCACTGTTGTTTAGAATCCAGTTTTTAATATTTAAATGAACTAAAAAAAAGCACATTAAAACATTTTCTCATTTTAGTTACAAAAATGGGTCACCTAAAGGGCTTCTCATTGCATTCACAGAAGGATTTGAACAGTGGATGTCTAACAGTTAACGTATTTCTCTCTTAAAAAATCCCCACCCAAAATATATAAACTTAATTGCTTAACCAAGGTATATACAGGGCATAACATCCTTGCATCTTACAGGTTATCAAGAAAGTTTGAGGTATACAACCAAAATAAAAAGCCTGTCAGAAAACAAAACTGAAAAAAAAACAACAAATAGAATTAAATAAAGGAAAAATGAATGCCATGATTGCTTCCTACTAGCACAGGATCACAACATTAGTGGGAGATGTTGCCGTATACGTGCTGGTGTGATACTTCCAGTTGTTTCACCTACGGTCACAAGGGCAAAATAGCAAATAACCTCAAGCTTTGGACTGTCAATATATACAAAGGGAATACAGTCTAATTTATCAATAGAGAATTGTTTGAATGCTCAATTTATTTGCTTCATGACAAATACACAGTATGTGTTGAACAAAAAAATATCAGAATTATAAATTTATTTGATTGAATGATGTCTTTAACTTACACTGTATATCTTTGAGCCAACATTGAAATTAAAGAGCCGGAAGCAGAATCTGATACACATGCAAGTTTTGAAAGTGGATTCAGAAATAACAGTATTGTACAAAATAATAATTACAGTTTTTTTTTTTTTATTATTATCAAAATATACCTTCTTTCTTAGCACCTCTTTATATTTTTTTTGTGTGTTTTGAACAAGCACCATTGTAGTCGTTTTCATACAGCACCTGGAGAAACCAGAGAGGAGGTCTGTATCTCCTCATGTCGCCTGACCCCCTCTGTTGGTTACCTCCGATTCACCCTCCTCTGCCACGCGTTCAAATGTCCTTCACCTTTGCTCCATAACGTGGTTAAGTCATGTGGTTCGAGCCCTACAAGGGCAACAAGTATTTTCCTGGGTTACACGTACATACATGGAAAGACATGTTTGCTACACCATCTCTTATTCAAAACTTGCATGTGGCATAGAAAAGGGTGGGGGGCTAGAAATGGGGTTTGGTGGTACCCAAAACGTCTCAACTTGACTTTCTTTGCTGGCCCCATCAAGTCCTTTTTTTTTCTCTTTCGTTTTTATTTAGCCAAGGAAGCAGATGGGCCCAACTTCAAACCCAAACTTCTGGTTGGGGTCCCCAAAGTCAGTGAACATGACATCGATGATTGGAACCTGATCGATTTTGGGAGTATTAATCTCCATCACAGTCTTTCCATAGCCCTTCCTCGTCTGCAACAAGAGAGACACAAACACAGAGATACAGAGGAACCAATTAGTCAAGCAAAAAAGTGCACACATTGTCACGTGTCTAACTGCACAAGACCTTTTACTGTGTGTTCATGCTGATCATTAGGTCTTTAGACTTGAGCTACTGGGAAAACTTTGCTAATGTACGTCAGAAGAGACGTGGGCTTTTTACAGTCATTAGCTGTCATCAGCTCCAAAGGTAGCTTTCCACTCTTCCTTGTTTCACTACTAATGTGATTTCATATCAGGAATATGTTAGTTCCAAATGGATGAGAAACTGGACAG
This sequence comes from Bovichtus variegatus, assembly GCA_943593645.1. Lineage (NCBI taxonomy): Eukaryota > Metazoa > Chordata > Actinopteri > Perciformes > Bovichtidae > Bovichtus > Bovichtus variegatus. Next base: position 4,575,189 of record CALSCE010009502.1, read on the forward strand.
GGCTTACCGCACATCCGTCTGAGAGGGCCTTGATGTAAGGGTTATTGTCATACGACATCTCCTCATCATTGGCGCCCAGGAAGCGCAGCCCCTTGTCGTAGCTGTCGCTGGTGGCGTCGTGCCATGCCACAGACTGGTGGCAGCTGTAGGTGAAGTTTTGCCTGGCAGAGGCTGTCAGTAGTCTGAGGAAGGTCATCTGTACCATGTTTATTGAGCTTCCATCTGCGTCAACATAGGAAAGCTGTTGATGGAAAAAGAGATAGAGAGAAAGAGGTCAAAGGTAAGAAGCAAACATGAGCCTACACTAAACGGCTGGATTTATTCATTTGTTTATCAAAAATAAAAAAGAAAAACATACGAATGAATAGTCAAACATAATAATAAAGAAATTAGAAGACAAAACAATAAAAGAAACTAAAGAGGTAGCTGATCCCACAATTGTCCTTTGTACTGTATACAGTTTCTTAAGATATTAAGAGATGTACTGACCAAAATATTTTTTTGTTCTATATATATATATATATATATATATAGATAGTATTAGACTATTAGAGGTTTTCCGATTGATATACAGTAACCATTGCTGCCTCTATTAAACCATCTAAATCACAAAACAGCTTTGACAAGTCTAGTGGCTAATAGTTGCATGGTAACATTAACCCTAGTTGCTTTGTCACTATTACTTGTAACATTACTGAATGGAGCCACATTACTTTTAAATCAACTGCTGAGGAGTTCAAATATGGCCAGACATGTTACATCACATAAAAGCCCTCTGTTCAAGAAAGGCATATTTGCTCAAACAGACAATCCATGCTGACTTCTGGTCAGATGGATTCAAGCTTCTCGCCCACGTCAACAACCCAGAAGAACATTATTTCACAGCCAGAGGATTCCTACACTTAGGCATCAGTTAGTCTTATGGTACTTTAATTCTAACATGGCCAACATTATCAAATGACTGTATTACATCTGACGTTGTCCTCATTATGTTAACTTGCAGTATAATTGTAGTATAATACCACTGTGTTTTAAGATATTTGGTCCCCATGTAAATACAGTGGGAAAACAGGGTTTCCAAAAGGCTGTGAAAGATGTGCAGAAAACGCATTGAGCAAGATAAATTCAGGCATCATTGTATTATTTTGTGTGTGCTTATTAAATACCACATGAGTAGTACTTTGTCTTATAGTGTACTGTATATGGTAGTTTAATAGCACATGTATGTTTGTCAACAAATGTAACAATAGTGTCAGTTTAATAAATGTTATCTTTATGACCCTTTTTGTCTCTCAAACAAAGATCTACAGAACACACATGACCCTGACTGAACCATTAACTTTGTGTCAACCTTGTCTAAATATGTGCATTAAAATAGCCCTGAGCACATTACCATGATATGTACTGTACTGTATAAAGTTCTGTCACTGTCAGCCTATTCTCTGTGGAAATACATCAGCTTGACACCGGTTCGATGGAGCACGACAAACTTGTTTCTTTCATTTCTGACTACAAGAAATAGTAGCTGATGTTTTTAATTTTGAACTGTTCAAGGGCAGAGTGGGGACTAGTGGAATACTAAGATACTGAGGCACTCTGTAATGTTGTATTGATGCTCTCTTCTTTATATAAAACAGTCTAAGAATTGTAATGACAACAACTGAAAAGGATGGATAGTTCAAAAAGATGTAGATTATTTTAACCAAAACCCCAATCTTGTTCATGATAAAAGCATATCCCTAGCACTTCGAATTATCGCTGCTCTGTCTTCACCTAAAATATGAAATCGCTCAAACCATTGGGCAATTTGGAAAGTCTTTACGCGGAGCAGCTTTGGGTCTCTGCCTCACAATTTCATGGGTGGTGCTGCTATTTGAGCCTATATGCAGCTGCTTGCCATTTTGCTGTGTCCCTGCACAAGTACATAGAAGAATGCACAGAAAGTAGGAGAGATAGAATAATCCTTTCAGTTAGCACTGAGTGAAGGAGTTTCTGTTTTGTGCAGTAAACTGAAGGGGGAGGATGAAAGAAGATGAAAAAAGACTTACTATTTTACCACGCTTAAATTCACTGAACCATGTCCCAGGGACTTCTTTGGGCCATGAAGATATTCTGACCTGTGACAAGCAAAACCAGACAGGGCATATTAATACTAGACATTATCATGGGCATTATACTTAGTTAGGAATCCTCAGCCCGGTCTCATTGCCAGGTTGTCAAATGCTGCCGCTTTGTCACGCCCCTCAGTGTTTGATACCAACGCACAAGGCACCTCTTAGCATCTGTATTAGGCCCACAGGGCTTTCAGCTAGATCCAATGTTAACCCATGCGCTGCAATATTAGACACTCAGAACACTCTTTCTGCTTACAGAGGAGGTCGGCTGAATACATGGGTCAAACAAACACAGACTTTCACCCAGGAGACTGGTGTTCGTGTCCAGTGTAAAAGCAAATCTCAACACTGACTTATTTAAACTTCTGTACATAACTTAACTTATGTCAACTAATGTCGTTAACTTATGTCACGTATGTAACATACCTAACTTATGTACGTAACTTAAGTTATGTAACAAACAAACATATTTTAATCGAAACCATGATCATTTCCTAAACCTAACCAAGTAGTTTTGTTGCCTGAACCTAAGTAACGCAAAGGAGTCCTGACTAAATATGTGACGAGTTGGGAATGAGAACGGGAATCATTGTGTGAACATGAGGGGGGAAAAAAGCTTGTTGGATAAAGCACAGCCTCAAGGGTAGCATCAACGTATATCATCTGGGAGCAAAAGATAAACCTCTTTACTATTTTAATATCTTTAAAATGTTCTTTTCAAAAACTTTAGAGAGTCAAATCATTCAATAGTATTTGCCTTTTTTATGTTACTTGCACTATGTTGAATATCAAATCGTACAAGCTTAGCCCTGAAGCAAATCAAATGGCTTCTATTGACAACTTCAGCCTAGTGCTGTGCTGTTTGTTGATATGTTGTTTCTTCATGATGTCTTAATATGTGATGAGAAATGATGATTGGGAAACAGGCGGTTTTGAATCTTGTGGGTACAATCCAAAGTCACTTACTCCATTAGACTTCTTATCTGGATAGATGCAGGTTTCGCCCCCGGCAGTGAAGTTACAGTAGACTTTGAAGGAATCCCCTGAGCAGCCTTGGTTTGGATCAATCCAGTATTCGCCTAAGGAGAACCAAGCACACTCAAACACCATGTTCTACTAATGTCAACAGATAATGGCTTAAAGCTCCTTTTCAAAATTAAGTGTGCTAGAATTCCTTGATTCTCTGTGAAGCTCCGCTTTAAAGTAATTCACTTCTCATTTTCATGGCTTATACACTGCTGAATAAAAGGTATTGTTATGCCTGAAGCAGGGTATCATTTATGTGCAACAATTTTGACAAAACGTCTTCCTCAACAGAAGTAAAATACGTAATGATAAACCTAAACCAATCCAAACAACTTTTTTCATTCTCATTGCTCCACTTGGCATGTCAATCCCCCTTAATGGTACGAAGTAAACTGAGGGTCCAGAAAATGACTTAATTAAACTGCAAACAGTAGGCATATAAATGACCGAAGTAGACAGACCAAAAGATATCAAAGGAAAAAAGGGAAATGTTCTAACACTGATGAAACTTCTCTGGGCAGTGTCCTCAATTACTGTTTTCAACAAAAAAAGTTATTTTTTTCACTTGAGTTTCAGTTTGTCAGGAAAACAGGTGTCTTGATGAAGAACAAAATTTGAGAAAATGGAGATAATCTCTAGAGTCTCAATTACAGCGGGTTGAATGAAACTCTTCTCCACTGCAGCCTGACTTTGTGATTTTCACTGACAAGTGGGGATGTTTTTAATATAAAAATCTCTTTCAGCATTTATTTTCTCTTAAGTCAAACACTCCTGCTTTGATTCAGCTTACCATCAGGGAACTCTGGGTGGCAGAGCTGCAGATCCTTGCATGTCCTGGCAGGATTGTTTTGTGTGCCCATGGGGTATTTCATGCGTTCGATGTCCTGTTTGAGGTTGTTGAGTGAGCCGAAGATGTCCTCCATGCCCTCGCCATAGTCCATGATGGCAGCAGCTGCGTCTGACTGCATGTCACTGGAGCGCTTGGTCTTCTTGGGTGACTGGATGGGCAGGGGCTGAATAACTTCGCCTGGTGGGCCCTGTAGATTAGATTTCATACAAGAAGACGGACCTTAGATTATGTACAATTCTACACTACTGTGACAATTTTACTTAGTGGAAAAAGAGGCAACAGTAGTAGTCTTCACTACTCACAGGAGGACCAGGAGGACCAATTGTACCAGTGTCTCCTTTTGCACCAGCAGGACCCTGACAGAAACATGAATAGAAACATGTCATCCAAGTAAGGTGCAAGTCAAGTCCGTTTATTTACATAAAAACAACAGCATTTGACCCAAAGTGCTTTACAGTCGAGGCAGATGGGTTACGATCTGCTTCAATATAGCTCGACATAATTAAAGACATAAAAGGTGCATAAAAGGCAACAGTACATAATGTAATACAATAAAACTATAAAAGAGGTAAAAATGAAATAAGGAGTTGGGAGGAACAGAATACAACCAACAACAAATTAAAAGGCAGTAAGAAGACATTAAAAATAAGTTAAGAGGCTTGACAAAAACCATGGGGGAGACTCATACTGTGACATACAGTGACAACATGCCTTAAAAAACACTGATATTACTCACACTTGAACCCTTGGATCCTTTGGGACCTTGAGGACCCTGCATGATATAGGAAATAAGCACAGCAATTTGGCAAAGTCATTCTATCATCAGTGTAGAATCTAAATGAATGACTGAATCAGTAAGGACTTACAGGCAGACCAGGGGGACCTGGGGGACCGAGAGGACCGGAAGATCCACTGATACCCTGTGATACAATGAGAAGTCAGATATATATTAAAGAAACACTGGAGACAAAAGTAATTTTGTGAAGCTTGAATAATGAGTAAATAAAAGATAGAATATAATGACACAGGACCATGAGCTTAACAAATGAAGAATGAGCTTTGATATGGATTTCTTTTTTATTATTATTATTAACTGAGATGAGAAGAAGTCTTTATTTCAACCATTAAGAGAAGGCCAAACACTGCACTTGTAAAATGGCGTTTCTTTGAACCCAGCATTTCATAATCTTATAGCTCAATTTTGTCAGGAAATAAAGCCAAACAAAATGAGGCCTATTTTCAGACCCTAAAATGGAAGTGGTAAACTGAGTGAAAACTTTTTTGAAGACCTTGTGCTGTGACAAAAAGGACATTACAATTTCATTAGGCCTAATCTCCCGATACTTAATCCAACCCATCACTTTAAATCACTAAACCAGGGCAGTCCAAGGGCCACAGCAGGACAGAATAGCATATTCCGTCATTCTGCAATGTTTATTTAAAAATGGATGAAGGCTGTCATCAGTTCTTTATCGAGACTTCTTTCAGTACTGCTGCCTGTTTTAGTGGAGGGCTCAGTAGTTGAGAGAAATATCTTGATTTTAATGCTGTAGTTCAGAAGGAAACTCTACAATGCAGTTATATTATCACAGTAGGCATCAAATACAAAGCAAGTGTTAAACACAAAATCAGTGTGTGGAGGACGCCCATTGAAAAACTGTGGGAAACAGTTGGATACCTTTTAATATAGATAATAAAGGAAATTATATCCCCTCCAAAAACAGTCAAGGGGAGACCAAAAGTTTGAACAAGATGCCTCAGAACCAAGTTTTTTTTACATCCTTTGCTTTGAGCAATATGAAGCAGTAATCCAATCTGCCCAAAGCTAGAACCAACAGAATGTTTGATCATTGTGGATATTGTGAATACTATTGTGAGTACAGAGATCTGCCCTGCACTGGGTTTTAGTCAACAGCAAGGGACTTTGGCAAGACCCGTGGCCACAATGGAAGGGCAAGAGGTGGAGGGCAAATAGCCCGAGGACCAACATAGGAATGGAGTCATCAATTACTTACACTGTCTCCCTTGCCACCGGGAGAACCTTGGGGTCCGGGCAAACCTCGGTCGCCCTTCTCTCCTTGCTCACCAGGGGGTCCGATCAGGCCAATCAAACCTGGATGACCCTGTAGGACAAAAACAAATGTGAAAACACAAATAAGAGTCAAGGATAACAGCAATGTCTCTTTATGTACTCAAACTCCAGCTTTTGCACACATGTCTGACATGGGAAAAACTAACGGCTTTCTTCCACAAAACTGATATGCACATGGGAGGCTGTGAAGGGTGAAGTTTCATTACCACACAAATCCTCAGGCATTGTAATTGAAATGTCTCTCCAGCAACAGACACACAAAAAATACACAAAAAAACTGAAACAATCGACATTACAAAGATGATGACTTTGAAATAGGCAAGCACTAACCAGGCCCAATGATTTGACAGCATTAAAAACGCACAACACGGTGCCTCTATTGTGTGCTTTTAAACTGCTTGTTCTCAAGCCATCACGTCAGTGTGTGGGTGGCAATTTAGATAGAGTAATGTCTGCTGTCTGAATATCTTTTGCAGTTATATTTCACCAGCAAATTTGACAGTGGCAGCAAAGAAAATTGCGAAGAAAAGATTGAACCGATTAGAGTGATACATCACATTCAGCTGCATATTCAATCCTGTTGAGAGTTTTTCTCTTGCAAGAGCTATGGCAAAAACTAATTTTGTTTCCTTAATGTTAACATAAGCACTATTATCAACACTGCTTTGTTATTCTAAAATATGTCATGTGTTGATCAATTGCAAAGTCTTGGAAGCTCTGTGCAGCCTTGACTTAAGTCTGAAACTAGATCAATGCCCTAAAGGGTTCTTTCACTGTTTTCCTGTTCATCTTTCAGCCTATTTAGGACCTGGGAAATTAAATCAGCCTGCAGTCAGACACAAGAAAAGGGGGTTACACTCACCTTTTCACCCTTAGACCCAGGGTCCCCTTTCAAACCAGGAAGACCAGGAGGACCCTAAACAACAATAGCAGAAGTAAAAAAATCAATTTCGCAGAGAAAGACAAAAAAAAACAGAGAGATGACATGAGGAAAACTGGCAGCACAAAAAAACTTGTTTAACCTGTTTAACCTGACTAAACTACTCCAACTCTAGAATGATAGATAAATAGTGAGAGAGAGAGAGAGAGAGAGAGAGAGAGAGAGAGAGAGAGAGAGAGAGAGAGAGAGAGAGAGAGAGAGAGAGAGACACAGAGAGACACAGAGAGACAGAGAGAGAGAGCAAGATATCATGCTGCATACGAACCATTGGACCAGGTGGACCATCTTGTCCTGAGGAGCCGGGCAGTCCTTGTTCACCCTGTGAAAAGGCATTAAATTGCAGTGAGTATTATGGCCTGCTGTATTTTCTCTGGCCTGCCATTGATTTGCTGTGCTCAGCACGACGATTAATAGCCCAAACAGAGAAAAAAAGTGTGCTGGAATAAACAAGCAAAACTAAAGTATAAGCCAAATGGGTGTATTGATTATTCCATGAAGTCTATCATCATGCCTAAGCAGTACCTTTTTACTACGTGTGTACACTGTACGTGTGTGTCTGTGTTTGAGCATGCATGTTTGTTTGAGAGTGGAGATGAATGTATATGCAGTGTATCACAGCAAAAGATCACTCAGACTTACGACAGGGCCAGGGATTCCACGCAGACCCTCTGGACCGGGCTTTCCTGAAGGTCCCTGGGGTCCAACTGGTCCTGTTTTACCTGCTGGTCCTTCTGAACCTGCCTCACCCTGTACACAAACATTATAAAAGCATGATTCGGGGGGAAAAATATAACATAAGATTTAGGAAATGTCAGCTTACTGCACCTGAAAGTAGCATAAGCTACTTTCTATGTACTATTTTAATATTTTTGGATCAAAGCAGATGACATTTTACTGATATCTTGAGAAGCATTTACATTTGATCAAATTCATGTCAAAAAAGTATTCTTCCATGATGGTGGTAAAACACATGACCAGTGATTGAAGAAATTCTGTGTTTTACATTACTACCTTGAATTTAAGAACAGTCAAAGAAACAAAGTACCAATGCCTCTTGTACAATCTGCTTTTAGGGAACCAGGGAGGACACTAAATGCCACTGACAGTGCTGTATCTGCTATTTACAAAAATATAGATCAATTACATAATTTGTACTGTTTAGTAATGGTATGGAATAAAATTCTGCGGCACATAAAGAACATGTGATATGTTGTTTTCAGGTTTTCTTTGGAGGTTCTTGGTATCTCAGAGTATTTTCTTTATCAGAATTCAGCTGTGGGCTGCTTGAAGCTTCAAATTATGCTGCGACAGTATGCAGTGTGAAGATGGGGTACATGGGGACAAGTAAACAAGAGTTTCTGAACAGGCACAACAATATAGGGAGCTACATCATACTATGTTTTTATTTTAGGTTCATGAGAAAATTAGTACGGCCTCAAGATCAGTGTGCCACGGCTGACTTTAATCTGAAAGACATCAATATTTACAGAGACTAGACAGAGCTCATGGAAATAAGATACCAAATTTGAGCTGCAAGGTATTTACAGATTACAGGCTTATTGCAAAGTGGTCAGAACTACTTTACTGAGTTTATTACTATTGTGTACTGTATTATAACAGTAAGGCTTGCTTTTGAAATGTCAAGAGAGATTTTTTTGAGATTTTCAAGCAGACATTCAAGGAAGATTTCCACTTTTAAGAATAAGATCTAATATATAAGATGTTTCACTAAACGTCAACTTTCAGTGCAAATGAAAGAAAATGCATATGTATATAGAGAGTACATAGTAATAACATATTATAGTAGTATAGTATAGTATAGTATCCATACTCATGTAACCAGATTAGCTGAGTAGAGAGCTATGTTTGTGTAATACATTTTATTCATATTCAACATGCGCCAGCTGGTGATAATTGATTCAGCCTACGCACAAAGCAACAGATCATATTGTCAGATTTAGGAAATGAAACCAGGAAGTTGGTGTAAAACAAGTGCACACTCAGAGAAACTTCATTTGGGCTCTGAATTAGACTAAAAAGAAAAAAGCATGAAACTCGGAATACCTGAGGGATAGACTGCTTTTGTCGATCTTGAAATTAAGTCACAGCAGAATGCAAGAAACAAGTTAATCTTAGTTTTACTCAATAGGCTGTATCCATACATTTCCATCCAATCTAAGGTGGAAATTAAATTACTTCTGTATTTTTGCACTTTTAGTTCAAGAGGGGGAACAATGTGGGTACGGTGAGGGGGGTTGGTGGACTTGCTGAGACGACTCTACTGTGCGAAGGATGAATTGATTTTCTTACCTTAGCGCCCTTCTCTCCTTGCCTGCCCTCTGCACCAGCAGCCCCCGGGGGTCCCTGAGGAGGATGACAGGACATTGCTTTAGCATTTCAACACAGCATCAACGCACTAACTGTACAACAAGACTGTACAAAAAAAGGGAATGTTCATCATTGACCTATCACAGTATTTCAGAGGCTAACATCAGTAAGCAAAAAGTTATGCATCTGCTTGTATTTTGGTTCTTCAAAAGAAAAGAAAAAGTACAACGCTGCATCCTAAATGCTGTATACATGCTTTGGTCCACAACAAGGGATGATCATAACAACCAGAAATTGTGTCAGGTCATCCCTCCATTCTCTTTGCATTTCAGTTTACTTTTATTAGATTTCCCATTGAACAATCATCTTGCCTGATAAATACTTGGTGGGTGCGGTCTTCGAACAGGGATACTAATACAATGCCCTTGAATGTGCACTACTTCAGTTATATCAAGATCTATTTGAGTGACTTGGACATGCCTTTGTCTGCCCTTATAGACATTCAATCATGCAGTCATGTGCGAATACAAAGAGAAAACACACACAGCCTTCTTCAGTCATGCCAAGGGTTGACAGGAAGTCTTATCTTTCTGGTCAGTGGCTCTCAGGCCCAAAACTCCACCTCCAGTCGTCCCTCTTCAAAACTGCTCTCCATCCACTCTCATCTTGGCCGACTGAAGCCTGAGTGCTATTGACAGAGAGCCTATAATGTAAGCTTGCCTCCTGTCTTGGAGCTTTCATCTTTTCCTGATATGTAACTCTTACTGGTGGGGAAGAGGCTCTTGATCAGCCCAAATAACCATTTCAATTGTAGCATGATATACAGCAGGTAGAAACAATGTGTAAGTGTAATATTCTTGACAAGGTAGCCAGCAGCAGGTATACGAGACAGTTTATTACTGTTCTTAATTGCATAAATTGCTATCAGTTACTGAGAGTGCATTAAAGGGTAAAAAATTAAGTAGTGACCTGAACACACCAAAACAATAAGAATTAAAGCCAGATGAGGTTAATAACTTTTCCATACTTTCTTTTAGGAAGCAACATTGAATATATTTCCAGTATTAAGGCATTAGCAAATCAGAATGAAATTTGCTGCTATGCTAAATTGACTTATTCAGAATCAAGAGGCCGTGATAGAGAGCCATTTAAGGATTGTTGCAATTGTATAAAGGCAAAATGCTGAGAAGACACAAAAAGGGCTACCAGATCTCAAACAACTCTTGCTGTGGAATTATGTATTCAAAAGAGCAACCTCTCGGGGAGCAGCAGGGATCATCTTAGGTCCCCTTTTTTTTCTCTAAGCGATTAAAGACCTATGAGTGATAAAATAGCCCTTTTCCTTACCATAATCCCCTGGCCATTTAGGTGCAGCATATGCTGATACCATGCTAAATACTCAGAATGTAAATTTCATTGGGCACATTAGAAAAGCAATCAACCCTGGTTTAAAAATGCATGACATGTTTTTTCTCCAATTGGATTGAGCCTTGGAGTCTTTCTTTGAAATGCAGTCAGTCATTTGAGATTGTGACTTTTCTTTCAAATTCAGGAGAATAGCTGCTCATTTTCATGTGGACTTTGAGCTTCACATCATATTGGAAATATGTTAATATTCCACCTCAGATGTGTGCATTAAAAAAGCAGCTTACTGGCTTTGATATTTCACTCAGTTATCTCAACCTTATAATGTAGGATATTGGATAGAGTGTGAATTGACATCATAGAAACATAAACTTTTCATGTGGTAAAATATTTGTATTTTATTTTAACTTGTATTTATAACCTTGAGAAGTGTTCTTAAAGTACAGACCCAGTTCCCCTAGTAACAAATATTTCAGCAATGATAATCACATCACAGTCAACACATTAAAGGGTTCAAGTTTTTATTTTAATTCATTCCTTTTTTTGGGTGGCACTCCTAAAGCCAACCCTTTTTCTCTCATAACTTCTTAACAATTTACCACGTCCATGTTGTGCCTTTGTTTTGCAGACTGTCAGTCCAGCAGCCATGGATCAATAATGTGTCAGACTTGCTATATCTCTCTAGCTTTCTTCCCACTGCCACAAGGACGTAAATGAGTTTGAAACCCAAGGCCCTTTTTTTTCAGTTATTTTTGGTAAGCCTTTTCAATTTCTTGCAAAAAAAAAGATTCATGATTTTCCCATCCTGCCATTCATTTCTCAATAGGCTTTAAGGGGGATTTCTTTCGCAGACAGCGCAACGCCTTGACCCCTTAAATCCCCCGCTTTGTTTTCCCCACTCTACTTTTAATGAAAATGAATCTCTTCTGCTTTACTGCCAAGATTGAGTTGGTGAAGAGGAGTTGTTGCAAAGCAAGGCGGGATACTGGTCTGTTGGCTAAGGAGCCAGAGTACAAAGCCAACAGATACACATTCCCTTTTTCTTGAAATAGGGCTAAGACGTTTCACAAGGGATTGTTGAGTCATGCTTTTAACACTGACAAAAGATTTGGTCAGCAAGAGATTCCATATCAAAACAACTCATTCTTGCAATGATAAAATGCCAACATTTGGGAACATCAGACTGGTCCATCCTGGGATGCACACATACATTCTGTAGCAAATATAGCTGTATTGGCATCACACTTACTCTTTTGCCAGGTGGTCCAGGTGGACCAGCTTCTCCTGATGGACCTGGAGGTCCCTGAAAACATGCAAGAAGACAGGAGATGCATGATGCTATTACAGACAATAAAACAAGTTGTATTAACAAATGAGTCAGTGCTGATATGAATTTTGATAAGAGAGCAGCATGTCTCACTAAATCTTTCACTATGTCGGCCAAAAGGACAATAACACAGAGAGCATATTGACATTATGGAATATTCAACACCAGGATAGTCCAGAAGAGTTGAGCCAAAACTCAAAGTTGGATGAGGCACTAAACTGCCAGAAATGATACATCCTGTGCTTCCTGACACACTCTTATCCAATTATCTGAGTTAATTGCAAGCAATCAAAACTATTTTTTAACTAGTATTTGGCAGTCCTGAAAAGTGAAGGCTGAGGTATTCAGCTGTTTTATAGGTTGAGCACAAAGTTACATGTAGATTACAAATAACAGAAGGATAGATATGTTTTCCTCTCAAAGAGCACTGAGCTATTATACAAAAGTTCATCATATTTTAATATACCTTCTGTGTTTTCCACAGTAGCATTTCAGCATGCAATCAGAGTTCATAAACATTCATTCATTAAAAATTAAAATATGTAACATCCATGGAGTAAATACAACATTTTCTGTGTTTGGCAATGATAAAGGCTCATTTACATTCATAAATGTTAATTAAGAGTTGTGATTCGTAGCGCTTTTTCCACAGGGCCAGCACGTCACTGTTTGGCTTTTATTTCTAATCATACTTAATAAATCTGCAAAGCAGATGAGTCCATTTACCCTACACCCAAGAGTATGGAGTAAATATCATGAATTAAAATGCTGCAGTGTAAATTATTTACTGACTAGATATAATTACAGCTTTTACTGCAGGCAAACTTTTGGTGAACTACTATAATATAAAAAAAAAGTAAAGAAGACATATTCATACGCATTCATATAAAGCTTATGGTTAAGATAATTACATTACATTAGGTGCTTGTAAAGCGTCCCTCAAATGAACCATATACAGTACATGTTGTTTACTCATGCAGTTATTTGTTCTGTCCTAATACTGGGAAATAACAACAACTTACCGCCTGACCGGCCTCACCATCCTCTCCCTTCTCTCCTGATTCTCCATCAGTGCCCTGTAAAAGAGAGAATGCTGGTTAGATAAAGTCTGGACTAAACATATCAATCCTCTACTTTCATTTATGGATTTAACATGATTCACAATACGAAAACATCAATGATTTACTGTATATGGGCCTGTGTGTAGTAAATATTGCTAAAATGTTTCATACTTACAGCAACACCTGGCTCTCCAGGAGGACCAGGGTCTCCAGGGAATCCAACAGGACCCTGTAAGAGAGAGAAATGACATCAGTGTAGCAAAAGAAACCTAGGTGCTGCTGCTGAAACATAATTTCCCTGGATACAAGTGTTAAGGACATGTCAGTAATTTAGACAGTGATTTAGTCTTGGTGCACCTGGTATCAACCATTGAAGGCAATTTGATGTACTTAATGACGATGTTGCAAATCTATGAAAAAAGCCTCAGTGCAATCCATTACCATGCAGGCATAAAATATAATCTCCCTCAATAAAAAGGCTTTTTAGCTCTTGAATATGTTCTAGGATAAAATTGTCTGCCTCAAGGCCGCTGAGGGACATTTCCTCTAAAGCAGTGTATTTGAGCCTGTTAGACTGAGCACCGGAAAACACTGATTGTGAGAGTATTTGGCGGACTTACAGGGTTGCCCTTTGGACCGTCATCTCCAGGGGGTCCTTTGGCACCAGCAGGTCCAGCAGCTCCAGGGGGGCCAGCTTCTCCTTTCTCTCCTCTCTCGCCTTTAGGCCCCTATAGTGGTGGGGGGTAGAGGAGGACATTCGTTAAATCACTATAGCACTACAGTGGTCCGCGATAACAGTCTACACTGAACTGAATGGGGAATAAAAATGGATGTGTGGACACACTGGACTACTGAGAGAATGTTGGATCCAAAGCTGAGCTCAGTGTGTAACCGAGGACAACAACACTGGATGGTCAACACTGCTGATGTGAAATGAGACAGAAAAGTCTACTTGTGTTTTTAAGCACTATGAGCTCTTAGAAATGATGTTACTATATCTTTACAGTCCTGTTTTGTATGATAAAGCACTTCTGCTTTGTTGCATGAAGGAATTCAGCAGATTCTCTTAATTGTGATTTGGTGGCAAATTGTCAGCTGAGTCAATACCATTTATTTTTGTTAGTAATAACTAATACTTACAGTAATGATGTCTACAGTATATTGTAGTAATTAGGTATTTGTGAGTTATTATTGTCCCAATGCCATCAGTACTTAATGTAACACTTGAATGTAAAACGACTGTAAGAATAACTGAAAGGCATTGGGTTGGGCTGTGCTTATGATTAAGACTTAAGCTGCACACTGACTTTGGAAATGTCAATGACACCAGCAGTTTGATGGGGAACTAGCAGGGGACATTATGAATGCTTGTAATCAGGCTCCTCTGCCACTCCTACTGGAGATAGGCCATCTTTTCAATCTGCTGTTGTACCTCAATAATGATAAATGAGGCCGCAGAGCTAATAGAGCTAATGATGGGTGTTTGGTAAAAAGTTAAAAAAGTGAATTAAATTGTCATAAATCTCTGTTTGCCAATAACACGGCAAGCACATGGATATGGTAAATTAACATGCAATCGTACAGAATCCTTTGAAATGAATACATGTTTTGGCAATAACCATAACAAGCACTATAATTAGAACAATCTAAATACATGCACCATTATAGCTATCAAAACAGGGCAAATGCAAATCACAGCTAAAAGCTGTACAAAGTGGGTGTCTGGTGTTTAATGCCAACTTGCTTCATGGTGGCTGCAATCATTGTTCTTTAGGACAGAAGCACCATGGCGTATCCTCCTGGCAATTATGTCTTAAGACTCTGGGAAGAGACTCAATTTGGCAGGCCATGTGGACATGGGGTGCAAAGCAGAAGAGTCATGCTGAGATGAACTACCAGCCTCAATATGAGGCGCAATTACTTTCAGTGTGATGAATTCACAGTGTCACACTGAAGAAAAAAACCTTCTCGCCAGATTGGATTTTGCTCTATATTTGCCTCAAGCTATCCATTAGGCATCTGTTTTCCTGGCGATAACCTACAAATATATGTTGCTGATGTTGCTGATAATGTTTACTACCTTGCTGTAGCAAAAATAAATGGTATGAACCTTAGTGGGGTGTACATTAAAGTAATGTAAAGTGAAGAGATGGTACTTTTTTAAAAAGAAGAGCCCAATAAATATTCATGCTAAGGCTGGGTGGTAAGTTAAAGACTGAGAATTTAATAAATGTAATGCATGTTGATAAGCAAGATATACTTTACACACATGATGGCACATACATATATAAAGACATACAAACATAAGACATTCCTGCAACACATATTCAGTTTGACAAACTAGCTCACTTACCCCAGTTCCAGCCTCTCCGGGTGGTCCTGGATTTCCAGCCTCACCTTGTTCACCCTGTGGTTTGACAAAATGTCAGTGTCTGGACAGATAAACCTTCAACTTCCTCATGGAGAGCTTGCAAATTCACATGTACCATTTAAAAAATGTCCCACCTACTGTATCAATATAGTTCTTACATACTAACGCTTAATGATGTTATCAATATTAACAAAAGACAGACATGTACCTAACTAAGTCTATAACTGTAGTTAATACACAAATGCTGAAAGTTACTGTATTCCAACTTCCCCCTTAAAGAGTAGGTATGCTTTCATTTTCCATATTCCAGAGTCATTTTAACTTCCATGGAACGGCATTAAGCATTTATAGTGCAGCCGTCTGCAGTAAAATGGACGAATCTGGTTGGAAGCGTTGTATAACAGACAATAATGTCAAGGCACTAACTCAGACAAAAAGCCTGGGCATATGAAATGAATAGACTGCAGGTGGTAACAAAAGGGGCTGGAATGGGTGGGCCAGCAGTATTACAGTCCCATTGCCCAACATCACGTTAGGCAAGCAAAACACCGTGGGGTGCCGAGTTGTGACTCTTACCTTCTCACCCACGGATCCCATGGGACCCACACCACCTGGAGGGCCTTGTGGACCCTGCAGCAGGAATTAAAGAAAGAAATGAGTCATCATTTATCACCTTGGGAGAGGTGCCTGGATGATATCCAGGCATTACAATGCAAGGTAGGTGAGGTATGGCCACTAAAGATGGAACAGGTCTTTTTAAATATATGCAGGTTATATAACTTTGTGTAAACACATTGTTATCAGTTAGCCATACATACATCAGCTCCACTAGGACCCTGAGGACCTCTGGGACCAGGGGGACCAGGAGGGCCCTGCAGAAAAGAAACACAGTATTGTTAAAGTGCATTAAACAATTATAAAAGTGCTTACAAGAAGCAGATGTGTGTCTTACCATGGGGCCAACATCACCGTTCTCTCCCTTCTCACCAGGAGGTCCAGGAAGCCCCTGATGACAACAAAAATGAATAAACAGTTATATTATCAGAAAATAAAATAATCATGTTATGAGCATGATGCTGTTGCATGAATAAGCAATGTTGTTCTTAATGATTTAAATGTGTGTGCTGTTAAATGCATTCACAACAGCTGTTCCAGCCTGAACAGTGATTTGACTGCTGGAATACATTGTAGTGATGCACTAAAATATTAAACATATCTGTGGGCCAGAACATGCATAAATGAATCCCTTGAATCTATGTTTTAGCTGCAGTCTAGTCCTATTATCTGTTTGATTAAATATTCAATGAATATATGCTCAGCAAGGTCAAGAACAAGTCTCCTACCAGATGAACCAGAGGCCTTAAAAAACAGTCAATGTTGTGCAGACAAACTAAATAGAGAACTAACAGATTCAGAAGCAGTGCAATTTACTGATGACACGAGGAGTGATTTCAATTCTTATTCATAGCAAATATACTAAATATTTTAAATATCTCTTTGAATGAGGTACATGGTAGGGCAAGTATGCCATGAATTGGAAAGACAAACTTAGCTAGACTTTCTGAAAAAGCTGTTGGTAGTGAAGATCTGATGTATCATAAAACTCCACACTTGTGTGTCAGCACAACAGGGGTTTAAGCATCCTTATAGATAAACAGACGAAGGGGAGATGATTTTATTCTATAATTCTGTCCCCGGCTCCGCTAACATGTAAAATAAGACTGCTCTTCTGTTTGCTTTCCCTTTTGTAGTTAGTGACAGTTTCATCTCCACATGAAGGTGCAGACATAGATCTAGCTCAGTCATGCATGTTAAATGAGCAACTTGGTCAAGACCTCATATGTGCGTTTGATCCCTGACATTTCTACTGGTAATTGCCATGATTAAATAGCTGTACCCTGCTTCGCCTTCTGTGTGTGTGTCTGCTCTTGATTCAGAGGCAGTTTGTCATCAGTAAAAAGGTGTAAGGTTGCAAGGGAGGAGATCAAAGAATGCATTCCTTTACATGTGCTTACACCATAAGCTGACTCTTAGCTTTCTGTTTGTGCATGTGTGCATTGCCCTACATCTAAGCTTGTAAGTGTTCATGACCCTGTTTGCAAGTATTTTCCGTGGGTGCAAAAAAGTGTGTGTAGCTGCATGCTGATTCCTGCCGTAAAAAGAAATCTCATTTGTGTAAAGGTCTCCTCTAGTCTGAGATCATTAGCGGTGGTACTAATTATGCAGCATGGTAAATGTGCTCGATGAGGAACTGACTATCGGAGCAGGTCAGTCCCCGCAATTAATTGAATCGCTATGGGTAGTAAATTACTCCCAATTAAAAGTCCATTGAATACAATCCTGCAGAGATAGGATAGTACCTTGGAAGGATGAAACGTAGTGTATGTAATTTCATCAAGACAATGACCCCAACCTGTGCAGTAAACTCTTAACGTGTTTAGCTTAAGGAGCTGATTACTAATAAAGAAGATAATTACTAACAAATGGGCTACTACGGAGGGGAAGGTCCTATCTCGTTAGATTATTATCACGGTGATACAAAACATCATTAAGCCTAGTTGTAGAGTGGATTAGTTATGTGTTATGTGTTAGTTATGTGTAAATTTTTTGTATCAAGCTGATCTGTTTTTGTTTTTTTTTACCCTAATTTTGCCCTCATATTTTTATTCTGGCTTAAACTATATCATTGAATGGGTAGATTCTACTTTACCACACACCTATAACATAAAATGTTGCATATCAAAAAGCAAAATGAGCACAGATGATAACAACTTTTTGGTGATGGAGGATGGAAGTCGGCAACAAAAAAAGGCAAGAGATGTAATCTTTACAGGTCATAGCTTCGTCAACATACAATACACACCACAGATCCAATTAAAGCAGAGTTCATCGCATAGGCAACTGTGTAGGTGTGTGAATTTGTGTATTTGCACTGAAGCATGGTGTAGCAAAATAGGAATTGCTAATTGTTTTATATTCAGTTTGTTCTCTGCATCAGACTCATTGTATTTCTCTTCTTTCCTCCCCTTGTACATGCTTAATCAGCCAATTTCTCCAGCCATACATCGCTAAACAGGAAATGGCTTTTTAAATATTATCTTTATGAAGGGCTGTGGCTAAATATTTTTTTTCTTTATCCAATGTGACAGCTACAAGACCACAGAAGAAGAAATGCTATCACCTAACAAGTGAAACAGTCAAAGTACAGTGGCAGTACAGTGGACACAGGTCTGAGTCACTGGTATAGGACATCCACTCAAGCCAACGTGTACCTTGCCACTAGTTTGTGTGTCTTTATAGAGAAAATAATTGGGGTGGCTGTTTTGATGCAGGTCATATACCACTAATATGTGTTGGACTAAATTTGAGTACAGACTAAATGTAAAACAAATTTGGTTAAGTTCGGCAATTTTCCTCGAGACAAGAAAATGCAATAACGATTATCTAATCTCACGTCTCATTTTTTTTTGTTTCATGTTTTTAATTGCTTATTCTAGAAAAGCTCCTGACCCGCATGAAACTGCATCAGAAATAAGTGCCACTTCCGAACCTCAAGGGCAAAACTTAGCCTATGTTGTGAGTAAGTCTTAAGAACTGAATATGGTACTAAACGCTTTGTGAAAAGTGGAGGGTGTGGAGCAACACAGAGCTGAGCCTGGCGGTTGGCATCGTGGAGGCAGGGTTGTCCTTTGTTCTGGCTGACATTTGTCATTCAATTTTGCACATATAAACAGAGTTGTCTCACTAATACTTATTTGAAAGTATTATTATTATTATAAAATATTACTTCTATAATGTCGTTTGTTAGCATAGCTTGCTGTGTTAAATGCAGACTTATAACAGCGAGAGATTTCCTAGACAGCTGTCTACATTACACAAACTGGATTACTGTAAAAGGAGGGCACCATATGGCTGTTTACATAAATGACTGTAAATGACGTTTGCACATGTGTGTATGGTACTAACCTGCAGACCAATGGGACCAGGGGGTCCAGGGAAACCTCTGGAACCTTCATCTCCCTTCTGTCCAAACATACCCTGCTGACCTCTGGGACCAGGCTCTCCATCACCTCCCTGAGAAAACACGCACATACACATACACATTTTCACTGTGACAATTCCTCTCAAGTTTAACATTTAATGCATGTTCATGTGTTGTTTAAGTTTTCAAGGCATTGTTGGCAAAGATGGTGTTTGCAGGCAATCATTCAAATATTCATATACATATGTGTGTATTGTGTAATGATATTACACAAAAGAGACTTCAATTGAAGGCAGAAAGCTTTTCAACGTGATGAAAAGGTCAGGAAAGATCCTCTGTCTGTCACTTTAGGGGTCTTTTTGTTTGGTATGTGATGCCATAGACATCACACGTTCACACACGATCCGTTTCATTCGTTTTTTAGGACAGTTGTACTTACAGCAGGACCCGGGGCACCTATGGGACCTTGGAGACCAGCTGGGCCAGGAGGACCCTAAACACAAACAGGAAGTTAACACAAATGAAGAAACTTTATGTATCGCTTTGTGATTTGTACATTTTGAAAAAGCTCACTGTTATGTGATAATGGTGTAAGTGTGTGGTTCTGTAACTAGGAATCCATTAAGGAAATATGTAACATCACCAAGTCCTTAATTACTTTGAAAAATGGATGTAAATGTGTGTGCAAGGAATGGACAAGTAAGGAATGAATACACTTAAATTCCCATAACGCACCTGTTCCCCCTTATCGGCTTTGCTTCCTTTCTGACCGGGCTCTCCAACCTCTCCCTGGTAAAAAAAGAAAGACACACACACACACACACACACACACACACACACACACACACACACACACACACACACACACACACACACACACACACACACACACACACACACACACACACACACACACACACACACACACACACACACACACACACACACACACACACACACACACACACACACACACACAGATTGTCAACCATCTCAGCTTCACCTTTTCTGTAAATGTCAACAGCTTATGTAGAAAAATCCCAGCTTAATATAAATAGCCATTATCTGCAGCTATATATATACTATATATATATATATATATATATATTATACTGTATGTATGGAGATGTACGTTTTTTAATGTCCCCTTTTTTGCATTGTAAACGTCTGCAGTGACATATATTTGGCAGCTCAATAGAATGCCATATAATAACCTTCAGGGGCATGATGATTGAAGGAGATGAAACGAGAATAGTATTTCTTTTACATCTCCTCTAATTGCATTTGCTGGCGCATTTGGTTATGAAGATGGATAGGCAACAATGAGAGAGACATATTTTCTACACAGATGGAAAGTGTGAACATGGAGATGAAGATTGATTGGCAATCTGGTTCAGTCCCAAAACATATCTCAGTTTGGGAATGGAAAAGGAGTTGTAACAGGATGGGATGGGTGGTGGTGAGTGTGGGTGACTAACCTTGTCACCATCCTCGCCAGGTGGACCCTGAGGTCCAGCAGGTCCAGGCAGACCAACAGGACCCTGGACACCATCACGACCAGCAGGACCTTGAGGCCCTTTCTCACCCTAGGAGAACAAAGACATTTGTTTTAATTATCTTTTGAAAACTAAAAACAGCCCAACAGAAAATCCATGGAAGGAAAAGAAAGAAAGAAACTATTTAGGTAACAGATAGACTTTGTGTCGGCCACTGTAGCAAAGAAAAAAAAACGTACAGGTGCTCCCTTCTCTCCAGCAGGTCCTGGGGGACCCTGAGGGCCAGGTCTACCAGACAGGCCAATTGGACCAGCTGAACCAGCAGGACCTCTTTCACCAGAAGAACCCTGTGTATAAAACAAAGCAAGACACAACTGAGTCCCAGTGCTAATGGATCAACACACACGTACACACCTACAGACACAAACCTCTTTTAAGAGAAAAACTAAGAAAACAGCAGGGGCAGGCGGCTTTTAAGTTCTAAGAAAGCAGTGCTGCTCCTTGAAAGCAGCCAGCATTATCTGCTGTCGGGGAGCTGACATCTTGGTGGCACTCTAAGCTCTGAGCAGCTCACTCCTACTGCTGAAAATGCATTTCTGGATGAAATAGGCTGCTGCTGTGTATCAGTACTCAGATACAGAAACTCAGTGAAACTCAATCCATAAAACATGATGGTGAAAGACACTTTTGCATTTTTTTTTTATTTTTTTATCTCTGATGTGCTGAATTAACTCAATTTGTATTTATACATGTACACATTTGTACATGTATATGAAGTATATATTTTCTTTGCAAACATTCTAAATTGTTTGCATTTATTTAATTAATGATCCTAATAAATACATTTTCTTCATGAAAAGGCTGTGTCGTATTGTCTGTCATTTATAGCAGAGTGAATCACACTGCTATCCCCAAAACAGTTTGAGTGTTAGTGGCCCATGAAAAATGTTGGAGGCTGTTCTATTCATTTAAGAATAAAAAACATTTAGGAAACAGAACATATGTTTATGCTTAAGATGAAAACAACTTTTAACGCTCCATACTGGTGAAACTCTATCTAACATGATGTCTCAATAACACATATATGTTTATAATATTAATGTCCAAATAGGTAACTAAAGTTTGTGTGGAGGTTACTTTAATGTGTGAAATGTGTGGTCTTGAGTAGGAAGTTACAAATGTATTCATTTCCCAGGGCTGAAAGTACTGTGGCAGTCAGATTGCTGCTACATTAATCTGAACATGTTCAATCCACATATTGATGCTTATGTAAGTGCTGAACATTAGAAAGTCAAGTATCTCCTGAGCAGAACATTACATTCAAGAGACAACGAAGTGACATAAAACCCAGGGTGTTTGCCATGAATATAATCATATATTGTGGAAACCTGATTTTACACTGAAATTAATAACATAACATTTGCAACTTCAACAATGTATGTCAAATGTCTACAGACAACGATAAGGTGTCAACGATTAGATGATTTAACACGTTTTTTCAAAATGTGTCATTTTTTTTTACCTGGTGTTTTACGATTTTATTGCTTTAATACAAATACATAAGTAGGTGCAAATTGAGAAAGAAATAAACACATCATGATTACGAATAATAGGAAAAAATAATCTATTTTGACAGCATCAGCCCATCACGTCATGCTAACCTTACCACTGAGTTTTGTGAAGAAGCTCTAGAGTCTCTGTGACAACCACACAGCATGCATAAAGTGCCAGAATTCAACATTTGGGACTGATGAGGCAGGTGTACGAGCAACGCCCAGGATGACTAGACACTGTGACTCACCATATGGACGCTCTCCAGGCTGTGGGGTTTTGTTGTGTGTGTTTGTGTGTTTGTTTGTTTAGGTCTGTTTCTGTGTGCCAAGGAGGCAATGGAGCAGAAATTCTTGATACCCAGCTTCTCTAGCACATGATCGCTCCTACGGCAAATCACTGTGTGCAGTGGGACGAGATGAAATGTGGTGATGCTTTCATTGGAAAATTTATAAATAAAACAGTGATTACGTGACCATGATGGCTTAATGAGTTTATGTGTATTTCACATGTACTTAGTTTACTCGGTGCAACTGCGTGAATTTGCCATTTTTGATTTTCTGTCTTCTGTTCAGCTGTTCTTGTTTACCTTCAGCACTTCTAACTCCTGTTGTATTTGAGAAAACCTAGGCTCTTCTTTATCTGTAGCTAAAGTTGCGATGTTCTTGAGCAAAGAACTTAATGTAGCTGCTACAGTGGATTTACACAAAGGAGATCACTAGAATGTGTGCGTATGTGCAGCAATGCCCAGCTGAAAAAGAGCATTCTGCTCACCAAAACTTACCTGGGGCAATAAAAGTTCAAACAAATAAATAAGTACAACATTCTCTCAAATGTTTTCCTAAAATATCCTGCATCCTTGATGCTACTGTCTTGGCCAGGGCTCCCTTGGAGAGAGATTTTGTAATCTCAATGAGTCTTACCCGATTAAATAAAATAATAAATCATAAATGGAAAGCAAGTATAAAGATGACCTGGCAGTTAGGCAAGGGAAATTAAGCTTTTCCTGTCCAAATGATGTAAACTGCCCTCTGGTGCTTGGCATATACATGAAATATACTGTACAACCCTTTACGCTCAGCAATAACACAAATTTAAAAAATATTACAAAGAGAAAAGAAAGGTACTTTGATCTCAGGTAACAGTATACTTACAACAGGACCAGGTGGACCTTGGGGCCCCTCTCCTCCCTTCAGACCTGCTGGGCCCTAAGGAAAAGAAGGAATAACACATGAGGACTCACTTGACATAGCTGTTGAACCCTGTGTTTCATCAGCCTATGCATTCTCTCTACAGCCCTGCATTTCAACACCTCCATCATCAGATATCAATCCAGCCAGGACTGTCTACCTTCGTTTACTGCTTTGTGACTTCCGCCAGACACAACTAGAAATGTGCTTTGAGTGCACTTAACCTCAGAGCACTACTCCAAGAAATAGCATTGCTATTAACATATTCATCCTGATAGACCAGCAGCATGAATCCAAAATCAAAAATACATTACGTGCTAAAAAAAATCCAACATCTGTATTAGTAACTCAGAAATCTATGGCATGTCTAAAAAAGATATCATTCCCGTCATAAATGTGCTTTTGAAGATATTGTAGCTAGCATATAGATACATACTGTAAGTTGGGAGTGTACATGACTGTGTGTGTGCATTGCGTGGATACAATTTTCTCTATCTCGTTCTGCACATGCAAGATTGTGAGTTTTGTTTTGCACATGCACAGGTGTGTATAATATGTTGTAAGCATGTATGCTTTCTTGTATCTTTGTCAATGCACAAATATGTGTGTGTTTGTGTTTGTTTGTGTAGCTCCCTAGTGGGCCACAAAAGAGCACATGGCAGTATGGGTAATGAGTCTCTGTTGGCTCTGGCTGGGTGCTGGAGTAAATTACAATGGCAGAAAACAATCAGCGGTGCTGCTGGCCTGCAGAGTCAGACTGACCTTGAGAATGCAGGCAGCACAACACTTCCTCTACCAACAGTATATCCATTTCTAGCCACCACAGTCTAATTTTCAACATTTCCCACTTAATAATTTATTAAGTAAATAATGCATACAGAGACAAACAAATAACTTTGTTACCCCCCAAAAATACTGGCACTGAAATATGCATAACAATTCAAGTCCTTGACTTAAACCAGTGAACATTTTTGCAAATGGATACTTAACCAACAATTCCATACTTCAATATTAGAGGCCCATGATGCATTGCGGGGCTTAAAACAGTGGTGTCAGTGGTGGTGGAGCGATGCAGAGGCACGCCTGTTCATTTGTACGATGTCGCCTTGGATTTCTTCTGAACCAGATTGATTGCTAGGAGTGAATTCCAGGGCTGGTGTCTCTAATGAAGTGAATGGCTCTAAATAGACGCTGGTTATTTGTTTCGTAGCAATGTTCTATCACTTTCTACTTGCAAACCCATGTAAAGGGAAACTATGATGAATAGGTTCAGGTGGAGTGTAGCCCTTACCGTGGCGCCAGGTAGACCTCTTTCTCCAGGGAAGCCTCGAAGGCCGGGGGGACCGTCTTTACCAGAGGATCCCTGTGGTCCAGGGTCTCCCTATAAACACAGTTTGTGTTAGAATTAGTGTACTTCATTGTACTTGCTTTATTCCATCAGTGATTATAATTAAAGTAAATAAAAACAATTTTTTTGCTGAGAACAGAGAACATTTATTTTCTGCTGTAGGACTAAAATACCAACCGCACAAGTTTTTAGTACAAGATCTGGAAAACATGTTTCAAGGACCGACTGAGTCTGACCAGATATGTGTTGGACCAAGCTATAGGAAGTGTACAGATGAAAAGACTTGTCTCTGAAATGTCCTAAATCTGATCAACTATTTAAAATAGGTGTTAGAATGTTGTACATAATGAAGCAAGGTGCTGCATGGCATGTTGCTCACCTGACATTTGTTAAGAGACTGATTTTGGTTATACTGTACAAGGAATCTGACCGTGTTTGTCAGAACAGCTGTTGTGTTTTTCCAGTTGTATTTAGAAGCAAAGATTAATAACAGCTAACAAGTGTTGCATCCATCCAATCAGGTGTAAGAGGGGTGTCTGGGTGATCGAGTCTGTCATCTGCTGCCTACCTGAAATGATGCTAACTGGGCCTTGCCAGACAATGAGCGAAAAAGGTAGTCAATGCCAGACTACCATTTTAAAATCAAAATGCGAGGCTGATTCATCAGGTAGGTTGGTACACAGTTTAAGTGTCCACATGACAATTAGCTCTATGCCTTTTTTATACAGGAAACTGGTGTATGATGAACTTTAAGTGTTCAACCTTTGATGCTTTCGAATAAGACTGCTGTCACAGAATAATCACTGGTCACCATTTACAGAGGTTCAAGACTGCAATTGTTGTTCAATACTGAAAATATGTCTGTTAAAATGACAGAATTACTTTACTTTCAGCTGAGGCCCATAATCTCATACAGCATCAGTCTGAAACGGCTTTTAGTGTTAAGTGAGGCCTTGAGCAGTGAGGTTGGAACTTTACTATTAAAGATGACTTTGGATTAAGTTGTTCTTTTATATAAAATTGAGTAATCAAAGCTTGTATTTGTGAACTGCTCTGCAGTTAGTGCAAATAATTGCAAGGCAACTTTGTTTAGGACTTGGTTGGTTTTGTAAACTACATTACTAAAACAAGAACATTTGACTCCAGAAAAAGTTACTTCTGGCTTTGTTCACTTTTCTTTGGTATTGGCAGGCTGACTTTATCTGCAAACATGGAGGCACAGTAGAGTGGGCCTGAAAGGTAAAAGAGGATTTGGGCTCTGCTGCCAAGACCTCCACAAAGTGTCCCTGGCATATAGATGCACAGGAATGAGAGGAGTGGGGAGGAAAGTGGGGCTGTGAGTGGTGGAGGGTTCGGAGTTAGCCGATTAAACTGTCTGCTTGGGGAAGACAGGAAGAAAATGAATGCAGAAGACATGAATGTTTGAGGGAGGGGTGGAGAGCAGGGGGTGCCGAGTGGTTCTGGGATCCAGGGGTTTGGTTGGGAGCAGCCCATACTTCTACAAAATGGCTACTGTCTGTTAATAATGGGCACTCAATTGCTGGCCAGGGCAGGCCAGGGAGGGAATTTAGCCCCAAATATCAGCTACTGTATCTTCAGCAGTCCCTTGCCAGAGTCTTGAATAGCCCAGAGAGTAATAGTGAGACTTTGGTGTTTGCTATGTTTCTGGGTGAATTTATTGCTATAGATTTATGTGGGCTTTCCCGCAATTTTATTTAAGTGATCCAGTAGTCTATTGAGCTTTGCATGCCCTCCAGAAATATAACTGCTTGTGAATGCAGCTGGCTCAATCTGCAAAATGAAATCATGTACGATAATTGCGACTCAGCCCACCTATATCATTTTGATCTCTCCATCAACCTCTCTGGCTTCCTTTCTCAGTATAACTAACACACATCTAATACAGCCAATAAGAAAATATAAACCCACTCTCATGAACAAATGACTATGTATATCTGTTACCCACTATAGAAGAGAAGGGGAGCAATGGGTCCATTTCTAGCATGTTATGCTACTATAGAAAAACAAATGAGCATTTATTTGAGAAGAATAATTATTAGGAATACGTCTCTCCCCTTCAATACAGTGTACTGGACACATACCTTTGCTCCCTCCTTGCCAGCAGCACCTGGAAGACCCTGCTCTCCGGGTGGGCCGGGGGGTCCAGGGTGTCCTCTCTCACCAACGGGACCAGTCTCTCCAGTTGGTCCCTAAAATGTCATCACACAGTTGGATATCATTTGCAGTTCAACATAGCAATAATACACTATAGCAATATATTTCCAAAATGAGAGCTGTTATGAACAGATATATAATAGATCTACCACATTTTATTTTGTTTAAGGGCTCAAACATATCCACCTGCAACATTTTCTTTTAGTTGCGCAGTTCTAATAAGATGCTAATCATTGAGGATGGTGATCCACAATACCAGTAACACATTGCTTGCTTAACATGTACATACATTTCAAACTTTAGCATTGCCTTGAATAGATGTTACAGTTGTTATTTTTTGATGATCACAAACATCTGCCACCTTACTATAGCTGTATTGCCTTTTTCAAAAACAATTAGCACTTGTGGAGGAGAATTACAATGCCCTTAAGATGTCACATTAAAACATTTATTCTTTAAATAATGAATTTCTCTCACCTGGGGTCCGACAACACCTCCTGGGCCTGGTGGACCAGTTTTTCCTTGGAAACCCTGGGGAGAAAATCATTACAAAGCCTTATTTATATGTTTTATAACAGCAATGGAAACACATATATTATCTATTAAAATCCAAGTAAAGAAACCATAGGGATTCCACTCAAATGTATTTTAGCTGATAAGCAAGGATTTATGTTTTGGCTTGGTATTACCTTGATTTAGTAACAAGAAGTTTTCAGGTTATATTCAAAAACAAGGATGGATTATATTACAATACAATGCTGGCTAGTAAATAACTGTACGTCTTTTGATATAGAAAGAAATTAAGATTACAATATAACATTTTATAACTTTTAGCTTTTGCTGTCAAAAGACACAAACAGTAAACAGAGAGTGAGATGACATGAAGCAACAGCAGAATCTAAGTTTTTTAAAATCCAGTCCTCAACTCATTCAATAGATTGGAGAGAACACTGTTGGAAAAATAATATAACATAATTTAACCCCACACCTGGAAAAATAAAACCAAGTGAATAAGTAGATGGTTAATAAAGTAGATCATCTAACAACAAAAGACCCCTTTAAGTTTCTCTGAGATTTGATGAGCATAAACAGAGCTAAAAGACCAGTGAATATGCTGAGCATTGTTCACACCTGCAGCCGATCAGGTAAAATGGGGAGGCATTTGCTCACCCAGGCAGCAGGGAAGTTTACCTACCTACAAAGGTAATCTCAAAGACTCACGCCCCCCTCTCTCTGCTCTACTCCACAGGATAGTAGAACAGCCCCGCCTTGAGAGAGGGCTTAAGGCCAAAGAGCCCCGGATGGGAAGTATCTTCAGTTCAAGTTTGACCCCCCTCCCCTCTCCAATAAATTCTTTATTAAAGGACACTTTATGTTTCATGTCAACTGTCTCCAAGTCTCCTATTTTATTTTCAATCTTGCCTCCAAGTACCCTGCGTTGCCACACCTGAACAAAATCCAAACAACTGTGCCTTGCATTTTGTTTGTTGCACAGTACGTGGTTGATTTGCATTGCAGTATTCCCTATGGATATGCTTAAGCAGATTCAACAGCAGAACAGGACCAGCCAAAAAAGATAGAAGTTCAACATCTCAAGCATCGACTACAACACTGCAGCACAAAAAAGATGAATTTAAATCTGCCGGGTGAGGAACAATCCAATCTGCATTGGCTTGAGTCCTTGCCAAGTACTCAATATTCCCCGAATGTTAGCCCAGTGTGATGCTTAGAAGCCAGCTATAAACTGAATTAATACAGCAGGAGTGTAAAGACAAAGAAGAACTGTTATCTTTAACATATGTTTCATAAACTAAAAGAGACATATCTGCCATCTATATCTGAGTTGCTAAATGCTGGTGTATTCCCAGCCATGTAAAGATGCAATGTTTTAAGACATAACGACATTAGTGAAACAGTAAAACGGAGTGATTTACATAAAGCAAACGCATCAAACTCTGAGGGCAAAGTGTCGAGTGCACACTGACTTTTCCACTTTGACTTTGCTAATGATTTCCATTTCATTTTTGAATCCATCAGTTATCAAACTCCATACAAAACCATTTTCACTAAGGTAATGCGTTTCTAAATCATCATAGCTTATTATCCTACAAACAAACAAGAAAGTTTTCAAATCCAAGCCTACAAGGCCGATCCTGGCTGACTTATGACTTCTGGTCTATTGATCATTGTGTTGTGATTTATGGTGATGTATTATTCAACAGAAACCCTCAGGCCCTGCTGTTACAGCATCAGCCCTGATTCAGAGACACCGATTCAAATCTTTATTTGCACTTCCTCAAATGCATCTTGTGTTGCCGGGAATGTGTGCCTACAGTATGAGCATCTTTATTGCTGTGATCTACTCATATTGGCTGCTTGTGGAGCAAGTTAATCAGTGCATAAATCTACAGCCATTAACACCTTAATGAAGACTATCGTTATCGTCTGAATAGCAGCAAAGGTAGGGAAGCACTCATGTGTGGTGAATTACGTTATCTATAGGAAAGAGGCAGGTGGAAAGGGAAGCTTTAATGATAGAAACGATGATCTGTCAAGCTTTTAGTAGAATTTATTGCCCTCTGAGTCTAGTCAAACCAAGGAGCACTGATGCATACCAAGTACAGAGGAATCGAAGTTGAGAGCAGGGCGTTGCAACTAGATGTGATGAAATCAAATCAAAGTTTGCTTTGTTTTTCTTTATTGCCAGATAAATCTTATGTCCCATGGGATATGACATCTATGCATCAATACATCCCCACTACATATTTAGTACAAACATTTCTCATTAAGATCATAACTGCATTTTGAAAAAAAAGGCATGAACCACCTTTCCATGCTGCTGCAACACATTTTATGTTTGCTGGTTTTGTTATACCTCCGTTACAGTATTATTGCTCAATTATTTTAGAACAAGGACACCTTTTTGCGATTGGACAATCTAAGTTCAGCATCTTTCCTCTGCATATTTGTAAACTTGCCAAAGTAACAAGGTAGACGCTGCATCAGAAAAGGATGGTTCCCCAGCTCCCTGGTGTCCATCTCTATGAGATAGGAGTCTGAGCCATCTGGATTTACTCAGACAGAATGCAATGAGCATGCATGCGTGTGTGCGTGCGTGCGTGCGTGCGTGTAAAGAGGAACTAGACAAGCAGATAGATTCAGACAATGTTCACAAGTGCTTTTTCTTTGGAGTTTTGCTTAAAGAGACATGCCTGCCCCTTTGGCTTCCCTCTGAGATGATGTATCACTGATTGTAATTCCTTGCATACAAGAGCAACATGTATAAGGTGTGGAAGAGAAAGAGTTGAATTGAAGTGCTCACTGATTGGGAGGATCAGATCTGTCCTGCAATCGAAAGGCAATTTGAAGAATGAGAACTAAAAAGGCCTTGCTGGCAACTTTAACCTAAATGGCAGTGAGCAACAGAGTACCTGCCTTTAACACAACAAACCCATTTTTTGCAGGATTAAAACAAAGATTAGAGCGCTGAGAGAAGATTCCTGATTCAACATTTCTGAAAAATTTAAAAAGTTATGAGGTCTCACACTATTAGTTGTATATTTCCTTTCAGTGGAAATATACCAAATCTGTCCAAGTGTGAGAAATGATGTTGTATTGAGTTTCCTGCTCGATGTGAGGTCTTCTGTTTCTACACTCAGCAAAAAGTTAGAGGCTGAGCCTAACCGGAGCTACACAGGTGACTGAAAGCTCAAACTAGAAAGGTTAGAAAGGATATTGCATCTTTAGGACTCACCGTCTCTCCACGCTGACCAGGGTGTCCGGGCAGCCCATCCTTTCCAGGTGGTCCCTGTTATAATTAACAATGATATACACTTAATAGGTAACCAAGTACATTCTTCATAAACACATGTATATCTCAAGTAAATAAGAGCACTACAAAATTGGCCCTACTGCTGGAATACAAGTTTTTTTTTTTTTTTAAAGCAATTTTATAATTGCGGTTTTGTGCAAATGCTTTGTAGGCACAATACATGGTACAAACACAATTTTCAGACTGGCAAAGTCATAGTTACACTACTGGAACACTCTAATGAAAAAATAACAGGTTCTGTTGAAAGGAACAACATCACTAGCTGAGGGCTAAGAGCCAGCTATGAATCTAACCTGAATCGATAGGTGGAAATTACCACTCGTCTCCTGCCTAGAACGGGGAGTGAGAAAATTGGTTCTGCTTCAGTAACAGTTAAACTAATGATCCCTGCACAGAATTAGGGATATTGCTATGCATTACTGCACCCCATGAACTCCTCAAATTTAATAATTTGGACTTAATGTTTGCAAACTAAGCTAATTTGCCACTGAGACAGTAGGAAGAGGAGAGGGAATTAGAGTGTAGACACTGAACATCAGGAACTAGCGACAAACCATACAGCCTTACTGTTGGTTTTACAGTTCATTGAGCTCTCAAGTGTGTATAGTGTGCAGGAAGGAGAAATACTTACAGGGGGGCCCTTTGGTCCAGAGAATCCAACTGGTCCCTGAGGTCCTTGAGGGCCCTGTAGGAGACAAACACATGATAAATAAGAGATGAGAAAACAAAACATGAAATGTCAGTGAAGGCTTTAGCTGAAGCCATGAGATAACGGAGAATTATTCCTCACTGTTCCTTATTATTTTTCCTTACTGTACAATGTGAGGTTGATCAGCTAACAGCCAATTGGATGCTTAATTATATTTTGTATTCAATTTATGTAACCCCACAATTGAAGTGCATATTTATTTGATATATATATATATATATATATATATATATATATATAAAATGATGTAATGATCATCAACAATCAACAATTAACAATTAAGATATTTAATTTTATTTATTCAAAGAAACATGAACTGTAAAAGTTGTCAAGCAGTACAGACAGAGTTCACAACTTTTCAGTTTGTCCAGCTGGATTTTCACAAATTTTAATCTCTCCAATCATATAGAATCATTACATTTTAAAGTCAAAAATTGGTTATCAATATATGCTTCAACGGTGTTCTGAGAAACTGCACTCTGTGGGAAAAAGAGCAGTCATTTTGTATTAGTAGTGTAGCGTAAATGTAATGTCTATATTGTCTGTTGACTGTATGAGCAGATTTGGTGGCAAATGAGTTCCTCCATTGGGGATTAAGTAGAAGTTCTAATCTAAACTAAAAGTTTCACAGTTGAGTATTAGTAAAGCTAGTGGATTTAGTGGATGCTAAAATGTTATCAAATGATGCTCAAGATTCTCACTCCAGTATGACATTGGAAATACTGACTGTGACTATTTTAATGGTGGTGGGTAGTGTAAGTTACTGTACCTGTCTGTGTAATTCATGTGAAAAGCAAGACCTGCCTTTACACAGTTTGGTTACACTCCTAGATTCTGCATTGTTTTTGCTTTTATCTAAAAGAGGGGAGGCTCTGTTTTCTGATAAACTTGCCCTCATCATGCTTTGTCAGAGTTGTAATAAAGTCCATTCCTCCCCCTGTAGTGTTAGGAAAATGTCAATGCAAAAGGAGCAGCTGCTGCAGCGGCTTTCATTGTTCCATGCATTCTTTGGACTTCACTAGATTCCAATCAATGTTTCACATCTTCTTTGTCACACAGCAAAAATGTAATTGCATTAAAACACCAACAGAACTCTAACAAAACCGAAGGTATTAAATAAGGTGGCACTGCTGGGAGGCTTTGATTATCAACTGCAGAGATTGTTAAATTTGCCACTGAGTTAGCCACCTACCACTGACTCTTTTTTGTTGGAGCGTTAGTATAAAACCCTGCAAATGAGAAATGCACTTTATTACAACTATGTAAAACCAATGGCAACGCAAAGGGATAAACATCTGAAATGCTGCTGTCTGGTAGATGAAGGCAGGAACAGGAACATGGCAGCAACTGCTCTACATGGCAATATGTGTGTGTTGCCTAAGTTGCCCTAACCAGTAAACCTATTCATTTCTTTTGGGACAAGGATGACTATTAAATTAAAAGCTTTACCAGGAAAGAGTCATCGATTTTCAATAACTCTGAATCTATTACTGTGCTTCTTAATTATTTCCAGTTAACCCTTTCTGATCTTCTTGTCATTCCAGGAAAAAAGTTTCAATAAGTTAAACATTGTCATCTTCTTTAGTGACCAGTTAGAACTCCTCGTTGGAACAAAAAAAGCAAACGATGTTTGCCTTACTAGATTATTTTCTTCAGACCCTTGGAAGGTTTGACCAGTTAGACAAGAATTTAAGGTCAACACTGACTAACTCTTAGATTAAACAATTCACATTAAGGTATAACGTTTACAATAATATGCTTAAGTCTAAATATCATCACCATATTAATAATATGGCACTGAATGGCCTAAGACAATATAATAGACTTACTCTCTCACCAGGTCCGCCTGGAGGGCCGTCGTTGCCTGATGTACCCTGCAACACACAACAACAAATAATCATCAGTTAATATATAGGTATGTTTTTACGTGACACATAATTGGCATTGAGCTTGATGGAAGCCGTACAAGCATTGTTGAGAAATTATTTTCATGATCTTATTGGTCAAGTTTTATTTCTGCTTGATAGAATGCTACCCAATAGAGAATCAGTGCGAGAGTTGTGTTTTGTTGTGATTAGTATAGCCGGTGTACCTTGGGGCCGGGTTTTCCTGTTGGACCTCTGGCTCCTCGACCCCCACGAGGACCCTACAGTGAGAGAAAACAACTCAAGAGTCAAAAACAAAGCCTGGTAATACTATGTACAAGTTACAACAGTCTAAGTAATTGATCCTAAAATGATTGGAATGCATATAATTCAGTTGGATACAAGATGATTTGACACAATTTACTTATTAACAATTTTTTAATTACAATTAATCATGGAAATCAGAATGAGAAATACATACCGTTGGACCTCTTTGCCCTCTTGGACCAGGTTTGCCTGCAATGCCCTGTTAGATAACCAACGGCAAAATATTTTAGGCACTCCCACATACTTCCTGTGTGTCATTATTCAACATTAATCCACTTCTGAAAGTACTCTTATATCTGTCCAACTGAAAAAAGCTAAAATTACTTCCAAAATGCCAAACAGCCACAGAGCAATTTGTTTTCTTGTTTTACATTAGTATCCTCAGATTTCTTCATCTAAAGAGATACACTGATCAAATTGATTTTATTAAAAAGGTATTGAGTGTTTCATTTTGGCAGGTAGCCCTGGCATAAGTCAGGCCAATGTACTTCAAAGCGTCCATTAAATTATTCTGATGTACTCAACAAAGAAAATAGCTAATTACTTACCATCACTTTATACATTCATTTAACATTGATACTCTTTCACTACCTCCATGAATCAAGATTTCTATTAAGGTGAATCAAGATAAGCCAGGAATATTTTGGCTATTTCATAGCTAACTGTTGAAAACAAAACCTGTACCATAAACCTTTTCTCATCTATCTTCAAAATTGTGTAACAAGTCCCTAAATCTAGAAATGGGGGGAGGGGCTCAATGAAAGCAGGATGGTTTCCACATCTTTTGTTCTCTCCCAAACATTGATTTTGTTACTGTTATGTTTTGTGCAAAGACACCATACAGATGCCTTTATAATAGCTATCAATTTTCTTTTGTGCAGGGATATAATGGTGTTACGATTTTTATATACAAACAGGCTAAGTGTGTATTCTCAGTGAGTGTGTGTGATTTCTTACCCTCGCTCCTTTCTCGCCGTTGGCTCCAGGGAACCCAGGGAAACCACTCGAGCCCTTTCAATAGGAGAGAGAGATATCATGGAGGGGAAACAAGAGAGATGCTTGATGAGTCAGGCCATGCATGATAATGAGGGCTCATCCTGTATTTATTTGCACCGTTGTTAGATATCATCTTCAGTTACACACTGTAGTTTTGTGACCATGGCCCCTCTATACAAGTCCATGAATTTAGCACACGTTTTATAATATAAAACTGATCACTTCCATGACCTTAACACTTTGTTTCTTCCTGATTTGTTAAACTTGTTTTTTTTTGTACATCTGTTGGGCAGAGCACCACAATTAAATACAATGAATGTTTTAAAATCCTGAAACACAGTCTCAATGATCCTGTGAAGTGAAAGTTTTGCATAAAAATAACCTAAAATTTCCCACCTTCCCAAGAGAATATATCAAATTCACAAACTATATGATGATATGGGGAACACATGCACAAACACATACCGGAGGGCTTAAAGACAAAAGGCTTAGCATAAGACAAACACAAGACAAGGTGACATGATTTTGTCTTTAGTCAAACTCTGTGAACAGGGGATTAAAACGCAGCTTACCCATTCTGCAGCACCTCACCACACGTTGCATTTGAGATATTCAATAAAAATTCAATCAATGACAAACTATGACTTTTTTCAAATGTAAGATTTCCACAAATCACGACTGCTCGATTATGTCTAATACATTATGTTGAATAAGTTAAGTCAGATCTTGATTTACATGTTTTGTCAACAATTTCATGGCCATATTTTAAAAGAAACCAACAAGGTTTGATGCGTGAATTACTTCCGCATAAACTGCAAGACATTGGTAACATTCCCATGAGACAAAAATGAGACCAGGACTTTGAAAACTGTCAACCAGTGTCAGCCTCTAAACCACATGTTACAGTGTGCACCACCATGTCTTGTGATTTGTGCTTCATTGCTTTGCAGCAAAGAACAGAAGAGGGCACTGTTATCTTCCAGCACAACCACAGCTATAGCTTACATTACTTGTTGTGTGGTGGCGGAGGGCAGATAGAAACAGTGGGTCTCATTTCAAGAAACACTGGAGCAAGCTGCTGCATTGAGAGTCTTGTTAGTTCAAAATTGACATGAACAATTGTGTACAATTTTCAAATTAGATGCCCTCAACTAAGGATTCACACGTAATTACCAATGACTTTAAGAATGGTTAATTAGAATATAAGATAACCAAGATACAATTAATTAGACAATAAGAATTGGCACTTTAAAGTATTGTATTATCAAAGCATGGTGTAAAACATGTATGGCATAAATGATCAGCAGTAAAGCCATTCTGCTCCCCAGGAATGCAGGTAACACTTATCTCCTTCGACTGTCACGCCATACTGGTCCTGCACTACAATGGTTTATCTTATTAAGATAAGTGTTTTTACTATGAACCGTTTCCAACTATTCTGTTTATGGTACATTTGGTCTGTTGTGTTATGCCAGTGTATTCTGAAAAATGTGATACCTTTCACAGTCAAAAACGTCCCTTATTGTGGTGAGAGTGATGCTTAGTTACCTTAGGTCCTTGTCTTCCTGGATAACCTGGCAATCCTGGAACGCCCAGTTTACCCTGAGAGACATCAACAGCACAAGTCATCAGCCCAGCAACACAACATCAGCACAATGAGAGCAAAAAAAAACAAACAACTGAGATGAAAGCATATAATTCTTGTATCGGCTTTCCAACATCCTTGGTCATTGAGCCCTATTACCTTTTCTCCAGCAGGACCAAGGGGACCTAACTCTCCGTTGGGGCCAGCTCGGCCTTTGGGACCCTCAGGACCATCCTCTCCACGGGACCCAAGCATGCCAAGCTCACCCTATAACACAAACACATACAAAGGATATCACAATGATGTACAGACATCAGATGTAACGGAAGATATTTGTATAACAGAAGATGCTCCTCACCCGGTCACCTTTGATTCCCATATCTCCCTTGAAACCTGGGAAACCATCCTCGCCCTAAAATGAGACAAAAAGAAGTTATTGCATTTGCCAGTAATTGTTCAGTTATTTTATTATATTGTTATTTAAGGCATTTGTTTATTTCCCACTAACAGACATGGACTATTGTCTTATATTATAATATATTATATTATACTAGATTGTTACATTTATTTTCTATTTTAACTGCAGGAACTTATTAAGTCTCCTGACATTTTGTATTTAATGAACATCTGTTAGAAATTCAGCCTGCTCATGTTCACAGGATTGGTGCTGCTCTCTGCTGGCCAGATAGTTGAACAGCATGTGCAAGGAATTCTGTTTAGCTGTTGAGCTGTGCTTTACTTACAGATCCTCTAGCACCTGCACCAACTGATTTTAGGCATTTGGGATATATTGATGAAATGAAATAATATATATCTAATGATACAACAATTTTCAAAAACTTTTCAGCAATACAATGAATAGAGATTCCATGCAATGATACCAAAACAATTTTTGAATTCTGAAATTGAGCCAAAATTCAGTTAAATCAAATGGATTCTAAAGGACACAATTCAGTTCAGCTGGACCTCTGTCTCTTTTCTTTGACACGTTCTCTTTTTAGTCCGTCACCTGTCCATGTTTACTACCCTATCTGATGCATAATCCACCACTGAGCATGTCTGTTGACACACACAGACACACGCAGACACACACAGACACACACACACAAAGTGCATCCTTAATTCTGCTCAAGGTTTGGCTTTTGAATCTCTTTCTAAATGGTAAATAATTTAATGATTTAAAAAAAGTCATACAACTGATATGAATACCTGTCATTGTAGTGAGAACAACACCCCTGAGTCAAATAATGGATTTTATATAGCAGCATAGCTGTATTGATCTTAAATAAATCTCATGCATATTAAAAGGCAGCTTAGTTTAAATTCTAGATGGTGACACACACAGTGACACACTTCAAATGGGCTTGAGATGGATTGCAGTGTTCTGATTGCAGTGTTCTTTGAAACCAAAATCCTCAAGCATGACAGCTTTACATTCAACAACTGACTGAGGGTCACTCCAAGAAAGTCTCTGTCTCCACTGAAGATGGCTATCGATTGACCTCTGCATGGCACTTTTATGCTGCAGCCATCCACTCCAGCTCAAAAGTGCCAAATCAAAGAGGGATGGAGGTGGAAGGTAGACAGCCACAGTTAGACAGAATATCTGTGACATGAATATATTTACAGGCTTTTCCCAAACTTTATTTAGCTGTCTTCACCTTTCTCACAAAGTGAGTGGAGTTTAGACGACCATTCTTACATATGGCATGTCAATTTTAAGAGCATGTTTTAAACTTTAGTCTCCTGGTTCCACTTGTCAAAGTGCTTTTTAAACAGCACTTTCAACAAAAGATAGGGATCTTAATGGGCTTACTATGACATTGTAGATTGGGAAGAGATATTTTTAGTAAAGCATTTGAAATAAATAGTTTCCAGTGTTTTCATTGGTCAGAATATTTACTTAATCTTTGTTGACAAAACTGCAGAAACTCAAGAATTTATTTTGTAAATACATTAACATACACTGTATGATTCATAACCACCTGCTCAATCGCTATAACCTGGGTTGTAAATTGAGAAATATTGTGGAAACAATTCAGCATTTTAAGAAGTTTATACCTTCTCTCCCTTTGACCCCTTGAGACCACGGACACCATCGGCCCCCTATTGGACAGGAAAGAGAGATTAATAAGCATTACAAACATAAGCGGATACAATACAATTATGTACACTACAATAAAAGGGAGTACTTTCTTATCTGGTGAGGAATAGTAAATATGTCCGGTCAATCAAATGCCCACATGATCAAACTGAAACCGTACCTTGACACCACGAGGACCAGGATAACCAATAGGACCCTGTGGACCTGATGGACCCTGGAGGGTAGAAAATAGTGCATGGTTATGATAGTTAATGCTTTACTGTGGTTGGAAGAGGATATGGAAGGTGTAGGTGATCAGGTATGTAGGGATGTACCACTGCATGTGTTCATTGGCTGAACTACACTGTAACTTAGAACATTATGTATGATATAACTTTAGATTATCCTTTTGTCTTACATGCCGAAGACGTATTTTTGGAGTACATTTAAAATGAGTTACTGTACATTTTATGTTAAAACATTTTTAGACACTACCCTAAGTACTTTGACTGCACTAAGACATATTGGTAGTCTCCCCACTGCAGCACACACACATGCATATAAATATTTTACCCAAATGATTCAAATCCTTCTTAAAAACACCTACCAGGGCTCCTTTCTCTCCAGGTGGACCCTCCTTACCAGGATGACCCTGTAAAATAAGCAGTCACAAAGTGGTTAAAAGTGCTTGTTATGATGCTGTTTTTAAACTCAGCACTGTAAATATATGTTGTTCAGCTACAAATGTATCAGTATATGTGAATTGGCGTCATCATCATTATCTACAGGAGGAAAAGGCCTTTGTGTTGTCCTAATTAGCTGCTCTAGATGGCACGACTAAGCAACCAACGTACAATTCTGAGAACGAGAGCGCAGGGATGACCTAACTGCTCAAACACCAGGCAGGGAGGTCACTAATGAGCTTCATTGTTAAAAGTCACACAGAGTAATCTGTATATGCCTTTTCAAACCAAAGACAAGAAGTGTTGATTCTATATAAAACATGGTTGAAAACGTCAGCAATTTGTCTGATTCACATCGACAACACAGGTTGTTCAGCTTTTCTACTGCACAAATTCAGTTGTGTGAGTTAATAGCCACTAGTGTGGTGGCCACTGGTGGTGTCAGAGTGATGGGGCAGGTAGACATGCCCATACAAAAGGTTCAATACACATCTTCGCACACACATATGGAAACCTTTAGCTGTGAACACCTGGCACTTCCAATTTGAGGTGTGAGGTTGAGAAGGCTGTAAATCACCAGGCTCTGGGGCCTGAGGGCAACTAAGGGCTGCCTGCCTCTTGAACTTAAGACACCTCTCCTAGCGAGGGCAGAGAGGGAGGAATGACATGAGCTACTACAGGTTGAGAATAACAAAACTCAAGGCACATTTCTTATATTTCTTTGCCTTGAGAGATTTCTGAGGCACAGTTCTGCAGTATTTCATAAGAAGGCTTTCTGTGTGTCATACAACAAAAGGGTAAACCCATCAAAACTTTGTATCCACAGCCTATACATATTTTACTGTAGAATAGTTTGCTTAACTTTTTTAAGAAGACATAAATGTATACAGTCTAAAATGCATTATTATACATGTGGTTAAGTTTTTGAATGGGTATTTGTATATATGTCAAGAACTTTAAACTGAAAAGAAACTATCAATTAATATAATTATTATTATTATTTTTATTTTTTTAAACGGTCCCCCTTTAGAGTAAACAATGTCACGTATTACATGACCTGCATCCCATGCCCATATTTTGTGTAACAGTTAGATGAGGTCATCAGATCTGGTTTAAAAGGGTCATACACAGACATCTGTGTTGGGAATTGTAGGTTGAACTTGAGAAGAACTTGGTGTTGAGAAAAAAAAACATGCGCTCAGAATGTAACCACCTTTACATCCAACACCAGCTCTCAAAACTGTTTTTTTTTTTACATCTTTTAGTGCAAAAAAGTTGCAGAAACAATAGTGTCTGAGGTTTGGGTAGAAGTTAAAGTGGCGTCATATTTCTGTTTGTGTGTGTGTAATACTGATATACTGTATGTATATAGGTAATAAGAGCACGCACAGGTGGCCCATCAGCTCCAGGTAATCCAGGCAACCCCGACCTGCCATGAGGTCCCTGTATGGAGAAAATAAAAAGATATACAAGGTCAAAGATCAGAATTTACAAACTATTTCCAATTTCAATTCGATTCAAACCCTCCAGTTCCATTTCCATAAATAATCCAGCACCTCTTAAATTATTCCTGGGTCTTTCCATTCTCGCTCTGTCTCCCTCCCCCAACGCCCGGCACACAAATGAGTGTAATTAATTTGCCAAAAAAAAGAGATAAAATGTACAGTAAACAAAGTTAAAGATGAATTTGACTGATAGCAATATCGTTTAGATTTTTTTTTGTAGGTATTGCGATAATATCGTTATAGTAAATTATTTTTGCCACGATACTCATGTAGTGAAAATCTGGTATTGTGACAGCACTAGCTTTAAGACACAATGACCAGCTGTGTTTAGTAGAATAGATAGGATTAAAATGAGTAATTATTGATTTTGGGCTTTATAATATTGACTTGACTTGACTTACTAAGACTTTTTAAAATATATCAAACTAAAACATTTTGTTTAACCCTTTAAAATGATATAGTTCGACTGTTGATATCAAATGAGAAAAGGTCCAAGTTAGCTTAATTAAAAAGCTACATTATATCAAGCATTTTTCCATCCTAAACTTGAAACAACATTTTTCAAAACATAGAATATTGATTAGATTTGGCTAATCAATTACTTCTTGCAATTGATTATGATTTTTTTGTACTGAAACCATAAGTAATGTTTTTATTTTATGTTATCCTTATTGTGCTTCAATTTTGTATGTACTTTCTTCTCAGAAAAATAACGAAAAATAAAGGTTACATACTTTTTCACCAGGTGGTCCGATGGGGCCTTGAGGACCAGGAAGACCCTATAAGAAAGAGACACATGGAAATGAGTCTGTTGCTGTAGCAACAACAAGCATGTTCAAACACACGCACACAAGGTGGATAAACAGAAGAGTTTGTTGGAGTTGTAAATAGTTGAGCTTGTGAAGGATTGTTAAGCTTGTACCTTTGTGTGTGTGCTTTGTGTTTGTGTGTGTGTGCTTTGTGTGTGTGTGTGTGCTTTGTGTGCGTGTGAATGTAATGAGGGGGGTATGTAAGCATATTAGCATCTAGCATGCTTGTAGTACTGCATACACTTAAATATGTGTGCATGTGTTCCCGTATATTTGTTTCTAGGTGACTACCTCATGTATACCAGTGTATGTGTGTGTGTGTGTGTGCGTGTGTGTGTGTGTGTGTGTGTCGCAGGGGTAATTTGAGGCACTGAAGCTTGCTCTAACAGGTATGGCAGCTTTGCAGGAATTCCACCAACATGAATAAGATGCTTTCAACTGGATCAACCCCGAAACATTCCCCTTCCAAGAAAAAACCCTGAAATCTTTGAGAAAAATGTATGTGGGGATTGCGTGTGTGTATGTAAATCTGCTTTTCTCTGTGTGTGAAGTTTGTGGTGGAAGATACAGACAGCAATAAGGCCCAAAACAAGTGTGTTTGTGGCCACTTCACTGTATTAACACAGCATAATTCATGCATAGACAGTGCACTTTGTCTATGCTTTTGTCACATGTGTCATGGGTGTATGATTGATTCATTCACCTGTGTTCCGGGGATTCCCTGCTGCCCGGGTGGGCCTGGCTCTCCTTGTGGTCCCTGAAAAAAGATGGAGGCTGTCAAACTAAACACTAGTGCCAGAGTAATCCTCTGTCACAAATACTGCCACTTGAATTACACACATTATTTTCATTGTTGACAATCAGGTGGGTTCCATCCAACCTTCTATCAACAGCATAAATTACTATGGCACGTAAACATGGTTTATTTTAACATGTTTCAGAGCTAAATGGACTCAGAATTTGTAGCAGATAAGTCACAGACTGTTCTGAATAACCAACCTTTAACATTAAATCCAGCAATGCATACTCTTACTCTATTTAGCATCATATGTCTGTTTGAGGATCAACTGATTCCACAGGTTATTTGATTAGGTAGTTATAGTTTAAAGAAGTGTTTTGGTTTATACCTCCCTGTCTAGGTTAGGATTTTAAAAAGCCTAACCTA
The DNA here is from genome assembly GCA_943593645.1 of Bovichtus variegatus. Taxonomy (NCBI): domain Eukaryota; kingdom Metazoa; phylum Chordata; class Actinopteri; order Perciformes; family Bovichtidae; genus Bovichtus; species Bovichtus variegatus. The sequence continues at coordinate 4,617,964 of CALSCE010009502.1, forward strand.
GACATGTGCAGCTCAGACAACCTCCTGAAACTCTGCAGCCGTAGGAGCTGATAAAGCAACATTTTAGTCAGTTTAGTAACAGTGAGTTGTGTTTATACCATGTTTCCTTTGGAACCTGGAGGCCCGTCAACTCCAGCAACACCCTGTGATGGAAAAGTCAGAAAATACTCATGTATACCTAATATCAAATGTATTCACACAGAAAATAATATCAGAGAAAGGTATTGTAAAAGAGATGGTACGAACAGGAGATCCAGGGGGTCCTGGAGAACCACGAGGTCCCAGCAAACCTCTCGGACCCTATGAAAAATGAGAAGCAATGATTACATTCTATACTTAAAACACTGATAAATGATTTTCAGTAGGGCAACTGTGTCCTCTGGTGGCTACTTTTGTCAAAGAGAAATCAGACATCAGAGATCACTTGTAAAGTAAGATTTAAGAGGATCTTGTTGCAACATGTTGGAATCACATATGTTTGAAATAGCCTGATGAAACAAGCCTTACACTTTCGCCAGCTAATCCTCTGGGCCCGATCTCTCCATCCTCGCCCTAAGGGAAGAAAAGGTCAGAGTAAATGTATTGAACTGGTTTTCATTGCAGAGGTTCACTCATGCTTTGTAATTTTAACAAATACAATCAGAACATTAAATATCTCTCACCACCTACATTAGTAAGCTCTCGAAAGCCTGTATTAGCCAGGGCTTAATCTCAACCTAACTAAACATTATTGAATGTAGTAACCGCCTTGGGGTGGAGGTGGAGGGTAGAGTGGAGTAGTTAGTTTCACAGGGAGGAAAGGTTAAACACAAACCCTCCTCCTTTCAAGTTAATAGTCTCCGCCCAGCTGCCCCTGCCTGAGGGCTAAGCTGGTGGATCATAGCTAATATAGCTGAATATGTTAGTGGTTCACCTCACTTGAGTGCAATTTTCTGAGAAATTCATTCAGGGTTTTAGTTAAAAAAGGGAAATACTTACTCTCTGTCCATCCTCTCCAGGGGCACCTGTAGGTCCCATTGGCCCTAGCTCCCCCTGAGATAGAGAGAAAGAAAGACAATAGGTTAGAAGACAAAGAGATACAGATTTTGGTTAATTCAACATTTTATGAATTGATCACACCTCAAAAACTGGAACCAATCAGCTCTAGGCTTTCTACCAGTGTAATACTTTTGTTTTTAGCTTATTCATATTCTTCATCTTTCTGCCTATTATGCTGTTTTTATTTTTTTAAATCTTTATTATGCTGTGTTCCGTGCCATATACATACATTTATATCATAAAGTTCTGCTCATGTGGAAATTGTTGGTTACTTTAAAACCTTTTTGTTTCATCATTCTTATATATCACTTGGTTGGTTTTGCTATAATCTTTTTGGCAGTGCATCTCCCTAATGTAGGATTCAGAATTACATGAATAGAGTTTATCAGGCTCATTGGGTCTACAATAAAATGGCACTTTGATTTATATTTCTTTGCCCTCCACAGTGAAGTGATCTCTGCTTCCAAATGTATGAACTGATTCTACAGTTTGTAGAAGGCTAATTCTACAAACTTATAATACATCAAATATGGCTACCTGGCTTCAGTGCAATGCGGTAATTAAATTTTTTCATGTTGGTCATAATAACGCAAATACATTAATGGACAATACAACAACAGTCTTGTTCAATTATTTCCCCCATGACATTGCAGTTATTCACTCATCACACTGATATTTATGCCAAATATATTTCATATTACCATACTGTACTCACCCTGTGTCCCTTTTCACCGGGCAGCCCGGGCAGTCCATCGAAGCCTCTGTCACCCTGTATAGAAACACAGCAGAGGATGTCACCAGGTCACACAACATCACACATCAAAGTCATCATGGGCTGCAGTATGCTCGTATGAAATGCTATATGAAAATTATAAACTATTTCTCATTTGTAGTTAGCCACATGAACATGAAAGATTGTGTAACAGCATATGGTACCTTGGAGCCTGGCTCTCCGGGCATTCCACGGGACCCGTCAGCTCCGGCACGGCCCTTAGAAACATTAGCAGAAAAATTACACTTATAGATAAAGACTTACATATTGTAGTATTCAGTTAGTAAGATGAGTTCAGGGGAAAAAAGTTTAAGATAATAAGATGTTGTTTTGTTAGCTTTTTTTTAATCTTTTTTGTCTTGTCCAGGTGGTTTGTTGGATAGTGCAAGTCTTGCCAGTAGTAAAAAAATGAAATTTGTTTATTATTTCTTGAATTAGCATGAAGCAGTAGACAGTGTTAGCACCAAAGGTGCAGGCAGTAGAGCAAAAATAATGCTGACTAACACAAATTACTGGTTGACAAAATATTAAACAGCAATTTAGAACAAAAAACTATTAAGAAATCAAGAGGTGGAACTAAGGAGGACTGGGAATCATATATAAAGCCCGCTGCCAGTATACAACATTGGAGGAGTCCTAAAATCATAACTACTAAAAAGAACACTTAACACTAAAAAAATAATACATCTGAAATCAATTTCTTTTTCTCATACTACTCAGATGTTCTGTTGCAGTGATGTTTATACAATCCTTTGAAATGATTTCCTCCTCCCATTAGTTGCATTAGAACCATATGAAGGAAGAGTAGGTCACATATTAACGCCCACACAACAGATTATTTCATCACATTTTGTGACATTAAAATCAGCTAATGGCTCATAAATCAAGCTTATATTTCTAAATTGCCTATGACTGGTTTATGTTTGGTATCACTTTATTTAAAAGGCTGTGCATAAGACTGTTATGACAACTGTCCTGAACATGAATGTTTATGACATTAAGTGTCATTAAGTGTTCAGCTTAGGTTTAATTGACCGAATGACACTTAATAACAACAGTCATAAACATTCATAAAGATTCCTTCAAGTTCATGACAGGTGTCATGTCTTATGCACACCTGTTCAAATAAAGTCTTATTTTATGTTTATTAGTAAGCAATTAGGTCAAGAAGTTTGGCCATGCAGAGTGACTGCACTAGGACACTAAATGTGTCCGACATTCAAAGCCAGTTTTCCCATTTTGGCATTTTCAGACAGATTTACTGCCTTGCCATTGAGCCGAGGATTGGAGGCAGGGCAGGCCTTTAAGCACATATCAAGCAATTGTTTGTTGGACTGGAAATAAGCCTCTCAGCGTTTGAGCAGTGACCACAAGTACAATCAACCACACAACAACAAACACAGAGACATGTGAGCACACACACACAGAACAGTGAGAGTAGACCAGGTCATTGAGTACACTCACCCTCTTGCCAGCTTTGCCCGATTGTCCTGGAGGCCCTTGGATGCCACGGGGACCCTGTACAGAAACATGAGGACCACTTAGTGACAGAGGACTAATAACCTGGGAAGTGGCCTTCAATCACTGGTGAGCGATATTTTATTTTCATTATTAGGATCATGACACACACACACCTGAGGACCATGGTCTCCACTTTCACCTTTCAGTCCAGAAGAACCAGGTAGACCCTGAAGGTAGAGAACACAAACCAAACGTAAATCATTTTCGTTCAAACTGTGAATATAGAGTTTGCTACAGGGCAGAGGCATAAAAAAAAGAAATAGTCAAAGTAAACAGCAGATGGCGATGTTTAGCTCAATATGTGCATTATTTTTGTGTGTTCATTCCTGTTACTACAAATGCATGAACTACCTGGGAACTCAAGTGATAACAGTCAAAGACAATAGGATCCTTTAAATTCTATCACTCCACTATGACTCTCTATGACAAGTTTTCTATAATAAAGGATTATGTGCAGGACAAACATTTCTGTTCATTTGAATGGTAAATTACTTTTTTGTGTATAAATGATTAGAATCAGCTTTAAAAAGTATGTGTAATCATCCTGATAGTGTTAAACACTAAAAGACATGCAGGCACATTAACACAACTGGGTGTCTTTGGGCATACACTGTACTTAAATCTAAAAATGCAATGCTAAATTGTTGGTCAAGGCAGAGATTTGGGGCATATACTGTAATCTGTCTGTGGACAAGTATGGATTCAAAGATGGTGATTTGTCAATTACAGACAGACATTTTAGAATTATAAAATAGCTTGAATGTCTGAAAATCTGGGTTTTAAACATGTAATCAATCAAGAAGGGAAAGACAATCCTTATCTCATCAACTTTTCTTTGTATCTGCTTATTGCTATATCATTTCAGATCATTATGCTTGGCCTTTAGCCTGAGAAGAGCAGATTTAACAGAGGGTAATTCTTTGTGTCTTTTGTATGGGCCTTTTCCTGCAGATAAATAGTGGATCATGTATCAACAAGCCCAAGAGAAAGGAGGAGGGATTTTCTTGGCAGCTGGTAGCACCTACCAGACAAGCTGTGTGGACACTGAGCCACCAACCACTGATGCAACAACATTTTTCAACAAGCAACCTGGTTTCTGGTCTATTCAAATACATTGTCCTGAAAATACTGCGATGATTTTTCTTTGACAATGCAGAACTGTCAACAGCGTTGAATTCCAAAGCATTTTCTGTAATATTGGTAAAAAGCATATACCACCAAGCGTTGAGTAATTGTAACTTTGAGTGTCATAATATTGATCCAAATGAATGTGGGTGTATGTGACAACAATACTTATCATATTTACCTACAATAGGATGAATAATAAACAAGTGCTGTAAATCAAAAATAGTCAATTGCCAAATTCCTACAAACAATGACAAAAAAAAAAAAAAGCAGACTCACCACTGGTCCTGATCTTCCTGTCAAACCCATTGGCCCTGAGGGACCTCTCATAGCCAGCTGTAGGGCAGAAGCACATACAAGCACAAGGTCAAATTCCACTTAATAAAATATCCAATAAAAAAAAAAATTGTACTGTATATTAATTTTTGAGCTAGAAAATCTACATTCTGTATTGAGCATATATTATGTTTGTGATTATTTTTATACGTTTCTTCTTGCATGTCTATGTTCAATGCTGCATTGAATCTGTGATTTTTTTAACCTGTGGAATCCATTTTTACTTAGAAATGTGTAATTGTTATGTGCATGTTGTTTTATGACAGAATACAATCAAGTAAATAAAATGTATGAATATTATTAAATATATTTTTGTCTTAATGTGGTGGTGTCCACCATATTAGTTTTTTTGAGGTGATAGGCAAATGACCAATTATATTATATATTTCCAATTACATATAATTGGATATATTTTTTACATAAAAAAAATGTTTTTTTTTAAATGTTTTAAATACTTTCTATATTTGATTTTGCCACTTTAGAGCTTTAAATTGAGTAAACTGAAAAATGGATATCTATAATTACTTTATCTAGTTAGCATTCTTATTTATTTGCATATCTTGCTCATTCTGCTCACATACTGTATTAAAAATCCTTCACAGCAAAGCATGCAAAACAATAATTTCTTAATTTCTACACATTTCATTACAAGTCCATTTCCACATCTTATTCACTCTGGATCATTCTTTAATTGCTTTATGTGGGATATTGTGCGTAAATCCAAAAGAACTCCTAAATACCAAGTCCATATTCTCACTTTTCCTCTAACCGCCCACCTCCTCTCCCACATATACATAAAGATATTTTCTACACCTGTTGGTTTAGCCCACCCGCAGGTCAAGAGCCCCTAAAGTATTTTTAACAGTCTCTCCTGTCCATCTGTTCAAAGTGGCCTTTTTATGTTGTTGCTCTTCAGCCTGCTTGGCATGTCTCCTTTTAGCCTTGCAAGGCCAACAAAATGCAGTTTTCTCCCTTCCCCTCCCCACGAAAGTACTGTCTCCTTCATCCTTTCCCCCTACAGCTGTGTGTAAGGAGCAGGGCGGGGGTGGGGGTTTGTCCACAGCCTTTTCACTTCCTGGTGGCTTTTTTAAATGTCCTTTTCTACTTACTCTGGCCTGGGACAGGATGGCCTGGGCTTGGGCTTCTTGGGCAGACACCACTGGACCCTTCTCACCATCCCCACCAAAACGGAACTGTTGAACACACACAGACATTAAAAAAGTTGCTTGTTCTATTTCTTCAATACCCCAGAACTGAGCCTAATTATGGAATTATATGATAAAAAAGTGGCTGGTATGTTCTTCTGTTGCATTATTCTTACTGGCAACATCAGCATGGTACCAGGAGGCCCTGGCAAACCATCAGCACCAGGCAGACCACCACGACCAGGGGGACCCTGCAATACAGAAGACACACCAGCATATTTGTAAAATGATCAAATTTATAAAATTAACTGTAATTTGTGTAAAAAAAAAAAAAAAATGAAAATATAAAAAGGACAACATGATGATGGAGATTTGGATTTCCTCTTCCTACGCTGGCTCATCAGTGATTATTTAAAAATACAAATCCCACAGCTTCTTGTATGTATATAATGTATACATTATCATATCGAAATAGCTTAATTAATAACTAACATGGTTTAAATTAAATATGCATATGCACTTTTTACTTATGACTGTGTAGATCACTGAACAAATCTCTTGAATGCTGTAAGACAGTTGAAGAAAGAGTATTGAAAATGAAAAAATGCACATACATATGCTGCGATATTGCTTTGAAAAATGTACCTGATCCTGAGACGTTCTAGTTTTGACTGAATTGTGCCATTACATTTGCTCTTGTGGCAGAAATATGTAAGGAAACACAAACACAGCCAGACACGTTGACATGCACACACATACTACACATGAGGAGACACACAGATGTAGCAGTAAATGCTGGAGGTGTGCCGTTTGTTAGTTTGATTAACATGTGCTCCTTCTCCTCCTCCTCCTCCTCCACACATAGACGAGGGCTGTCTATCTGTAAACCATGCTACTGTATACAGTCCAAAACCAACATCCTTTTCCACTAAATCTGGTGCGCATGTTTGTGTGTTTCAGTGTGTGTTGCATGTTGGTGGAACAGAGAGAGTCTAAAGAGCAAAGAGTAAAAAATGGATACCTCTTAACAAAGGAATACCAGACCAAATATCATTACTTGTCCTCTAATCTTCAAGAGGCCAGAACAATTGATGCATGATGGGTTAAAACTCATTTATATGTTGAATCTTTTAGTTTTTTTGTAATCAATTTAAGCCGAGGTTAGTTCATAAATATTGTTACTGCTGTCTATATCCTTTCCACGCTCATTTATAATGATGGTTGAACTGTTAAGTAATATTTTTTCAGCACCCGCCAATGAAAAACATATCTTACGTGGACATTGTAAAAATGCTCTCTGATATGGTTCAATAAAGCACCAAAATATAATTTAATGTTGCACATACTGAATACCAATCTTTTGTTTATCATATTTATTTTTGCAGACTGTCTTACAGGTCACATTTTTTAATGATAAATAGATTAAATAAAATGTATTATTGGCTGTAGTGTTACATGCTAACTCCTAAGCTACTAGTGTGATCTCAGTAGACTTTGTGTGTGCGAACACATATTATATTTACAGATTATACAAAAAAAAAAAAACGTGGCTGGTTTGAGGACATAAATGACAACTTACCCTGTCACCAGAATCTCCAGCAGGGCCTGGGGGTCCTTGTAGGCCTGAGGGACCTGGAAGACCCTAAAAAGAAAAAACTCGGTCAGCACACCACCAGCAGGCAAGCTCATTAAATTCTGACAACAATGGTGTATAATTATGCTCAGGTGCAAAAGACTGGACTTATATATTTTTCTAACAATATACTCACAGCTGGGCCGTGGGGTCCTGGGGGTCCTTCAATCAGCATGCCCTGAAAACAAACAAACACATTGTTTCACACCACAAACTACAGGTTCAGAATAAGTCAACAAAGTTGGGGAAAAATTTTGAAAAGTTTGACCAGTGCTTGATTTTAGATCTTTCTTTCTTTTTTTGCAATTTATAATAAAAATGTGAGAAAAAAATTGACAGCCCACTTAATAAACAGAATAATTTGAACTAAAATGACACGATTATATCACTTACAGGTTCAATGACAGCCGGCTCACCCTTTTCTCCCTTCTGGCCGAAGGCTCCTCCAGCCCCAGCAACCTGTATTTACAAAGCAAGCACAGAGGTGACATTCTTCACACAGCAGCTTTAGTCGACAGGTGAATGAACAGCAATGATGAAAAAGGAGGAGTCCGTTCAGCCAGTGAAAAGAATGTGTTAGTACTTGAACAATCAATCAATATAACATACCCAGTTGCAACTACGGTTAGTTGTAATGAGCAAGAATGGACCTCTACGTGCTTGAAATGTTGCAATACTGTCATTGCATTGCCCTTGTGCAGTGTGGCTAACGGTGACCAAATCAATTTTTGCTTAACACCAACGGGTTATTGTTTTCGCGCAAACCTCACAAATTGATACATATAGAGAGACAATAAGAGACATTGCCCTACAATGTACAGTTTTACATTTAAGTTAAGTTAAGATAAGTTAATCGTGCAACATTGCACATGACTAAATCTAAATAAAATTTCATTAGTGTTAGAGAATTAGTTCAGCTGCATTGTGTGTATAAATGTGTTTTGGGAGTGACGTTGGGGTAAGATGGGAAGGATTAAGAGATGCTTTTCTAAGAGTAGGCGGGTGGGCTGAGTGTGCATAGAGGGGTAATAAAAAGGCATACAAGACCATTTAAGTCCTTGCCCTTACAGTGTAACAATACCATCAGGGACACAGACACAACGTTGTGTTTGATGATGTTCTGACAGTGGGTACATTTAAACAACACTGGGGCCAAAATGGCTAAACACAAAAGTGGAGAGAAGGATATATGTGTAGTCAAATCAGAGTTAAAAATTTTAGGAGGGAAGTGAAAGGTATCCATAACATCTTGATTACAACCGTGTGTGAGTGTGTGTGCACTGTGCAGACAGCTGCCGATGAGTTATGGGCTAATTGCTGTGCATACGGGGAGGGATATGTCAAAAACGGACTGCTTGTTAAAATGGCAGAGGAGGAGAGGGAGGGATCAAATCCGACTGCTGACATGAGGGGTGTGGAGGGGGCGGTATGGCTCGTTGGGAATGTATGGGTGGTGTGCAGGTTGGACTGACATGACTGAATGCTGTGTGTGAGAGACATGAAGTTGGAAGGAATAAGAAAAAAATATATGAGTGTGAATAATTTCTCTGCACACACTGTACAGTATGTCAGAATAAGATCTACTAAATTAAGAAGTGATCAGTTATACCCTTTTTAAGAAAACACAGTTGCATGCATTGTCCTTAACACACACCAGTGAGACAGCAGCAAGACTCCACACTCAACATGTCAATGACACATTGCCAAGCAACCAACTAGGAAGGCGTGCACTTGAAGACAGAGTGAGTCCATAACACAAACAGAGTCGCGTGCCGTTCATGCTCACACCCCTCAGTCACCAGGTCAGGGTGTGGTACTTACGGCGCTCTCAGAAACGTCAGTTTCAGCAGCAACCCCAGGCCCCACCTCATCATGGTAGGTTCCCGTGGGTTTGGGCCCGGCCCTGCCGTACTCATCATATGCCCCGTAATCATACAACCTGTTGTCAACCTCGCCCAAGTCATACTCCTTTAGGTCATATTCCTTTAAGTCATATGCTTCCGCACCAGTGTCCAAGTTGTCCACCGTTTCTGGGACAATGGGCTCCGGAGCAATGGGAGTTGCCTCGGTGACATATGCACCGACAAAATCCTCCTCCACAGCCTTCCAGGTGTTAGCCAGGCGAAGAGAGGGGAAGTAATGGTGAGCAACCAAGGAAATAAAGATGTTAGTTAAGCATTTTAGGCAAATAGTCTACTTTTAGATGTTATTAAAGCAAATAATAAATTCAGGATGATATGCAGAAAAAGGAAAATATATTAACAACGGTAACACATTATTTATGCCAACAACAAAAACAATCTTAAGTTATCTTGGTGTTACTGGTCTGGAAGTGTTGTGTAAATGTAATTTGAATAACTACACACTGTTAAGTACTGAAACATGTTACTAATTATGTACTGATTAAGTATCTGCATCCTAGGAAAATTGGCGTTAAACTCTTCCAAGATGGATATGATACAAATACTGTATGCTCTGTTCAATCACATTCATAGAATACAGTAGTGCAGTAATCCCTACAGCACATATTCAGTAAATAGACATGTTTAATACAAAGGAATAAATAAAGTGTTACCGTAATGACTGAATAAAATAATTCTCTGATTATCAAAAAGTTTGTAACCTATACATCAAAGACAAATGTGATGTTATTTCAGCCTTCTTTTCTTTCTCATACAGTACAACCATACATGATATACTGATAGACAGTAAAGAAAGGCTGAAATGGATGTCTGAAATTACACTAGCAGGAATTTGCATGGACATCTAATCAATCATCCGGCTATAGTAGTTGCGCAGATATACAGAGTGCATCAAGATATACACAACTAAAAATTGACACTACTTAGTCAACAAATCTGTTTTGATAGAATATATTTTGAGCAGCCTGTGAGTTTACCCTGGTACACTCTGTATTTGGCACAAGTTTTCTTTCATTCCAAACTGATCACTGTTTAGCTTTAGCAATGAGGAGCAACAAAGTAGATGCAATTACACAGTCATTATTGGCAGTACTCCATCTTTCCAAATTATATATTCAAAATTGCCTGTAGAATCACATCCACTTGTTTAACACTGCAGTAGAAAATGCACATTCACAGCTTGCTGCGAGGAGATTTTAGCCTGGGTGATCATAGTTCTTTTAGAGGTAATTAGCAGAACATGAGATCAAAACCAAGCTTAAGATGTGATGGACAGGGCATATGTTATTAAACAGATAATCTCCAATGTCATTAACTTTAACTGGTATTGACTGATAGCGACTCTGCCATCATCAACTTCTTTTAATCCTGGATAAGGCTGCAAATCTTGTAAACTCTCTACTCTATTTGTGGGTAATAAAAGCAGACAAGCCAGAGTGACTGAGGCAACACTTCTGAGCAAACCGCACTCTCTAAATATCAGAGAACACATTATTGGCTCTTGGTAAAGGCACACATGTTACTTCACTAAAAAGTGGTTTCGTTTAGAAGAAGGGGCAGATGTTTCTAGAATAAATACCCTTTTCTAATAATTATATTAAGATACAGTAGAGTAAGTAAGGCATTTGCTTGTTCATTTCTCATTTCTACTATTCAGACAGCCACTACCTCCATTTACCACATATTTCTAAACAACTACGTTAACTAGCATTGTCTGAATAGGTCTAATGTGTTAACTCGCTGAAAATGAATGAAAGGAGCAGCCTTAGCCATAAATGTATGAAGATACAAATAACCTCCACAATGTCCACTGCATTATTTTCTAAGCATGCAATGCATCCTTAGAATCCACATGGTGTATGCAGTAGAACCAGTTGGTTATAGCTTTCAAACATTAAACATTTTTTCCCTGTCCATCAGTTCTGCCACACACCAAAATAAGACAAAAGACACAACCATTCCTTAGAATGGTTGTGTCTTTGTCATTTCATACCAGATACTTCCTTGGGTCAAATCTTCCTGGCTCACATTTCCCAAAACACCTAACACTGGTTTTTAGAAGTAGATGAGAATAAAGATGAAAATTACCTCATTGGGTCCGCTCATGGCAAAGGGGGACTGAGTTTGAGTATCATCTACAGTTCCGTAGTCAAAGTCTGTATTGTAATCTTCTACATTGTTTGGCTGAGTCATGTTGAAAAAAGGAAAGAAATATAAAGCGCCGGTTAAAACAAAGGCTCAAACCAGAGGTTATTTGCTCGGGGTCCTTTCAAGCTGGCTACAGACTCTGCTACTTCTACACAAAAGAGGTTAGGGAGCTCTAAGTCTGCCATCATAGATTTTCTCTTCAAGTCAGGAAGATCTTGATGGGATTTAGTCTTGTCTTTAAATGAACCTTTACCCTAAAATTGCCTCTGGGTCGTGCTGGCGCTGTGGCCTGGTAGCCAGGCATCTGTTGCTTCTTCTTAGCGGCAAACTTTTTAGCTGGTGATTTTTTGGCAGCAAAGAAGTTTAAGGGCTTGGCCTTAGTTTTACTGAGGGACTTTCTGGTCCTCTTCTTTTTCATGGAGACACTACGTTTCTTTCTCTAGAAGAGGTGGCGGCGACAAAGAACACCAAGACAAACATGGAACATTCAAAAGTGGAAATGATTTAAAGGCACAATCCACAACTATCGTACAAAGTATTTTCCAACCCAACTGACAGACCCCATGTGCTCCACTTTCCAGGAGCAGCCCATGTACAGTAGTTGGCCTGCATGGTATTTTTTTTTAAATGTTGACCATGTACAAGAACTACAAGGGCTGCAATTGGAATGCTGGCCAGGTTAATGTTAACTTTAGATTATGTAACAGTTGGGTAGAAAGGATGCGGCACAACAATTGAGGACTGGGCCTTTCATGTAACAGACAGGAAAAATTTTAGCCACATATACGTAAGTAGTTATCTGGGACAAATGCACATATAAAAACACACAGGATATGCCTTTCAGCAACTCTTTAGAGCTATTGCAGTAATAAAATATAAAAAGTGCATTTGCTTTTATACAATAGGTTTAAAGACATGCTGGAATGCAAAAAAAAAATTAAAGCAGATGGCATTTTCCAATGAGAAAAGACAGCAGCCTCATAAAACAGACACAAGGTGGACTGACACACTGGGTATGTTTACATGCACACTGCCTCCTCTGTCTTACTCTAAGGTCATAATCAGAGTAGGCATAACCAGGTCAGGACATCTAGAATAGTGCTTATTCTTTCAATGTAGTGGGACAAATCAACACTTTTGGCTTAAACATTCTCATCAAAATATCATCATTAAGCTGATTACTCTCATTTTCCATTACTGGAGTATTGGTGTGCAAGTAAACATAACGATGAGACACACAGACATAAGACGTAGTGAGAAAATGACTGACAAAAAGAGACATTACAGGAAACACACTCTTTTCCTTTTTTTCATTTACCTGTGGTTCAGAATACTCATCAGTTGGAATGTTGTCTATGGCTCCCTCAGCGTAATCATAGAACTGAGAGTAATCTAAATCATCAGTAGTGTACTATATAGGTTGGGAGAGAGAGGGGAGAGAGAGTGGAATGAAGAGAGGTATTAGTGTAAGCATTAGTGCTTTTTCCGCAAGAAGATGATACATACGGTATATATCATATCGTATATATATATATCATCCTCAGCATGTTACATGTTCAAACAGTTAAAGTCTAAGTGTAATGCTATAATGTATTGTAATGTATCATTTATAACATTAACATATTAGGATTCAGGTTCACTAATAATTTAAAAAGAATCATTACCTTTACTTAATCAAAGCCAAGAGTTACTAAATGACATAATAGTCTTAATATGGTGAACAAACAAGTAAACAAATGCTGAAACTAGCCATGTGGGTTTTAGCCTACAAACATGTAAGCAGATGGGATGTTTAAAAGCTCATAAAACACAGGAAAACAACAGGGAAACGTCAAAGACACAAATACCAGCTGCATTCTCACTGCAAGCATGTACATTGTATACTTCAGGCCTTCTAAGTTCAGCTAAGTTAAAAGAGTCTGATTTGAAGAAAGTGCAGACTACTTATATAGTTCTCTAGCTCTAGGAAAAATGTAACTATGCAATATAATATTACTCAGATGAAGTACGGGGGGAAACCCTGAATTGTAGTCATAAAAGTTTATCACTAGTCTAGTCTATCAAGTCTGAACATGATACCATGCTTAACTGATTAAAAATGATGAGTTATGGTATTTGACAGCGTGTGTATTTGCAACTATCAAATCAATGAAACATAGATTGATTTGAGTTAAGCTAGCACGGTATTAGGTTCAGGCTCCACATGGTTATTTTATAGCTGGTCAGTGTCCATGATTGTTTCACCCTGCCCCTTATAATCATCTTAATGACTAATGGGCAAATAAAAAAAGAGTGATTAACTTGTTGCACTTAAGACTGATGCAGTTTTAAGTGTGTGAATAGTGAAGTGGCAAATACATCTTTGGAATAACAAAGATATACATATATTCCACTGTGTCTTGTTTTTAAGTCTTACTCACAGGAATAAGAATTATAAATAGTTGGGGTTAATAGGCTTTTATGAATTGCCGAAAAAGATCAGAGAAACAGAATAGGTAGCCCTATCAGATGCTTTCATTATAACTTCAAAATTAACATTTTACACTGTAAGATAATCAGTGCTGATTGAACTCCTCAGTATTTGCACTATGTTGGTACTTTAAATTGTAAATACACACTTAATATCCAAGGTCAGACAACAGCTGCTATGCCGTTTACCATGGGTTAAAACTTTCAAGCAAGGTGCACATCTTGCCACACCTCCAATTTTACCTTTGACAGCTGATGGAAGACACCTGCTCTGCAATATACAGTATGGCTGCCAAAATGTAAAAATAGTTAAATGCTATTATTTGTGCAGGTTGTGTAGGATGAACATATTTCTATTACACTAAAGATGAAAAGTTAATAATTGGATCAAATAAATAAATTACTAACTAAGAACTAACATTAAACCTGTTTTGAACAAGTAAATAAGGATGCAAAATGTCTGCCTTCAAATTGAGAATAAATATGAAGATACACAGATGTCAGATAAAACCTGACATCTGTTATTTCTTTGCATGTCAAAGACATCAGCAGGCCATGGACAATGAACAATAAGCAATACACAAGTTAAAGGGAACCTCTTCAATATCTCCTGTTAGAAAATTTAAATTATTCAGGGCCCTTGATTGGTTAATTTTTTTGTATCTCCCCCACCCTCCCTGGTTGGCTGACCTCTTCCTCTGGCTGCTGGGCCTGCAGGGAATCACTGTGGGGAGTGTCACAGTCTGGGCTGTAATGTTCACAGTAGTCATATGCTGCTTTGGGATCAGCCACAATCAGAAGTTGCTGGATGTCACCCTGCAGAAAACAGAAAAATATACTTGGGTTACTTCACTTATAAAAAAAAAAAAAAAAACGTGGGTTACTTCGTCCTAGATGAACACATTTCACACATGTAATCTACAATGACAGTTTAAAAAATATACAGTTAGTAATAGAAATCAATATTTTGAATTAGATTTATTAACAAAGGTTGATGAAACCAGATCACTAGCAAAACACAAGACAAGGCTGCACACACGCACGCACAAAAGGTCATTTTGGTAACACACTCACACATACTGGGTGAAGTAGCATAAGTGTGAAAAACTTGCAGATGTGATCTCTTAGGTCCCATATACCCCCCCTACATACACACACACACACACACACACACACACACACACACACACACACACACACACACAAACACACACACACACATACACACACACACACACACACACACACACACACACACACACACCCTCACACACCCACACACACACACCCACACACACACACACACACACACACACACACACACACACACACACACACACACACACACACACACACACAGTATGATTAAACAGCTTGACACACACCCCACAGAGTCCACACTCACATGGTGCAGGGAGGGAGGAAACTAAGTTCAGACACTGGAAAGATTATTATTATCAGCTCCAGGGTTTACCTCAGGAAATCAAATAAACATGTATCATCAAGACACACAAGCCATGTGGACTACAGTAAAATACCTTTTCAGAGAGGTTTACTCTTCAGCATTCAACGTTATATTTATTATATTTTCAAGTTTTAGTTCAACTGTAAAGTATTCTGCGACAATACATACCTTTGTCCTAACTCTGAAACAAACACATTTTTTTAATCCTTGCCAAAATGTGATGCAAATATCCATTTTTTCTTTCACACTCAAATAACAATGGCATTACTGGCCACAAAATCAGTCAAGCTCAAAATCCAACCCATTTGTCAAAAGCTTTTCATTTGAAGTTTGAAGTATCTCACACGACCAGATGGTTACTGAATGAGTGTCAAAGGGGAATGTGCTAAAAATTAAGCCTCTAAAAATGTCACTAGCAAAAAAAAAGGAAATATATTAAGAAAACCCAACAATACACAATGGCTTTGTCTAAAAAACATTATTATAGCACACAGGAAAGAGTAAAACCTTGAAAATCTAAGACATGGTTTGGGAAAATTGCTAGAACCACAGTGTTCTCTCTATGGCTGGGACAGGACACCACGATGCTTGACATGATTCCAGCACTGTCTCGCCTTGTTATCAGTCCTACAGCCAAAGCACACAGCTCACTGCAAGAGAGTGAACATATTAGCGAAAGCATCTGGATTTTTCTTTGGAGTCTGTAATTGCTTAAACCGAGTTCCTGGAGGCTGGTTTCTGAGCCTTTATACACATTGTAAAGATAGCTGAGGGGGGTTCTTGGGAGGTGGAAGAAGGAGCATGTCTTTGGTTAGGATGTTTGGCAGGCAAGCACACAGAGATGCCTGAGCCCAGAGGTAAAATCATGATGCACTTGTGTGAGCAGGGACACTATACGTTGAAGAGCAGAATAGACATTTGGCAGAAAAACACGAGAGAAATGAAGCAGGCTGCAACTTGTCAAGAGAATGTGCTTGTGTGTGTATTCTGCCTGAGTTAAAACTAGATCTATGGATCCTTAACATGTACCTTAGTATAAACATCCATGTGCTATGGCTTGTCCCATGGGACTCCTTGAAACTTTCTCTGTGCAACCATCCATCAACATCTCGTTGCACAGCTTCAGTTTGACGTTGGAGAGATTCCTCACTGTGTGGGTGGATTGCTACTTTAACTTGATTTCTCTCACAGGTTGAATGCAACTCTAACAATTAAAGCATATATTATCAGTCAATTACAAGTAAGACACAGTGCAACTACACACCAAACGTGAAACTATAACAAGCAACCCATTCCTCCTTGCTTAGTCAGCCACTATATTCTAGGGTTTCTGGCCCATTCCTCAGATTGCTAACAGTTATTATTATTATTATTATTATTATTTACAGTTATGCTTCATTCCAAGCGAAAGGGCAAATAACAGTACTTTCGCTCATACCAAGATATTACATGGCAGATGTTACATTTTCAATGGCTATAATCCATGATAAAGCAGTGTAACTAGTACATCATCTCACTCCTACGGTCTGAAACATCAGCTAAGATTTGTTTTCTGTTAAAATATATAATATGTATGCACTTTGAAAAAGACTTCAATGTACTTGTCACGTTAAGACTAAAAGGAGCTAAAACAAAGTGAAAAGGGAACTGCATTCCTTAAAAGCAATTGTTTGACATTTTGGGAAATGTGCTTATTTGTTGTCTTGCTGAGAGTCAGGTGAGAAAATCGACACCACTCTCATGTCTGTAAGGTAAATATGATGCTACAACCAGCAGCTGGTTAGCTTGGTAAAGGCTAGCCTGGCTCTGTGCAAATGTAACAAAAATGTATCCATGAGCACCTCAAAAATTCATTAATCTGGTTTGATTAATCCGTACAATTAATGGCTCCAGCATCACATTCAACGGACAAATGTAAGAATGGTTTCAACCTTCTCATCAACTACACCCCTTTATGTGGTATCTTATTCCTTTAAGTTGTTGTGACTAAAACAAAAATAACATTTAAGGTTATCAAAATATGAGCACACGTATTTTAATCCTTGATATCCTAGTTGTAGGAAGAATTTATGAACCATTCTTGTAACATATAATATCCCTTAACATCAATGTTAGCCATGAAAACATTGTCTATACTGAGTGACCATGAAAAGACAAAATTGACCTGCCAAGTGGACATGGGACAGCAGGAAACCTAGGTGCTAAGTCTGGAACGGCCTCAGCTGAGTGTGTGTCGGTGTGCATGCGTGTTTGGGAAGGCTCGACAGAGAAAGAGAGATCAAGCTTTGCCCTGAGTCAAGTTGACATGTATTACCTCATGTGTCACCCTAAGACCAACAGTGAATGCTTGAACCCTGCCTACAGTCAGCTCTAATTAGTCCATGTCTGAGAGCCACCCGTCTGCACACAAATAGGCTGTGGAGACATGGTGTTCAACCTCTGGACCAGCGCAGTACAACTGGGAGACTTTTGACTGTTTCATGGGAGGACATGAGAGACACATTCCATAATACATTCCATGAAACAAGAAGAGACAAAATTATCATACACTGTAGGTGTGAGCACAAAAACAATCAAGTCTAAGGTTTAAAAGATGTATATGCTTTTAAAGGACTACTGTTGAAGAACACCTAAATGAATCAGATAGTCATCTTAATGCTTGCCAAGGTAACTTACATTATTTACGGTAATACTAATTTTCTGGCAGCAAAGGCACTGGAGAAGTTTCTTCCTTTTTTTCTTCTGAATTAACTTTACAGTTAAAAATAAGTCAAGTCACATAACAAACAAGAGCAAACTCACAAAGCTAAGACAAAATCAAGTAAGAAACTGATGTCAACTCAGGAAAGGAACACCAAGAGGGATCCAGAGACAGACAGACAGGCAGGGATTTAGAGAGAGCAGCTGGGATGGTAAAATATGTTTTGTGCTGGGAAACACCTGGGGATAGTTATGCTGAGGCTCTGGGCCTGTCTTCCATTGTGAACTGCTGAGATAAAAGCCCATGGCAACTTGGAGCAAAGCCAGAGTTACAAAATATGCCCCTTCTGGCAACAGTATAGCATACTACAGCACAGAAACAGGCCCATGAGACTGTGTTAATAATGACTGCCGTGTCAGAGGTCAACGAGAAAAAAGAGGCTGAGAGAAGCGGGGTCAAAATTAATAGGTGAGACTTGTGGAAATCCATTTACTAACATAACTTTTGTATCCTTTGTTTTGTTAAGCATTTTTGCTCTGTTCACCTCAAGTGCAATTTATGAATTATTTAAATGAATGATTAACATTTGAAAAAAGTACATGATCATTTTTAAGTACATGATAATTCTTACTATCAGAAAGTGATATATAGTGAAAATGTGAAAAAATCATAAAGGCAGAGGAAAAAAAAGAAACACAACACTAGTGTATAGTCTATATTGTTGCATTATACTAAACTATGTGTAACTATTTTTATTGAGATTTCTGAAGCCTTCAGTTTTTGAATGGAGATCTGGTTGATCACTGAAAGAGCTGCTTTGACTCTGTGGCGTCTGTTTAGAAATATATGTAGCGTTAACAACATCACTACTAAATCTAAAATGTGTTAACTGAATTCTTTCATTCTACATTTACTTAAAAGTGGATATCTTACTCGCATTGTTTTAATCACAACTAAAATACACCTATAAGCATTTTTAAGCAGTTACTTTCAGTTTGGCACATTAGGACCAGATAACATTTTCCTTTAACTGCTCTGCAATGCAGTACAAACAGGGACAGAGAAATGGCAGAGAAACAAAACAGCAACATATTTTTCTAAAAGCATTATCTACCTTGACCTCATCCTGGCCACAAGGCACCATAGGATATAAATACTCAAAGGGAGATCAAAGGTTGCAGCAGTGCGTAACCACAGAAGAGCTGCATGAAGAAAACCACCGTGTCATGGTCAGTATACAGCACTGTTTAGTTTTGTTGCGATAGATAGCTCTTTTGTCTTTTCTCTACTAAAATCCAACCGCATGTTTGTAATTACAGGGCGAGTGCAGGGCATCACACTGGCCAAATCAAAACAAAAGTAGTCGTCACCATTGGTCCTTTGACATACCTTTGCCCAGGGCAACATAGCTTTAGTCCAAACATGGCTAACTGTAATTAGACAGCCCTATACAACAGATACACAGATACCAGCTAATTTAAAATATAACAGTTGAGAGAGCTATAAAGTAGGTGGATTGCTGTGTGTTAGTATAATCTATTGGCAATTATAAAAATGTATTTGGAATATTCAAAATGAAATGGGGTAGCAGACTCCCTAAAAAAATATCCAAGACAAACCAAAATGTTATTTTTAGACAAGATGCATCTTCTGGCCATACTGGTGGTGTGGCATCGAGGCAGAGACCACCTCAGCCCCATCTAGTCCTTAAGGTAAGACATGCCGAGCACTGACGAGTGTTTGCTACCCTATTCAATAAAGGGAATAGGCATGTATGTATAGGAGTGTGCTCGATTCAGACAGGTAATTTCAGCGAGGCATGAATAGACGGTCTCATGGCTTTGGCACGGTAGAGAGGCCACAAGGTGGGGAGGGTGGAGAGGGAGGAGGAGGTGGTGAGCGGGGGAGTATATGCAGGGGGCAATGAAAGACTCCCATTCATCTAAACCAGATCCCTTTGCGACGATGGTCGCCTCCAACGTGGGGCAGGTATGGCATGAATAGACGTTTATGAAAAATGTGGGTCAGCTTGTGAAAACGAATGTCAGTGTTTGAATAAGGGAGTATACGTTTTATTTTTACTGAAGTGAATTAATTATCAAATCTACAACTGGAAATCAAAAAACTACCACTGTGGTATAAAGCTATAACAACTTAACTTTGGAAGAAACTATAAATAGTCACTTACATTCCTCCAATTTTGATATACATGGGTTGCATTGTAATCAAATCAAATATAGTGACTAACTAAAATAAAAAGAAAAGGTCAGACAGAGAATCAGAATGCCAAGGTATTTCCTTCCGTGGTATATCCCAGCATGCATCGGGCCCTGTGGATCTCTAAGTAGAGCAGGGACAGAGAACAGACAGGAGACCTGTTCCAAAAACCACACAGAGAAGACCCTGTTAACTGACTTATGGCTCCTATTTTCAGCACTTTCACTGGCCAACCTCTGACTGGACACACTTCATACATATGTTAGTTTCACTGCCCTTTCATAAATCTAATCAAAACTGACTGAGATATGAAAGCAAATCTGCTGACAAAACTTTGGACCTAAAAAAAACTTCTATGAAGAATATTATGACACAGTAATCTCAGTAGGTCTGTAGTTAGATATCAGCAACATCGTACTGCAAATTGGTTTATTTTTTCAATCAAGGTCAATTAACATTTAGTGATGTCATTCTACTACTGACAGAGGCTAAAATAATATTTTCAATTTTTCTTTTACTTTTGTTTTTAGAAATAGAAGAATAGAATTAGAATTATCTTTGAAAAATAATACAAAATCAATACCTTTCAGTACAATTGATATTTATTTTATTTGGACATCTGACATATGATGATAATACCCATCTTTTTATTTAACTCTGAACACCTGCATGATCTAAATGACCTCGGTGTACTGTAGCACTAGGTCAGACGGAGCGAACAATGCAAGACAAAAAGCCAAAGTACAATATAGTGAGCAACACAGAGGGTTAAAAAAAACATTGTGGACACAATGGCTTTAAGTATGCAGGGCCCTCTGTCCCTGTGGCGATGACAAGGAATGCCAACAAATATGGCTTTAAAACAAGAGTAGCAGCATCAATCATTCAAACTTGGCATCAGAATAATGACAAGTCAGTATCGTTACCCATAGACAAACCAGCACTCTCTCACAAGCAAACACAGCCCCCATACAGCCTTTCAGTGACATTTGAGTGTCATGACAATTCAGCCATTGTCTGTGATTATTTACATCTGCCTGAGCCCATGCCAGGGTCCACCTTTGGTTGAACTGTGCCTCAACATAATGTTCATATCACTGACTATGGAGGTGATAGCATACCCCAAATTCCAGAAAGTTGCCCATATAAATTTATATTTTGAAGTTTAAGGATGCAGGTTTGTATTGTTCCTATTAATTTTGTATTCTATGATATGGTATTGAGAAACAGTCTGGGCCAAACTGTTGCTTATATTGTAAATCATTTGCTCACTCAGAAGCTTGGCTGTTCTGTAGATTAAGATGTGTTTTTGTAGGTGGCTTTGTTTTTGTATGTCTGTTCAATAGTATTTAGTGCTCATCCTAACAATCTAGTTCTACTTATTGTACAACAATCTTGTCAAAACGCATCTCTTTCTGTACATCAGAATATTTTCCGAATCATTGGGTAAGTGGGACTGCAATAGGAAGAGCCTTCACGAACTGGCAGTATAAAGTCAACACTTCGTTACCGTATTTGGTGAAGCTCAAAAACTTCCATCAACAGTGAATTCAAACATTTTAATCTTGAGATGTTGGACTTTTCCAGCAGCACATGAATTATGCATAACAGTATAGGCTATAAGTCAATAACTGCCTACTGCCTAATTATAAAATCTATTACTTTAGAAATATTTTTTTACAAACAGGGAGAGGATATGCTCGTAGAAAAACCTTACATTATTCGGGCTCAGTTAAAAGGAGATAAAATAAACTTCAGAGTTCAACAGATACTAGATTGAAGAGCTAGTAAAGATAAGGATACATATGACATACCTGCTATTGCACTTAACACTTGATAGTAAGAGGCCAACTTTGTTTGCCTAAAGCAGGGATTGAAAAACGGCATAAAAACCAATTCTTCAAGTCTTCACTTCAAGTCAATGCAAACCATCAGATTAAGTCAATCCAAGAAAACATTTCAACAAGGCCACTTATTTTTGGTAAACCTATTACACGTGAAAACTCCCATGGCACTAAGTGTCTCTAATTACAAGGTAAAGAGAAGCTTTAACGGCGGATCTGAGAAGTCTGAGAAGTTGACCGAGAGCCCATGTGGGCTTTGCAGAAAAACACAAACAAACAAGCAATAATGATGTACAAAGGTGGCCAAATGCAAGCGCTTAGACCTGGCGAAGGTCCAAATGTCACCAAATATCACAAAATGCAGTCACCAGGTAAGGATGACTATGAATAACCTCCCACTAGGTATCAGCTGATAATTTGTTCCTTTATTTTTCTGTCCTCATTAAAGCTATTTAAGTAGTGCTTGCTTGTAGTCTATGTTGATGGTGATTTTCAAAGGCTGCCCAGGCAACAAAAAGATACTGTACAATGTGCCTGTTTGATTACTACATGTAACGTGTAACATGTAGCTTCTCCCACTCCGAAATAGTTAGAACAACACATTTACCAAGTTACTCATGGTTAAGCAGTAGGTCAAAAACAAGAAAAGCTGTAAACCTCTGCTAGAACTCTTCTGCTCTATCATCAAACTACACTATTGCACAAGCAGCCTAGATAAAATGCCTCAGATATTTTGGATGATATTGATGTGAACTTTTCTAATAAAATCTAAGAATTGAACACAGTCAAATCCGCCCTAGTTTCTATCATCAATCAGCCACACAGAAAACTTTACCTGGAAAACCTCCTCATCCAAGATCCTGGTGCCGAACACAGTAATGCCATTGGTGTTGATGGAACCATGGTCACTCCTGAGGAGAGGCTTGGTGATCTTCTTCTTACAATCTACAATGATGCTGACTGTCTTCTTCTCCACACTGATGGCCACACGATGCCACCTGGTCAAGGACACAAGGAGAGGTGAGGAAAAAAAAGAAGCCAAGGTCAATCAGTATAAGAGTCACCAATTGTTGTTAAATTATTCTGAAAATGTTAAGTTAGTGAGGTGCATATAGGGCATTTTAAGTGTATGATAAGTAATGAAATTACTGAAATCATGCAAAAATTAGGCCATTTAATCATGCAGAAATTAGGTCATTTCCTTCTTTGGGGGGCAAGTGTTTAGTCAAAAACATGAAATTTGATTGTAGACAATTTTGTGGTGGTTGATTACATTCTAAGGAAATTTTATCAGCACTTCTAATAGGATTTTAATCGGCCTTTTATACATCACAACACACAACAAGGAGAGAGAAACTCTCTGGTGTACGAAGTGATTCATCACAGAAGCAAATGCTCTAAGAAACATGAACCTCAGAGTTATTTATGTAAGATACATTTCGATAAACAACACCCATAGATTCAAAGGGTTAACTGGGGTCACACGTGAGTCTGACACCTCCGTTGCCTCTGGACCATTTGCTACTGCACTTAAGGGCTATTGCATACCAGGCAGCGGTGGACCACATTCTTGCCCCCACACTCTGGCCCTGTTTAACACAGGATTACACTCATTAAACTCCAAACTTAATCCTCCTTCTGGGTTACTCGGCATGACAGACATGGTGAACATTGTGGAAAGTGTGTGTCAGGATCCAGGAAGGCCTGCCTTGCCAGAGCAGGAGACACAGTCAAAACATTGTTCTGAGGTGGAAGATGAGACCTGGCACCACTGTAGCTCAAGATGGCAATATGAGTGTTTAAAGATATACTGTATGTCTGATATCATATTGTTACATCTGAAGGGTAAATCTTGTTATCAGATAAGGAAAAATTTCCAAATTCTTCGAATACAGCTAAACATGCAACACTCTCTGGCCTTAGCAGTACACCAGGAAGGATTACTTGTCACCTTATATGGCAGAAAAGCAAATGTTGACTTGCAAATGATGAGTTCTTTCTGATCAATAGAGGAAGAGTAACATTGCATTTGAAAAAGCAAATGCAATCTTTTGAAAAGCATATGTAAATATCTTAAATAAGATAAATATGAGGCTATCATCCTATTCACCTCCCCTTCTCTTTAAAGAAAGGGTAAGGCTCTTTTTCACCTCATCAATACCATCATTGTGCCTCTCTTTTAAAGCTTGGCATATGCTTCTTAGTAACAATGAATACATCTACAGGGATTGCAGTCTATACACAGCCTGAGCTGTAGGCAATGAAGATTTAGACAAGGCCTGGAGCTGGAACGCATCCAGATCAAGAAGTGTTAAAAATCCTCTACAGAGAACACTGCTCCTTAAACACTGGGTCACCAAAACTACACACAGGACAAAACAGCCCTAAAAGACAAACACAAAGCTGGCTGGCAACCTGCAACCTAAACATAAGTTATTACTGACAATTAGTGATTGAGACTTTTGAAGAATTTACCAAAGCTTCCTTCTATCATGATAACTGTGCACACACTAGATCTCATTTAAAGCCAATTTGGGTCGCACAAATGTTGTGAGAGGGTTATGAATTTTTTCAAAAGCTCAAAAAACAAACTATCCTCAGATACCATGTTCAGCAAGTGAAACAATAACTTTTAATAATAACACTATAAAATACAATTTCAAATGATGCATTATTTCCCAGCAGCCTATCCAGCCTATTTTTTTTTTATTCCACCTTGCCCCATGTCAGCTAAACCGAAGCTCTGAGTGAGAGTTCGGGGATTTCTGAACCTGGGAACAGATAATCAGGTTTATGCTAAAAGGTTGGTAGCGCTGTTTCTGGTTGGGTGAGGTAATCCAAGGGGGTAAAAAGGAAGTTTAAGACTGCCCCTTTCCCCTCCATCCTTTTCCCCCTCTCTAAAATAACAGAGGCAGTGAGTTCATGGATGAGGTCAGGTTGCCCATAGCAGTCCCTGCTGTGCCTCAATAATCCAGTGTCTCCCTGTCTCTGACCTGTCTCTTTGCCCATGGACCCCTGATGTGATGGATAATCCGGTCATGAGCACCTGTGGTGCAAAAATGGGAAGATCTTGGTTCTTTTCTTGCTTTTATGAAGAAGAACAAGTCAGTGGAAATCAGAAAAATGTTTGAGCATTTGAATGTTTTAGTTGAATTGGTATTTTAACTAGTTTTAAGATGATCAAAATGCCGTTGAAATGACTCCCCCTGTAATAACAATGCATATTGATGTGTACTAACGAGAAATGTAATCAAAATATAGAACAATCTCTTCCGCATTTTCATAGACAACCAATGTATTGATCATTCGCATAACAAAATATATGATAAAATGAGAGGAGGTATAAGGCAGTTTTTAGAATATCTGTCTTGCAGTTACTCGGTCAGCAGCAAGAACTGGCAGTAATAGAAATGAATATTAGGCCATTCAGAGCTATAAATTGGCACATCCTGGATAGTGTAGAGAAGTTTTAAATCCAGTTGGATTACACCTGGTATGTTCCTTTTGCACCATCTAGCATTTTTAACCCAGACCCTCAGTCACCTACAAAAACTGTGCTCCCCTCCCTGCATGCTGCAACACCCATTCCTTCTGAATCAGCCTCAACCGTGAGTCGTATGGTGTGTGGGTTTGTTTGATTATGTTATTATGTTAGTGGATGTTTGAGATTTGACGTACTTTCCATCAGCAAGGTTGAGAGTACGGAACAGAGGGTAGTCTTCTGGCGCTGGCTTGCCAGTCTGATCCTCATACAGGAAGACAGGTGAACGTCCCACTTCCACGCCCAGCTGCTGGACTCCCTGCTTGTTGTAAATGGACAGCAAGAAGGACTGGAGGCCTGATTTGGGGCGCACTGTGGTCAGGATGGAGAAGTCCTCAGGAAAAACACCTCCTGCATTTCCAAAAGAGGGAGGGTAGCAAAGACAGGTTGGGTTAGAGTTATTGTGACCGAGGACACATCTAATATGACTGAGTAGTTATAAAGCTATACCATCTATTATATAATATGTTGGTTACTATCCATTCACTTCAATGCAATAAGGACTCAGCTTCCATTTTCTCATCTAAAGCAATAATCGATTACTTTTTTTATATTGTAAAAATGTGCTTTATCACACTGTATCACTGATTCATAACATTATAATGATGTGACCTACAGCCACATCATATAAGCTTCACAGATGTCTTCAATTTAACCTTGGTAGGTGTAGGTCTGTTCTGAGTTTGTATCCTCATGGTTGTTTGCACTTATTGTAAGTCGCTTTGGACAAAAGCATCAGCTAAATGAAATGTAATGTATTATCAAGACATTTGTGACAATTGTGTTCTCTGTCTAAGGCACACCAATGACAGTGTTTTGCGCCTCCAAGAATACAAAATCATTATGCATCATCCAAATTATGAGTAGTAGTTATGAGTATAAAGCTACATAAATATGTTGCATCCAGAACTCCATGCATCCATTGCATGTTAGTCTAGATTTGAAACTAAAAGGTTTTGGGGAGATCGAAAAACAAAAGGTTTTGTTCAGGCTTGCCTCTTATTTAACAATAACAATCGAGACAAGATCAAGAGAAGAATCCACTGTCAAAAGACACCTCTGAAACACACTAATTAGTTAAAACATGGTGGTTGAAAGAGGTTAAAGGTTGAGAAGTTGTCATCTTACCAGGGAATAACTGCGTGGTCGGGGCACTGATCTGGACCTGCTTGGCAACTCTGTAAGCTGAGTCCGGCTTTGATGATCTTCGGTTTGTGCAAAGTCCTGATGATTTTGTCACTCCTTCGGGGTAATTTTGAAATTCTAATACTTTTAGCACATCCACTGGCTCTGCTGATCAGGGGAGCACATAAAACATCAGTTAGGCAGTCATAGCATTGTTTTTTGTTGTCGGCAAAATTTAGTTCAGCTCATGGGTGATGGCTAAAAACAGTGAACATGAAATGCATACTGTATCGAAGTATTTTATTTTCAGTTGGTTATATGGTAGGTTTTCAAAATGTTGAAAACATATATGTGTACCGGTCCAGTTCTGGCTGTGAAACACTTCACTTTCCCTCATCACGACCATTCATCCCATGACAGTCCCTCTGTCATCAAAATGGCCCTATGGCACATTTGTCACAGTATCATGGACACAATATACCCTATCTATGATTAACTTAAGCCCTAAATAACATTAAATAACATTTACAAAACAATACACTCCCCATTGAACAACACACGTCTAAATAGTTTTTAGGATATGCTGCCTTCCTGTGGCTCTGGAGGCTCATCTGACAGGAAATGTCTATGTCAAGGCCAACCAACGAGCATAATGAACAATGTGCCAACAGAAAGCTAGTTCTACAGTATAACACCTGGATAGGTTTACCTTGATAAGGGTCACCAGAGGCTCTCTGGGTTTTCTATTCTCTTCAATCTGATTCACTTTATATAAAGGAGACTGTGTGGTGATGGTGCCCATAGAGACCCATGGGAAAGAATTATAATCATGCCTCTTCATCAAAACACCCTCTCAGTATAAAACTTTAGCTTGGTGAACATGGTAAGGGAGAAACCAAAGTGCTGCAGTCTATCGACTCTCTGTTATGTGGGCCATTTGTACCTGGAAGATATTTTACTATATATGTTACTATAAAAAGTCAAATACATGCAAAATGAGATCATAAACATTATTTACATACAATCCATACCTGACAATGCAAATGTTATTATATTGCTGTAGACCACATTTTGAGAGTGAGGACATTTAGTGGGTACTATGAATAAAGACCCTTACAAAGGCTTAAAACCAATATGTTAAAATAAAAACAGGCACTCAATTCACTCCACAGAGCAGCAGTATCCGACTAAACAATGGCAGACTGTTAAATGGAATAACACTAATCTGTTTTTGTGGGGTAAATAAGCATGTTAAGGTGTCTGAAAGCATCAGCAAGTATTTTCTGACGGCTCTAAAACCATTGTTTTGTTTGGCATGTAGAGGTCAAATCACTCGGAAAGTTTCTTTAACTTCTTGATACAAGGGGGGGATCTTAAAAAAAATGTCAGATGTCACTCTCAACACTCTGATCAACATTCCATCAGTGGCAAGGAAAAGCAAATTAAAAGCCTGTTTTATACCTTCAGAAAAGCATGTGGTTTGGGGACAGGTCCCTGTTTCAACATGAATCTATTTCTACTGAACGTTGCTGCAAGCACTGCTGATACAGATGATGTGTGTGTGGGGGGCTGGTTAAACTGTTTTTATGCTGCAATTTTTAATAATGTTACTCTTGTGAAGCAATTCGGAACATTGCTCTGTGAAATTGCTCTGTATATATATATATATATATATATATATATATATATATATATATATAATATAACATACTAAATAAACTTTACTTACTGACAGAGGAATTGTATAAGATGCAAGATAAGTTATTTGAGCAAACTATTCAGACCTAGTAGACAAAAATCCTCCCATTGCTGCGAGTTCGTCCCACTCAAGGATGTCCTTTTTATGGAAGGCAAGCAACAGAACACACTGAATAAATATTCATGAATATTAAGTTTTCTATACCACTTCATCACGCTGAAGGTTCACATAAAAAGGACCTGGCCTACATCTGGTCTCCTTATCTTCTAGTACCGTATACAACACCTGCGATGGATCTAATGCACATCACAATGAAGTCAAAGTGAGCTGGTCTGCTTCAATCCATAGTACAGAACTCTGAACTGTAGGTAGTCCAATAAAGCAAATACTCTGAATGAAAAAAGACATCTGCAGAACTCCACCATCAAACCATTTTACAAACATCATCCACTTATATACTCTCAAAAGTAATCTGAACCTGAAGGCATAATCTGTATGTCCCTCTAAGGGAAATCTGTGTGGGATGATTGAGCTCAGTAAGAATAAATGAGTGTCCTCTGTGTCAACCCAAAATCTAACTCAACCCTTTTTCAACAGAGGACATAGAGGAAACAAAGATAAGCAAAATTATGTAAAAACATCAGATAAAATGTGAAGTTGAGAGCAAAATCAACAAACTGTTACTCTGTAGGAATGCCATCACTTAGGACAACTAGGCCTTTTGTGTAGCTTGTGAGGATGAACCAGCTACTTACTTTGGAAAGTGAACTGAGGACCTCTTTGTGAGTTCCTGCAGAGTTGCTTACAGTTCAAACTCCAGGACTCATATGTTCCAGATGTGGCAATTTGGCCAGGCTACGACCCTCACACAGAGGTGCTGAGAAAACGTCAATACTGGCCAATCCATTAAGGTGGCCAAATGAGTGTGAACAGGTTTTAAACGGGTGCATCTGATGAGCTGGTGTGACTTTGCCCTCAGGGCAGAGCAAACAGGCTATATACCTACCTACCAGTAGAACTCAGGTGGCATGGAGGGATGGAGGGATGGAGGGATGGACCTTCCTTAGATTGGAGAAGAGTGAAAATTCTAGCCAACCCTAAGTTTAGGCAAGCCAGCCTTTATTGCTCAGTTATTGGAGCATCTGAACATCATTATGCAAACTACAGAGGCATGCGGGGAAGGGAGGAGCAGTATGACACATACCATTCTTACATAAAACATAAATCTACTAATTTGATATATTCTCCATCATGTTCACAGGTGTACATCGATGTAAACAGCGTGTTCCAAAAGATAACACAACCTGTCTTAGGACAGAGGCCAAAAAAAGTCTGTCTCAGCTCATCCTTTATCACATAGTATGTAAGACTTGAGCAAACTGATATCATAAATCCCCCTATTGTTGTGTCATTTTCAGCTTTCACTTCTTTGCAGAAAGGTGAAATTGGCTGATAAACGGAGGACCCTTTCACCTGCAGCTCCCTGAGACTCTAATAGTATCTTCAGTCAGAATGTCTCTCTATATATCCCCTCTCTCTCTCTCTCTCTCTCTCTCTCTCTCTCTCACTCTCTCTCTCCCACTCTCCCTCTCTTCCTCCTTTAACTTCCACCATGCTGCCGGCTAAACAAGACAGCTTTATGCTGGTGTCATACCAAAGAAATTTCACTGAGACCTACCCAGTTTTTCAAAGCCTTTTCCCCTTTGCTTTTCCTCTTATAAACTACTTTTACTGTATGCTACCATATGAATAGCAGAGAATGTTAGTGTTTTTTTTCTTCTAAATTTAAACCGGTCATGTTGTAGAAAAGAGATCCATTGAAAACCACTGTGATCACACTCATTTCAGAATTTGAGTTTTGAATTTGCAGTTATAGCACAATTTCAAGCTGTGGCTTTGTGTGGAGGAAAAAAGCTTGTCTCAAAGTGATTCAGCAAAGACTACTGCATAAATATGTGACAGCTACCCAGGACAAAGGTCCAGCAAGGAGCTGATTAGCTGATGTTCCCAGTTGGGCACATTAGGGAGAGAACTCTGAAAATGCTAGCTTTGTCTCCTGGAATGCACATGCCTGCGCCCCGGGGGCTGAGAAAACGTGTCTGTACACTGCTAGATGGAGAGGGCACCCTGTAGAAACAGCTTTGGCTGACTGAGACCCCGGAACAAAGAGCCTGCAGCAGAATGCGTAAGATAAAATAATAATAATAATTTTAAAAAAGAGGCAGGAGTTGATGTGTTTGGAAAGGTGAGATTTTCAATCTGAAGTAAAATTCCAGTCCAGTTTCTTCTGAATGAAATCTTAGAAGGAAACAAATCACTGTAAAACGAGGAAATGTTGGTAAATTAATACATCATTAATAACATTAATCAATTTGTGCAGTATAAATTAAAATAGCAATGACACTGCATTAACTCAAATATTTTAGATTTCTTGCTTTAACTTTACTTATTATTTGGTTAAATGGTTTAGACATCTGACCACTCACGCTCTTACAAAACCTTTTCAGAACCCATTGCATAAGCTATTTAAGCTCATTATGGAGATAAAAATGTATCCTAAGTCTCTACTTGTATCTGTATTATATTAATAAGTCTTAAGAGTTGTCTATAGACTGAGGTGTGAGGCCTATCTAATCCTGAACCCCGTGACTTGTGGCTATTATGGTTGTAGGACAGGTCCATATGCAGGCCTGCTCTTTGAAGGCTCTGAAATCATAGGGAAGTGCAACAAGGACCATCATCAAATAACTGCTCAGTACTTAGAGGGGAAGCATTCCCACCGCTCACACAACACAGCCTTGTCCTGCAGCCGACAAAACATCTAAGTGCAAAGTTGAGGGGAAGAGCTGGGGGGGGGGGTGCAAAAGCCAGCGTTTGGGCTTCAGTGTGGACCAGGGCAGTGTGGAGATAGGGTGAACCTGCCTGACCACCTGCACTCTGTGCTGACAGGTGTGAGATCCATTAAAGCCTTTGTAAAAATGTACTTCACACTAATGCTGTAACCCAACAGAACATACTCATATCTGCAACAATTGTTATATGCCTCATAACGTTCAATTAACAATCCAGCCCCAATAGTCTACATGGTAGGATAACATCCCCTGAATTCATTTATGCAGAGTAAAACCAGGTCAACATAAAAAATATGATTACAGCAGCCAACTCAAAAACCCATGAGAATGAAATGAAATATAAGATTGCATGTCAATATAGGGTTTCAGTTCAAGTCAACATTTGTAAGTAGCATGTTTTTAAAGTTCAGGGTCTGTCCTGAGTCGTCTAGCTGAGGAAATCCACCCTGCTAACCATGTCCACATCCACCTAGCGGACCACAGTCCAAACAAAGAGCTTTCTTTCAGCCTAAGTGAATCTTAAAAAGCAGGGAACGCTGCTGATCTCTATAAGCACATACCAGTAGTTTAGGATGAATTTAATTGGACGAGGTTTTTCATCTTCTGAGCGGACGCTTTCCATTCATGCGTAAAAGTAGCCAAGTAGCCGTTTTGCCAACAAAATATGTTCACCTCAAGCAATTATCCCCTGAAAGAATTAACTGTATCCATTGCCGCTCATGGTTTAACAGTCTACTTCACTACTGTAGTGAGCAGGCTACGGTTTTACTGTACATTATCTAAGCTTTTTGTTTGGTGGTTTCTACATAGCGCTCAGTCATACAGGTAGGCTATGTGGGGTAATCTCGCTTTAATATAACTACTCAGGTTGTGGAGCGGTGAAAACACACAAATGTACCACTGACTACGAAGCAAACGTGACGCCGCTGTGTCCAGGTTAATCTGTTAATCCTCCAATCTCCATCATCAATTACCACATGTTCCCAGCCGGTCGCCGCTCCGTCCCTTTTCGGCCAGATAAAATTCGAAATGTTTGATCCTAATAATCTTACCTGCTCTGACATGGGTAGCCTGTAGAACCAGGGTTAAAGTGATGAATGCGGTTACAGTGGAATCCATAAACCACCTTTTCGTTTTCCACCTTGTGGACCACCTTTGCATCTCCATGGTCGCGCCGACAATTGAATAAAACTTTTGAGCGACTTCAGGTGATTTTTAGTGACGTCCCTTCCACAATCCCAAATGATGATGAAAACTGTCCTAGAAAAAAGCCATATGTGAGAAGTTTTAGCCTCTTCTCTCAGCCACACAGAGGCCCCCGATCCTCCTTTCCAGTGCCCAGCCTTCACTGTGAAGGAAGTCGGGCTTTAACCATAACGCACAGAGTGCAGTCGGTACACTTGGTGCGTCCACGGACAGGAGGGCTGGGCAAGCTCCACAAACCGGAGCCACAGTTACAGGGAAATGACAAGGGAGCCAGCCCCCGATTAGCAAATCACGGGGCTGGAAATTCTCCTTCGGGTCCTCCCATTAGCTTTGTAATGCGCCCCCAAGTCTCTCCCAGAAGAAAAATAAAACCATGACAAAGTTGGTAACGACCTGGGAGTGATGAAAAGAAATAACTGTGCACGCAGGGTGTTTCTATAATACTGATAATATCCTGGGCTGGCAGCACAAATACAGTATTTAGTGAGTAAAATTAGGATTTTACATAATTTACTCTTCCACAAGTCATTATTGACAGTAAAACAAACGCAACACTTTTATCAATTAATTAAAAAACATTTTAACCTTGACAAATTCAAAATAGCAGCCATATAACAAAAATACAGAAAATCACAACCCCAAATAAACATAGGCTACATAAACAAACATGCAATGATCACAAACAATCAAAAACGTAGTGATGAGCTCACTTTAGCTAGGCTAGGTGTGGTGTGGCTGTGAGGAAATCAGTGCAGTTCACTGTATCACTGTGTAGAAACTGGATCAGCTATAATCCAGGTGGTTGGGTATTAGTATTAATTATACTGTATATCACTATTCTAAATACTAATGCAATTGTTAGTTAGATATCAATTGTAGAGAAACATAACAAATGCAGATACTTCCATTTAGGATATGAGGGATGACTGAATGTTTTGAGAATGAATGTGATGCCAATAGGGCATTCATTTTCACCAGGGCCCAGATGTATAAAGGATACCAAGGCTCAAAAATTGTGTATACACACCCACACTTAAACTGGTATTAATAAAAGAATGTGGGTTGAACATATGTGCACCTCACACATACTACAGACCAGGCGTACAGTTTTCTAGAGATAGCTGCAGGTGAAATGATAAGAACATGAAATATAAGGTGAGCAATTTAACCTTATCGTAAAACATTTTGTTTAGGTTGTTTGTTCAATTGCACCGATTGTGTTGCAGGCCACACAGCGTTCTGTAAAATGTAAATTAAAGGCGCATTTATAAACAAATTTAAATGATCTATGAATGATGAATTTTTTTTCTTATTTACATTTGAACCATTATTTATCTGTCAATAGTCTTTTAGTTCAATCCTGAATTATGAATCATTTTGTAAAGTCTGTTTCAATATGAGCTCTACAAATTAATCATTTATCATCTTTCTGACTGCGCGCAATACAGCGATGATAGTTTACAGGTAGGCATGAGATAAATGAGTGAATGGGTGCTATAAATAGCCAAAGCCATGCGTAATGGTTGTGCGTAATGACAGCAGTTCTGATGCTGTAGGGTTATGGAAGGCCATTTGCGCAAATGGTGCCCCTCAATCAATGAAAGTGCACTTCTTCTTTGGCATTATTTTCCTTAGTCTGGTTTCCATAAACTTATTTTTATGTAAACATTTTTTTGTATTACATTTTAAAAAGCTATATGGAAACGTCAAAATACAATAAAACTTCCTCAATTGTACAAAAATAAATTTACAGTTGCTTGAGGTGGTTTTTGCCTTTGTCGAAAATGAGCTGATTGAATATGGAAACGCCTTTGCTAGATAAGTTCTGACGTAGCGAACATTTAGCTTATATGAATGATCAGCTGTTTCCGCTGTCTGCATCGTCCCTAATATTTCCATTATGTGTAAAAATACATGGCTGGTAGTGCAACAGGTGCGCGTGGACCAATGAAATAGCAATGGAATGCCACAATGTACCAATTTTTTATTTTTTTTTTTTTTTTTTACAGGAGTTTACTGGTGAATTACAGCCATGCGTAATTGTTAATGTTGTTGTTCCTTTTTTGGACTTCCCAAATGTTGTTCATTAATTTCTCATTTAAATGCCAAATAAATATATGAGTTTCCTTATCATTGAATACGTCTATAGGGTCACTATGCCTTTAAAAGCTACCTGCATTGAGAACAAATGCAAACATCTTCCAACAGTGTGAGATAACTCTTGTTCCCAGTCCCTGTTCCAAGAGTTTTGTGCAAAGGACTGTGTGAATATCCTGAAACACAACACAATAAGGTAAGTTGACTAAATCAAACCCTAAAGACAATGAAGGATTCCAGGATTTCTCATCTAATAACCTTTTTAAAACAGGGGTCAGTCCAGAAGACAGTCAACTCCTTGTATGTCTTGGCTCACTCTAGTGAAGGCATGGATTCTGACCAGGTTCTGTCTGTCAGTCGGCTCATCCTTCCCAGCCAGCCAGACTCAGCCCGTTTCCTGCCAAACAGTATTAGATGTTCGACCTGGATGGCCAGTGGTAAAAAGCAGGGCAATTTCTCTGGGACGAATTAGTGTCTGGGCAGAGAAGGTGTCATGCTACATCTCATCTTCTCATGGTTCGGAGAGCAGGGGCAGTCATTCCTAAAGCTTGCTCTAGTGATTTTCATGGGCTCTTGTGGAGGTCCAAGTACTACCAAGTAAAATCTCTTTACATTTCGGTGCACAGGAAATGATTCCAAATAAAGAATGGAGAAAACCTTGGCATTGCTTTGACATTTCTAGTCTCACTCTCTTTACTATCATCTCCTACATACTTATTAAAAAAATAATTGACAGCCTTTGCTTCAGACAGTCAGGTGTACACCTCAAAAAAGATATTACCACTGGCATTCGGCAAAGGGTGATGCAATTGAAAGATGCTACGGAGACAGCAGCAGATGGTAGCCTCAGGGATTGTGAGGGGTGAATATGATTTGAAGTTTCCTGGTTTGATTTCCTGTCAGATGGGGAAAATTTGGACAATGAGCACGACACATTCCCCCTTCATTCAAGAAACACTGCCAGTACACTTGCCACCAAATAAACCACAATTCCTCTGTTAGAGGTGCATTGTGACCAGCAATAGACACAGTCAGCTATGTTATTTGTTAGGTGTAAGGCCAATTTCAGAAAGTTAGATTATAACATATAGTCCGTCTCAAATATTCTCCCACGATTACTGCCAGCAAGTGCATGTAATTGTTATCAGCGGCAACTATAATGACAATCACCCTTTGTCCAAAATTGTTACTGTCTCCACTAATGAGATGGCCCTAAAACCAATAACCAAGCCAACTAAGTGCTACCAGACAAGTGATGAATAATCTTTCTGGCAATGCAGTCTACTCACTTTCTATTGTAGTAGTTACAATTAGTGATTCTGTACAGTAACATGTTGTTTAAATCCTACAGTAAGAAGTTATTTGCTGTGTATCCAGTTTTGAACTGCACTGGAATTGTTTTCACCTAGTCTGTGTGTGTGTGTGTGACAGATTTTGTCACGCGATCGCATCACAACTCTTCAAGATGCAGTCACAAAACTTTACAGCTGTGTGGTTGAGATCAAGGCCGAGAAAACAGACACCTCACAAAAAAATCTGGCTTCAGATTGCATATAGCTTTCTTTATGAATGAAAACTGAAGGAATGCAACTTTTACTGAGGAATGCAAAACTTCAAACAGATTAAGAGGGATTTGCTGCCTCAATGTTTTGACAGTTACCAGTGCTTTGTTACATGTTGTCTATACATACTCTATGGCCAGGTCAGGAATGAGACCAGGTAAATAAAAATCAAGTGCCTAGGAGAAGCCATATAATATGCTCTACTGTTCAATATATTTAATACCATATTTAAAGAAGTAAATCAACAAAAATTGACCGAATAAGAGGTTGAGTAAATGAACGGTTCAGATGACATAATATATTTTTTACAACTAGACAAGTACAATTGTGATATCACGAAAGTATGTTGGTTTGAAAGAGGTGGAATCAGTATCATTAGCATCTTGCAATGCATACTCAAAACCAGTAAAACGACCAGGAAGTTTAACTTTTTAATATAAAGCCACTATTGCTGTTTGTTAATTCACTAAAGTACGTATGGGCAAAAATGAAAATCAAAGATCAGGATCCTAAAGCGATAAGTTGTTGATAGAGCATTTCGGGAAGCCATTTGGAAAAAGCCCCAGTACAACACATGATCTAGGGAGGCCAGTGACGTTTTTAGAAAGAAACATAGCATAACCTTTGTGCCAGAAAAAAATATTTAAAATATATTCTGTTAGACAGGTTAATGAGTACTGTATAAATGTTAAAATGAGAATAGTTATTTTACTTGCCATGAGTTTTACCTGACATGGTATCGAAACACAAGCACTTTTCACATGCACACTCAAGCCAACCACCCGCCACTGTCTGTCACTGTTTACACACTGCATAGAGGAGAGTATAAAGAGCTCTTTCTCCAGCCTCACTCTAGTCCTCTGTCTAACACAAGCAAAAAAAAAAGTTCCCTCACTTCACTAACATTATTTTTGGCTACCATAGTATTTCATTGGAATGAATACACTTTATAATCTTGTACCAATTGGTAAATTTAGTCATCATGGGACTAAAATACTTTCTTTTTTTTTTTAAAAGCCTAACTAGATATTGGGTAATGTGAGGTCATCTGTGGAAAGTCAGATATATTTTTGCCATTAAAATGACTCTTCGTTGTCATACACTGTAACCGAACAGTGACAACCATGTATTTTCAATGTGGTCTACCATGTAGCATACCAGAATTAACATCTGGCTAAATGTTGCCTCTTTTTTGAGTGGCCATATGCACTCAGTTATATGGAGATGCTGTCAGTGGAGGTTCTGGCTGCTTACTTTATTTAGATACAGAAATATGACATTAAAAGACCAATGAATCAGCTGCAGACCTGATACAGAGTAGTGAGATCTAACTCACTTGTAATCTCAGACTGTCTTTCTTAATTTAAAGAGCTATTTCCTTTTGTGTGTTACGCATCATACAGTAATTTATTGTACTGCAATTTGTAAATATAGAGCATGTAATGGTTTTGTTTCAGTCTGTACTTTCTTTGTTTTCATTCTACTAAAGACCAAAGCTGCTGGATGACATTTCTATGGACACAGGCTTAACTGATAAACCAAAAGAAGTTTTTGGGTGGAGAAAGAACTCGTACCCCCCCTCAATGAACAATGAAGATAACAGTACACTACTGAAATTGTAAATGCTTTAGCAGTAATGGTCCCAAA
Organism: Bovichtus variegatus; assembly: GCA_943593645.1. NCBI lineage: Eukaryota > Metazoa > Chordata > Actinopteri > Perciformes > Bovichtidae > Bovichtus > Bovichtus variegatus. The sequence continues at coordinate 4,656,029 of CALSCE010009502.1, forward strand.
CCCAGAAAACATCTTAATAGAAACTGGAGGTGTAAGCAATTATCCAAACTACTACTTGCACAATTATTTATTATGTCAACATTTTTTTAATAGCTTATACAAAGACTAGTCTTGCTTGATCTACATAATAAAATTATGCAAAAAGTTGCCTTTAAACTTTCAAGTAGATGGTCGGAGGGGGGAAAAATAAAACCTATATTGTAAACTGAAGTGATCCTGGCCTGGGCTACAGGTGTTAGTAATGGGAAGCAGCCTGATTCTGCAGCACATCAGACAAAGGAAGCAGCAACGTTGATGCCAGACATGCAGCAACCTTTATATGTCTCAGAAAGTCAGGAATGTCATACACATTGTAGCTGAAGCATCTAAAGTGATGGCTTCCACTGGTAAAAGTAAAGTAATAATTTAAGGGCTGTGCTGTTCCTATGTGAGATCACTTGATAATTATTGTTTTATTTATGCTGTATGAGGCACAGTATGCATCAGCTACATGTTGGAATAATAATAGTTGGCATCCAGATCTAAGGTAAGCCTGTCTTAGAAAACACAAAAAAACTACTGTCCACTTTATGCTCCTAAACATCAGTCTGCCACAGTAAAATATTTCGTACATGGTTGTAAAATAACTAATACAAACTGAAATTGATGTGAAGTTGATGGGGCTTTTGAAAGTTTGCAAAATTGCTGTAGAGTACAGCACAATAACTCTGTGATAGCTTCTTGGACAGTTTGAACAATTTCCCTCTCTTAATGGAACACTTTATATCACCCCCAGAGCAGCTCGGCTTTCAGCCAATCATGTAATGCTGAAGGTATAGCTGTATGTTCACACCACCTGGTTAGGGCGGATCTCCAGTTAGCCCTCAAGACGAAAATCTAGAGTTAGGAGAGTTGCATGACAAAAAAACAGATGGTAGACATATTTTGGAGCAAATATACTGTACACTCTCTGTTTCACTATCCTTATTACAGGTGGCAAGGTGAAAGTTAGAGGTTCGTGCTGTGAATATAATCTGATTTGGTATAGCTGGGCGCAGAAGAGAAGTTTAGTCAAGGTCATGGCAAAATTAGCTTAGGTGTCCAGATGGTTGGCTGTTGACTGCAATCACCTTGTATATGTACAGGTGGTAATGCAACAAACCTCTTGATAGGTCAGTGAGGGAGCCATCTTTCATGACTCCTGCACAGGCAGATGATTCAACCAGAAACTGTGTTTAGCTTTGGAACTCAATACATATACATTTGACGAGAAACAGCAATCAGCGGTGTTGTATGATTCAATACTGGCTGCAACACAAACACTGAGACTTGATCCCAGACATACACTGCAATCATAAAACATTAAACATCCCTGGCAAAAAATTGTTAAAAGACTTGGAATGTGTGTAGATTAAAATAATAGATTAAAATAATAATAAAATAAAATAGAAGTGCAGGGCCGGCTGTGTGGCCAACGTGTATGCATAAATGTGTTGTGTTGTCACATTAAAATGCAGTTTACAGTTTAACGCTTCATGTTCACTGTTTAATGCTTTATGTTCCTCTGAACTGAAACTGTTAGTCCTGCTGTGTGTGTGTAGTTATTTTAGCTGTTAGCTCTGTTAGCACTGTTAGCCGTTACCTCAGTTAGCCAAACACACTCTGCTGTCCACCGACTGCTAACAGCCAACAGTTAACTAGTTCTACTCCCAGTGATAGTAACTACAGTCAAAGAATGAGAAGGCGTGCAACCTTGTAATATTTGATTGAATGAATACAAAGCACAATTGCCTTAAACTTCCTACACATGATAGAAAATTCTCTCTTTGCTCACTGGTGGTTTTGTTTTTATGACTACCTCTGCTTGCCTGTATCACTTCTGGCTACTTCACATACAGCTGTTATCTCATTGGTTGTGCTTTAAAAAGGTCAGCGTCGTGCCACACCAAGGATAGCGTTTCCGCCTAGTTAGCAGCACTGCTCTCGCTGTAGGAAAACAACGGCACAGCAAGCACAGAGCGGTTTCACCGCTAATCATGAGAAGGAAGCTTTACCTTGGTATTATTATGCCTGCTGTTTCTGTGTTCTTTAATCAGGACAAAGCATGTAACCTATAATGTGTAATCTTTTTATGCATTGGATCCTGTTATAATGCTGTTATAAGACCCTCATAATGTGCTTTAGCAGCACACACATTACCAATATAAAGCCCAGGTTTGCTCTTCTTAGCCGGCACTGCCTAAAATCGTATTTTTCACTTTTCCTGGTTTGCTCTGTGGGCAGTAGAAGTCAAGCCTCATTCACAGAGCTCCTTTTCATATGTCTCGATGTCTCCCTCCCACTCTGTAACTGAGTTGTTGAGAATTGCCCTGTAACAGCATGCACTGTGCACCCACACTCATATACTGTGGGCTCTAAATAGAAGCCAATAGGACAGGGTTTGCAGACTGGCTGAGTGATGCATTGTAGGAGGTATACTGTAAGTCTCTTTTCATATTACAAAATTACAGGGTGTGTGTGCCACAGTAGGCATTTGATGTGGTGGAGTTTGGATTTATGTTTGATGCAAGTCTTTCTGCCATATAGCCTTTGATTTTAAGGGAGCATATGAGCTCTACCAAGCTTTTTTTATTATATCATTAAAATGTTCATTCTATTAAAAAAATGTGCTCAAACTGTCACTATATTCTGACAGTGCATGAGACAGATAATCTGTGAAATAATCAGGTGCCTCTGCCTCCTCTTTATACTCCTAATGGCATTTGCAAGATTCCAGCGTGTCCGAAAGAAGACAACCAATCAGAGCCGAGGCGTCTCTAACGCAAATGTCACAAAGTTATTTTTATAAAAGTTTGGTACATTGCAATAAATGCATAGATGACAGATTTCTGACAAAAAGTTAAAGTGAGAGTTTTCGCTGTGATGGATCACCTACTGTATGTCAGGCAAGTTACATGTTTCTGCAAGTTGATGCTCACACCACACAGTCATGACTTGTAACCAGGGCTGCCTGGAAAAAAGGGAAAAATTCATCGGTTCAACAATTTTGTTATGATTTTTCACTGTTAACACCCACAACATACTTTGCAAAAAGAGGCTAGTAGTGTTAAGTATACTGGCTGCAGACAAGCTTTGACTAAGGAAGAGTAAATGACTATCCTTTACTGCTTGAATACATAAGCAGTGTGCAGGAATCTTCTTTTCAAACAAACTATCTGAGAAATTGAGAGACGTTTCCATTTAAATTGATTTCTGATCTACTTTGTTAACCTTAAAAACAGTTTACACACACGACCATTTCTTACTACTGTTTTTTTCTACATGCTGTAATCCTACATAAAGGAGTGTTGACATTACCATCTGTGTTTCAGAGTTGATTTCAGGAAATCTCATGACACTTGTCACTGACACATACCTATCCATCAATGAAATGTCAGGGTTTCATGTACCCTTTGTTGTTTTGTAAAAGATTATATAAATGACAAAAAAATTAATATATGTAATTTGTATGACAAGACTAATGACACTAAGAGCCTACAGCCAAGCAGGCTGCTCTATAAGCCTGTACTTTGGGACAGTGATGCTTTGAGATAAATGCTAACATCAGCATGCTAACATGATCAAAATGACAATGCTAACATTCTGGTGGAAAGCAGGTATACTGTATACCATGTTCATCATCTTAATTTAGCATGTTAGCATGCTAACATTTGCTAATTAGCACTAAACAAAGTATAGCTGAGGCTGATGGGAATGTCATTAGTTTTGCTGGTATTTGGTCATAAACCAAATTATTAGACACATCAAAATATTGGCGCTAGATGACAAGTCAAGGGATCACCAAAATAATGATAATTAATGCAGAGACATGAATATATGTACCTAATTTCATTGGAATCCATGCGATAGTTGTTGATATTTTACTCAAAACCCCAAAATGTCAGCCCCATGGTGGTGCTAGGAGGAAAGTCAGGCTATCACCAACGTCATTATGAATAATCCTCTGGGCACCATGAATATCTGTACTACTCCAAACAGTTTTGAGATATCTTAGTCTGGACCAAAGTGGTGGTGCTGCTAGCATGGCTAAAATATAAGTAATTGAAATTGTCAACAACAATATATTTAGAGAAAAATAATTTAATGCATTCTCCATTGAACTTAATGAAGTCTTTGCTGACTGTGATTACTTACAGGAAAACTCACAAGCTAATTTGGTGGTTATTCATTACTCACTGTCTGGGGACTGATTGAAAAAGGAGTATGCAGTTGTCCTGTTTGACCTTTGACCACTAAGGAAGTTTGGTGAAAAGGTCACAACATAGCTCAAGACGAATCATGTAGCACTCACCTCCAGCCAGAGCTGCCTGTTCTGTGCTGCTTCTGCCTTCTTTAACCCGGTCAGGCTCCAATAAATTATCCAACACAGCCCCCCAAGGCGAGCTTCCAGTACAGACCTTTGGTGTTCAGGTATTCTGCAGAAAAGCATGTCAGAAGAATGGAGAGGGAGGGGGAGTTCAGTGCAAACCTTTTGGTGATTAGACATTATTATATATTTCAGCTGTGTTTTTAACTTTACCCATATTAGCAGATGTATTGAAGCATTATAACACTATTAATTCAATATGTTTTAATAGTTTAGCATCATATAACTTACTTGTCTCCTCATAACACATTAGTGCTTTAAAAGCTCCATTCAGTAAAGAATTGTTGTTACATGCAAAGTAAAAATAGCTTAAAGAAGCTTTAATATGTGTTATAAAGGATTCAATTAGATTTTAAGAAAATATTATGGCCCTGGGACGCATGGAATGCAGGCATCTTTAGTCAGCATCAGTTAATATTTACACCCGCATTTAACAAGCCAACAAATGTCCCCCATTGAAAAGGTCTTACCTGTAGAGCAAGCTTACTAACTAACTAACACACCTAGATGTAGTGGAGCCATTATTAATTACACCTGTTTTTTCCTTCTGTGACAAGTCAAAATGTCAGATAAGAGCCCCACATAACTTGTTTGTTTTACAGCTTCATTATGCTACATTTAAGTATTACCACTGAATCAAATGAGTCCCTGAAACATGATGTTAATAAAGTTAGCTACCTATTTGCAAACCAAGTAGAAATCACCACCCAAATACACAATACTTTGTGACTTTTAGCCTATCTCAACTTACAATTTTAACTAGTGGAACATTTTTATATGTGCCAACATATGTGTCCAACTAAAGCAACCAGGTATAATAAAACAATATACAAGCTAGTTTTGCCATTAGAGTACACAGCCAAACAGGTAGCAACAGTAGGTTAGCTGTTAGCAGTAAGCTAATGTTACACTGGCAGGTTTAGCTATACAGACAAAATTATATATTAATGTACATTACTGAAAAACAATAACGTGCAAATAGAGATAGCTTACAGGGGAACTTACTCAGTCTATAACGTTTCTTACATACCTGTAGTTTCTTTAGCTTTATCTGGGACGTACTGTCCATATCCAGGCCCCCTGTCACACACAGCTGCACCTCATTCCTTGATTGTGTTTTGAACCTTGCAAGATTGGCCAGCTGGCTAACTGTCAATGCTGCAGGCTGGGTCCAATATAAAAAGATGAGAGCAACTAACAACCAGTAAATTATGCTCTCTTAACTGTTTGCTTACCGTTCTGACAGTTTTCAACTGTCACAAAGCCAATTCCAGAAGTAAAATTAAGCAACTTGAAAATAAAGTTCATGGGATTGACCAGCTGTGACTGAATGAGAAAGTAAACAATGCCAATGCAATAACAAATGCATGATACGATTTTGACTGTCAACTATTGGCCCAGATTTGGTCCTATAATAACTATAGTTTTTAAATAAAGTGGAGTAAAAAGTACAATGTTTCCCTATGAAAGTAGTGTTTTTTGTACTTTTTGTAGCCTACTTAAATTAAGTACAGTAATTGAGTAAATGTAGCCTCACATTCCACCACTGGCCACTTGACAGTATTGTCAATGACTAACAAGCTTACAAATGTTATGAAATAAATAAAACATATTAGTGGCTGAATGGTTTCACCCCTCTGGTTTTGAAAACACCATGACGCCCTTGGAGGCAGGCCTTCTATAATTAAAGAATTGCAGCCAGCCATGAGAGGTGGGGGAGACTAGCAGTCGAGACATGAAAGTAGTGGGAATCTTAATGTCAGATTCTTACATCTTCCCCACATTAGAATGATAGGACTGTGCTTAAATGGCCCTAAGACTTTTTATCTTGGTGCTCTGCAAACCTCGCCATATTACTTTAACACTTTGTGGATTGTGGATGTCTCTTTCGGGTGCAGGTGGCTGCAGTAAAAAGGTATATGAAAGAATTGAGGCTTAACTGTAAAGCTAAAAGCCTAATGCAAGAAATTATCATATTAGGAGAAAAAAATCATCACTGCATCATTGACAGTGAATCTACACAGGCTGGGCGGCCACAATGTATACTGTATAAGTAGTGGCTTCGGCCCGGGCTGCACCTGGAATCACTTGGAAAAATGGTCTCCGTATGTGCATTCTTTTGTTACCAATGCCAATGCACTCTCAGTGGGCATATTTTGTGGCCTACTCAGATGATGTCAGAGCAATGTGGAATTTTTTTCTAATTTTATTACAGAGATCTTCCTTGTTTTATAAAAGATTAACATGAAAGCAGCCAGTCTCCCCTACAGATCTAGTTGTAGAAATGTTTGAAGGGATGGAAATTGCTGTGTAAAGCTATAATTTGGCTCTGAAGCATGTTTAGAGGAAGTATTTTGGTAATGTCAAAATACACTGGAGAAAAAAGAAGATTATACCTAATTGCTGTCTTACATGTAAAGTTCCCTCATTAGAGTCCAACAGCTGCGGCTTCATCACCAATAATCGAAACTGTTAAAGTACATGTATACAGCGACTGCTGTTTAGTTATGTCTTAGTGAAACCAATGTCATAGGATCTATAATGTCCCCAGATACACTTCTCCTAAAGAAAGAAAAAGTGGAGCGGCTGTAGTCCAGCTATGTGACTCCATTCACCATGTGGTCCAGTCAACCTCAGGGACGTGCCCATGCATTAGAGAGATAATTAACTGTTTGGAGAGGGCAGCCTGGCTGGACCGGTGGATTGGGGTGACGTGGAGAGACCAAAACATCAGAGAGGATGGCAAAGTAGAACATAGGGTATGAGACTGTTTAGTAAAATTGTGATTATGGGATCTTTGAGCTGAATTAGAACAGCTGTGTCCCAGCATATATTTTGGTTTCTTTGAAAAAAAGTAGAGATCTCAGTTGCTCAATAACATTTTTTTAAAACTGCAGTTTCAAGGATGGGTATGTTTGATCCTTATTTTCATGACATGAGGCAAAAATACACTGAATACAAGCTGACTGTATATACATAAAGCATGTAATCATGTATGTCACGCCCGCAGTGTGGCTCAATGGCAATGTTGGTCTGCCAGTCTGTAACCACTTTCATCCACTTTCATTCTTATCTCAACAACTGTTGGATAGCTAGACAATCTGGTACAGACATTTGTGGTCTCCTGGGCATTAATCCTAATGACATGATGTTAGCATTTAGCAAAGGAAAAAATGACCCCACCCTCCCAATAAATTGATTTAAAAAAAATATACGTATATACATTCTAGAAATTACCCTAGCAGAAGCTGTTGCTCTACTGCTGTTGGTAGGTACAATTAATGTCAAACGCTGTACTGTCATTCTATATTTCAAATGTAATAAAAAGTGGAAAACTATGTGATAAATTGATTTCTCTTCACATTTACTTTGTTATGAGAAATGTCATGTTCCAAACTTTACAAGTGAGTAAATCTCAATGACCATGATTGATTAGTGATGGTGTAAAACCACAGGCAATAAGCCTCATGCCAGAGACCACTGTGGTCTCACCAAACCTCAGAAAAGACTGAGAACATGTAATGGTGTCAAAGCAGCTGTTGGAGTAGGAAGTAAATGTTGAAGTGACATTATTGCACATGTGATTTAAGTTATGTGTATACATTCCTAATGTGTATTAGTGTATTAGACAATACAAACTTCCTAATGTGTAACACACATTAGGAATGTCTGTTACACATTAGGAAGTTTGTATTGTCTTCGATATTGAAAAAAACATATTTCCTGTTCAACAGTTTGTTGTTTTTATTTAATTTGTTGGTTTGCAAATGGATAAACTGCAAAACTTCTTCACTGCAAAGATCTCTGAGTGGCACTTATTCAAACCACTTTGTGCATTTGGGGTGAATTTACTTTTGGACCGGGACTCTCGCTAATATCACCCATCCTGTAACTTTGACCCTGAGCCATTACTCTGCAAATCCTTGGATGGTATCTCTCTGTGGTTTCTGGTTTTTTAGTGTTCAGGTCTGCAGGCAACATTCCTCGCATTGTGCCTTAACCCTGGACTTCTGACCTCCCTTCAATCTCGGCAGGTGACACCGTTTCTACCTTTCTCCATCAAGCCTTCTCTTACGTGGCGAGGAAGTGAGCAGATAAGTAGACATGTGGACTGGTTTAAGAGTGCAAGTTGCATCACCAGAGGGCCTTCATTATCATTAATCACAGAGAGCAGTGAAGTGCAGAAGTGTGCACTGACAGATGTACGTTATCTCTCAAGTTAGAAGTCTGTTTACATGGATCCTAAAATGAAGTAGTTTGGTGTTAAGTTTCACCTGTACAATTACAGAAGATTGTCAACTTCTTCTTATTGAGTGCTGCGGCTTTACTTTGCCATTCAGCTTGAGACTGACCATGGTAGAACTCGGACTCGCAACAAAACGAAGCTTGAGGCAATGTCAACTGTGACTGCTTGCATCCTTTTGGGATTACTGATGTCAGGTCCACACAATTTCAAAATCTGTTTTAATATACATTTACTACATAATAGCATGTAAATCTTACAGGCTGAACTTGCCATTGGCCATTTCATCCACCATCACCATTCATAAAATGCTTGCTGGGAAGTGCTGATTAAACAGAGGCGACCCAAAATTCATATTATTTCTGTTTTTGCCTGAACTGTACCATGATTATCAACCTGAGTGCTATCCAGAATATGCAGCTTTAAGTATCCACACCGCACCTCACTTTACTAAGCATAGTTTAGGTTTAAGGACAAAACAGAAATGATCTCTTATTCCTTTCAAGGAGTTATTTCATTTAACAAAGAGTGAGCAAACGTAAAAGAAGACATGCAAAACATGACCAGTAAACTTTTCTTTTCCTTAGAAACAGATCGAGACAGCTGCTGCATAAATTACAATGACAATGAAAGGATCAGCTTAATACCAATAACTTGGAACTTTTGTCAGCCAGATGAGTCTTCAATACTCTGGCTTTAGACCGTAAATCTGTCAGCAGGATGGATTTGTCATCCATTCTGACATGAACACAATATGCAAGCCTTTAATCGTCTAATGTCAACAGCACGCAGTGTCTGTTGTAGCTGGTTAACATATAACTCATATGCAGTCAGCTCGGGACATGTAGACGATCCAGTATACATGTGGGACATTTTTACCTTGACTTTTTAGACAAAGTTGTCGTGTTATCAGATTGAGAACTTTAATTTAATAGAAGAAGACACTGGCACTTTTATTGGGTCATTAGTTGCTTTTAAATTGAGATTGTGACCATTAAACACAATAATAGGAGTAAGTAATCGTAGTAGTAATTAACAGTAATAGTAAACTAGAGATCATCTTCCAGTTGATCTGAACTACACACCTTTAAAGTTTTGTGATCTTGTACGGCTGTGGCAGTATCACGGTGACAAAATGTGTCCACAGATAGACAGAAAGACAGACAGACATATTGTCACCTGGCGAAGTACTCAATACCGCTTCTGTGGTAGTTCGATGTCACGTACAAATACACAGACTACACAAACATACCACCCACACGTTGCAGCTGATAAAAATCAAAGAAAATTCATGCTCCCCGATTGCTCATGTTTCAGGAGTGTCTCAGAAGTTGTGGAAGTCACTGTGAACAACAGTTTACTTAGCATACACATTTAAATGGCTTATTCAAACAATTAGCTTGTATGCTTCTGTAATCATGAATGCCTGGATTGAAGGATCACTGGCTCTAAAGGGAGGGAAGTGCAGACTGGAAACCAGTCACTACATTCTGGCATTCCACACCAATCTGAGAGATAGGCTTTGTCAAACAAACACACACATGCACAGTCTTAAACAGACTGACTGAAGAGGAATTTGGGGCATTTTAAATGTGTTAATTTCCTTACTTTGCCCAGAGTTAGATGAGAAGATTGATACCTCCCTCACATCTGTCTGTTCAGTGTGAAGGTGGAGCAAACAGCCCGTTAGCTTAGCTTAGCATCATGACTGACACTAGTCTGGCTTTGACCGAAAGTAACAAAATCATCCAACCAACATCTCTTTATTAGCCATCTTGTATGTTAAACGGTACAAAAACCAAGGAGAAAAAACAACAATTTTTGATTTCACGTGGGGTTATGTGTAGAACTATTTCTTGCAGTTGTTAAGAAAATACGGGACACTTGCTAAAACTAAAAGATCCCATTAAACCAAGACTTATTTTTTCGTTACATAAACTGAGTCTTGTCTGTGACATATTTGTAGAGGTTCAATAGAGGCATGATATGCTCAGGACCTAGGTTTTTCAATGCAGTTTCCATGCAGGCTGCTGTAAATACACACTATCCCACCACAGAGGCCCCTGCTGCCCCATTCATTGCCCCAACCATGAAAGAGTCCATTTAAAGCCTCAGAGGCTGGACATGACCTGAGTTTACTGTCTGGGGTGTATTAGCCTTCCCTCTGTGCCCAGTCAGGGAATACACAGGCCATATGGACTTGATGAGGACTGTAGGACCCTGTTAAAGGTGCAGAGCCAGAGGAGATCCTCTGAGCCTCTGGAAGACTACTTATGTTGTTTCCTAAACACCCAGTATTATTTTGTGTATATTATGTTGTGTCCAAATAAGTCTCAGGCTCTGGACAATAATGATTTTCATGAAGTATTTATATTGTTTTAATTTTTTATTAAAAGTTTGAATTTATTTCAAATGTCAGTTCAAATGCTGCAAACTTAGAAAGGACTTTTTTTGGGCAGTTTCCTATTTGTACAGTAAGTAAAATCCGTAAAACTCACAAACAGGAACGGATGGGTGTAGTTGTAAATGTTTTTCATCTGAGGCTAGAATGTAACTGGAAAGTATTTTTGTGGACAACCTCAGAGAGGAGATGAAGTACTGGAGAGACATGAGTAGAATTTTGAGTGTTGACCTTATTTCTAAGGCAGCGATGTTGAACAAACAGGTGGGAAACTGTGTCTGGAATGTTACCATCAATATATAAGTAGTATTACTTCAGCACATACGTAAGAAAGATGATTTTATAATAAAACTATAATGTTGAGATTCACCTGGAAGGTGTAACGCATGTGGAGTATCACCTAAATCTGCAGTTCCTCGCAGCTCTAAAGAGAATTTAAGCGTCTTGGTTTTACAGTCTGCAGCTTTAGCCTAGTTTTTTAGGTTCACTTACGCTGCTATCATAAGCTTAATTTTCTCAGCAAAACAGCTCTAAGAGAGAGCCATATATATATTTTCATCTGGCGTTGGTGGAGACTAAAACAGAGCTAACATGTGGACTAACATTTTCCTGGGGGACAGAAACACGACTCCAGATGAATGCCAATGCTGCTCATTGTCTGCTGGGTGTGTAAATAGACCACTTTATCAAACTGATATGTCAAGGGTGCGATTACAACTTGCTGCACTGCCCCCAAATGGCCTAAAAATGAATTAGGTTTAAGGGTGGGATAAGATCACATAGCTGATCATGTTATGTTGTCTCCGGTAAAAAAAATTTATATATCTGTGCACACTTTTTGAATGTGAGCGTCTTCCCAAAAGTGCAGTGCAACAAAGATGGAGACAAAATTAAAAATGATTTTAAGAATCTCAGATACCGATTGCCACTTGGGTCAGTTTGTGTTTCTCATAAGATATCAAAAAGCTGTTGAGCTTTAGTAAAAAGCCCACTGCATTGAATATGACTATGTATAAATGTAATGTAAGCTAAATCAGCTAAATGACTAAAAATACAAACATCAATATTCATCCTGGTGACTGCTTTACACTTTATAAATGTCTTGCTGACAGAATCATTACCCCAGCCTGCCGACAGAGGCAATAACAGCCCTTCTCCTGTCTTTTTTGCCACCTGAAACATTTTTTCAGTTTCTACTCTTCTCCTGTATTTCCTAGTCCAACCTCTTTCCCTTCAACTATTTCATTAGACTGAATTTAAGAATAAGATCTAGAGCTCTCATTATCAACCTCCTCTGGTATGGCAGACATCATGTATGTGTATGAAAGCTGTCAAATGTGAAGATTTTATTGGCACAAAATATATAGCAATAAACAGTAATACCAGCAATTTCTTCAGCCCAATCGATAGAAAGTCAGATTCAACTCGTTTTTACCTCTCTTTCCTCAGCCACCACATTGCCGATCATCATGTCTCTCTCTCTTTTCCTCTCTGTCTCTCAGTCTGATGCATTACGTCGCAGGAAGGAAGGAGGATCGAGTGTCTACCGTTCCTCCCATCACCTGTGAAATTTCAGAGCCAGGCCACGGTGAAAGGGGGTATTGTGTCCCCCTGATGAGGAATGCCCTTGCATCGCTACTCAAAGAAAAGGCTTCATTTGGCCAGGAATTTGGAGGCATCTCGAGAAGTGTAGGGGAGATTTTCTCGGGGGTGGGGATGGGAAGGTGAAGGCCTTCATAAGCCTGGACAGGAGAAGGACAAGCCTTCCCTAACTGGTACCCAATCTCTGTTATACTGATAGATTTGCATTGACCCAACAGAAACCTACGGACTAGGGGTGGTAGGCCTACATTTTTCACTTTGTGATCCCTTTCAATCTCTATTTATGACAAATGAATAATCTAAACATTTTCAAGAAAGGTTAATTATAGGCGACATTTTTTAATTAGTCTCAAAACATAATACATAATACGATATATAATACATCGGGGTTGAAGAGGGGAAACTAAGTCATTTTAAACTACATACAGTAGTTTGTAATGTCAGATCCGTAACTGCAGCAGCTGTTCATTTCATATGGCGAGTCTGACACCTGCTGGTGAAACTAAGCTAATCTTTAAATGTGGAGGGTTGTTTATTGGAATACATTACAGGGTGAAGAGCTTTATATTGCTTCATAGTGTACATAACATTATTAACACGACTACTTTTGTCGACACCTTTAAAGAATATTAGCAATAAGCAGTAATATCTCTATGGGCCTACTATCTATGTATTTGTACTATGTGACCACTGGAGAACAATGAACATAATAATTCAATGGCAATTTCAGTTCCTTTTTGATTGCCTCAGTTTTGTCACTGTATTTTGAAAGAACTCACAGAAAGTATTACGAAGCTGGCCTGTCTGTGTTGACGCAATTGGATGGATGTAACTTGTTGCCGTTTGTCAGTTTGACCTCTAGAGGACAGTACAAAAAAAGTATTTTAATTATACTTAGCTCAACTGTGACATCCAAATAGCTTAAAGTACGCTGTCAGGTAGTAAGACACAGATGGAGTCTACCAAAGGGAAGAGCTCGCTATTTTTCAGTAGCGGTGCTAGCTGAGGAAAAGTGTATTGTACTGTAAGAAGTTAATCTGTGTGAACGTAATATGAGCAGCTTGTTAGCAGCCTATCTGAGCTAGCTCGGCATTGGAAAGTATTACAGGATACATGTCTTTATATTCATCCATCCATCCATCTTCAACCGCTTATCCGGGGTCGGGTCGC
>CALSCE010009502.1:4670249-4715730 GCA_943593645.1 Bovichtus variegatus
CAAACCCCTCCACCACGGTAAGGTGATGGTTCTCGGAGGGGTCTTTATATTGTTTGACAAAAAAGAATACATCGACAATAAAGATATCATTAACATAACTATGACTATAAATGCCCATGCATTAAAGTAGCAATGTTTAATGCCTGGCCACGTGATCCAAAGAAATAGGGGGCAGCATTTCACCTCTACTATTGGGTCCATACAATCTATATTTAAAGTCATTACTTATTGATGTATAACTGCTTTACAGTTCCTCACTTTGACCACTGAAGTGAAGCGAAAACGTACCCTCAGAGTGTGTACTATTTTTATATTACTACTACACAGAGCTAGACTAATTTAGTGTGTATCTCCATTGGCATGACTGCAAAATACTCTTGTTTCTTTTAAGCAATATTTAAATAGAAAAACAATTGAACAACAATCAAGCTAACCAATTGCACCCAAGATATGCGCTCATATACTTAAAATAATAGAATAATAGAAAATGATAGAAAAGGAACGGGAGCAGCAAATAGAAAAAAGCAAATAAACATTTGTTTTATAATAACCCTACTGTATTTATACAAGACACAGTTAAAATATAACATTTTGACATGTCATGGAATTTTTTCTATTAATCATTTATATGAATTTGAAACTATGAAAAGGCTACCTTTGAAGTTTGCCATTTTTGAAAACTGAAGATCTCGGGAGTCTATTAGCCATTTGTATAAGGGGTTCTGCCCTCTTGTGGTCATAGTGAGTAACAACAACTGCGCGCCAACAGTATCCATACTTCCGGTAATTGCGACAAAATAAAACCAGATTAGAGCATTTTTGATAACGCTCTCAAAACTGTGTAGACACAAACACGGATGCCTCACATCAACATTCTTCTTCTTCTTTTTTTTGTTAAAACTTTCTCTGCTATCACCATTACAAGCAGATATTTTCAATATGTGTAGTGTTTCAGAAAGCGTCGTTAGTTTCCCTAATCACAGGTGGAACATGAATGTTACTGGACGTAGTAATACTCCAGTTCAGGAGGTGGCGCTGCTATTTGTCATGCGGCCGAAATCCCCGTTAGAAGAAGAGCCGGGCGGAAGTGGACATGTTTACTGGCTGCAGCAGCAGGCAGGTATTTTACCAAAAATATTACTTGAGCTTTGAATTATTTGCTTAAACATTAACTTGTTTATACCAATGGATGCATTTAATGTCTTTCAGCAATAAGATAATTTATAGTCAGCCTCAGAAAAGAAAATAAGGTAAAGACAACCTGCCTGCGATTTAGCTTCCCGTTAGCTTTGTTGAGATATGGCACTGAGCTAGGTTGCAACTAGCACACTGTAGTTGCAGTACGTGTCTTATTCAAAGAAATGGCAGTTTAACTTTGCCTTGCTGATAGCAAAACGTACATATATGATAGAACAGGACTTCGGATATGTAAGAAATCTGTAAGAGTACTTCTTTAATTCGGCAGTATTTTTTTTTTTAAAAATGTTCGATGTCTCTCACTGACTTCCTATTGTAGTGAAGATGTTTCTAATATTTTGACCACCTTATTCATGTGAAGGACCAAATGACAGTGTCACCAACGATTAAAATGAGTTTATAGTTATTGCAAGATTATTGCATTTGATTGCATCACATTGAAGGAGGTTCTATTGTTCTGGTCACTCTTTAATAGTATGCCTGTAGTCGTAGCTGTATAAAACTGGTAACAATGAAGTGGCTCCAACTCTGAATGTTGCTGAATGGTTCTGGGTCGTCTGTAGTCATTGTTTTTGTGTTGTGTAACTGTGGCATCTCTCTACTTTCTGTCCTACAGGGAAATGGACAAGAATGAGGACCTAGTCCAAACAAATGGCAGTAAAACACTTCTTATCCGCCACCTACCAGCTGAACTCAGCCAGGTTGAGAAAGAGGACCTCTTAAAGTATTTTGGAGCTGAGGCGGTCAGGGTCTTCTCAAACACCGGTCGCTTGGTAAGTTGTGCCTCACTGAAACCTAGTGAGCCTTTACGCTTTGAAATTCATTTGAGTTGCTGTCCATTCTAAACGCGCTGTTCTATCTCCACAGAAACATGCGGCCTTTGCAACCTTTAGAAGTGATAAGTCAGCAGCAAAAGTGAGTTATGAATGCAGTATTTGTAGTTATGACATTTTAGAAAGCCTTGCTTGCATAAAATTAAGAGATACAAAGTAATGTTGACTTAATCTTGTTTTATCTTAATCTGTCCTGTGTGGTTTTCAATCCCCATTATATCTATTTTAGGCTCTCCACAGGCTCCATCAATTAGAGATTCTTGATCATACACTTGTTGCGGAGTTTGCAAAAGACCAAGATCATGTGACAGTATTAAAGGACCCATTAGTGTCAGACGGGTAAGTTACTTGAATCATATGAATGAAGAAACGCTGTTGAGTGTAGTTATCAGAAATGTTACTTTTGCACATTGCAAATATATGGGTGTTAACCTCCCTGTGAGATTAAACCAGACGTCTGTGTCTGTTGTAAACCCCACAGACCAGAAATGATTTTGCACACGGATTTGTTATTTATAAGTCAGCAAATAAACACAAATCAGATGACTCCCAAATGGAAAAAGTGAAGTTTAACCAGGCTGTGAACTCAAATATATACCTAGTGCTAGAGTAAAACAGGTTCAGTGTCACTGTGCCTATTCTCATCACAGTTAAACTGAATCACCAGCATTAAAACAATCATCCAATACACAATCAAGGAGGAAAGCTGCAGTTGAATCCTTTTTGTGACATGTTTACTTTTTTTCTACAGTGGAAAACATGTAAGGAAAGAACAGAAGAAACAGGAAACCAAGCTACCAAACATTCCCCTCATAGAGACCGGCATTGCACCTAGCCTTGGGTGAGTGTTGTCCATAAGCAGTTTCTTTGATAGCATTAGTGTGATATGAGCAAATTGTGATGTAATGAGTGCTTGTTTCTAAATTGCTAAATGGGACAAGGCATTCTGTTTTCATGATTTGTTTTTTGACTGATAAATCTGTGAGAGTTTCTGAAATTCTGATAAGTTATACTCAACCGATGGGTTAGTGGGTCATTCTGCAGTTCATTATATTATAGACCCCATATTGAATTGTAGTATTTGTTCTCGCCCTGTCTTGTGTGGTTTAAAACAAAAATGATTATATTACACTGTGCAAATTTGTTAATAGGTAATCTCCCATTACCAAGTTATTACCCACCAAAATGATACTAAATACAATTGAATATAAATGTATGACACATGCTGTCCCAAACCTGGAGTTGTCAGTTTATGTGTAACGGCTACCTGGAGGCTAGTTGACAATAAACCTGGATGAGAATCTGAGAGCAATAGCCAGGAGCTGTCAGCGGCTTTGTGTCCAATTAGATGTTCAGGCCGCCACTGAGCGCCTGACAGGCCGTCTGTCCTGCCAGTTGGTGGGACCAGGTGGTGTTTGATACCTCTCGCTCCAACTGACAGTCTATCCTACCTTGTGCTAAAATAAAATCTGTATCAGCCACTAGTGTTCCCCACCTCCTGATATAATGCAGTTTGCTTCATCAGTATTTCTAGCATGGAGCAATACCACACTTTAGTGCGCCCAACATGCTCCCAGTGCTGCAGTGTTTTTGGCTTCCGAAAGAAAACAAGGAATTTCTTGATAAAATTGTGTTTACTGTGTAAACTTTGCAAAACCCGTACTGCAGGGACACTACACGCTAATGTATTTGATCACCACTTGAAGCCTCCCAGAATTTCTAGCAGTAAACGAACAACAAGGGATGTAGTAGCCAGTACTGCTAATGCTAGTATTAGTTTAACCAACTTATTTTGGGGTGGCTGTTTACGTGGAAAAAACATGTTCCACAAATTGATTATTTAGCCACAAGTTCCTCAGTAATAAGTTAATATCCAAAATGTATATAGACATAACCATAACTACACATTTGATTTTAAAATACTGCACTATACACATTTTTCGTTTCCAAACCAGGGTGTTAAATCAGACGCGTACTATGAAATAATAGACACGAACTATGACGATCACTACAGCTGATCCTAAAATACACAATCCAGGCTAACATCATTACAATTTTAGGGTAAAATGAATGACACAAAAACAATAATTTCTATCATTTTAATTGTTCACTTTCCTTTTTAAGATTGTGTGCGTGTGTCATGTTTGTGCATCTTTTTTTTCACCATGCAGCATAATGAGTGTATTCTCCCAACACAGTTATCGAATGGATATACAATTTAGTCCGTTTAAAATGTATTACATTTAACTAACTGACATACTAAGTTTTCACTATTCTTCTCAGTCCTAGCAGAACTTCTAACTGCTTTCTTTGTCATCTATTCAAGTGGCAGATTAAACAACATGCACTGTTTCCCCACTTTAAGTCTTTGTTTATTAGGCCTCGGTAGATTTAGATTTGTTCACTGGTGCCATGCAGAGTCTTGGCTTATACAAGTTATTATTACATGAGGACAAGCTTTGGTGCTGACATGGCATGCTGGTCCCAATGTCCCTTAATGACTGGGTTTCACATTTTGTTGGCTAAGTGCTTGTCATCTAAAGAATAAGCTACCTAGCTAAAGCTCACTGGCTGGACCACATATTCCTGTGTCTCCATTATTTAGACATTTTTTGTTAGTTGTTAAGTGAAGGGGATATTATATGTAAGGCAGCAAGGTGCAGCAACAGAGATTCCTTTCAAGTAACTTTCTTTTTTTCCTCACTCTCTCTCCTACAGGTTGAAATTTCAATTGAATCCCACTTTGAAATATTTATACCCACCACCGTCTAATGGCATTCTGACAAATATAACACATGCCCTCATGAGTGTGCCAAAGTTTTATGTTCAAGTGAGTAAATACTGCTTATTTTATATCATGTTATTCTTCATCCAGTTCCTGCATGTCTTTGATATGCATATGTTGGTCATCTGTCTGTATTGTACTTGTATATTTTCATACTGTGCCTGTGTTTGTACTTTTCTTTTTTGGAAAGTGGGAATTTGTTAAAAAAGAAATGCAAATGTGACAGCGTTTCTATCCATCAGATTCATATTGTGAAATGGAAATACGAATATCCCAGAGGTTTTTGAACTGCATCCAACCTTTTAAGATCAAACGGCAAACATTTGCCTTTTAAATTTCAATTTGGGGAGCAAGTATTAATAATAAACCATAAGTGGGAGGCATGAGTTATGGGTTTAACATTTCCCTGGGAGCTGTACTGCCTGGATTTTCATTGCTTCTATTTCCAGCATTGGTGTCTTGGTGGTGCTAGTGTGTTGCAGAGAAGCCGCCTTCATGCTCAGACTCACTGCTATCTCACTTCTGCCTCAATCTCAACTTGATCCTTGTATTTTAAATGAAAATGCAAAAGCCTTGCAAACTGTTTTACATATGGAGCCATAGTTACAGGCTGCCTATTTGAGAGAAGCAGTATATTTATATTACTAGCTCCCACCCAGCTTTTGGTATGAATCTTTAGATACAATTATCACTGTTCTCATACTCATATCTCCAATTTTACAGGTACTACATCTGATGAACAAGATGAATTTACCATGTCCGTTTGGCCCAATCACTGCCAGGCCCCCCATGGTAAGCTTTTATGCATTATCGTTGGATAAAGAAGAACAGGCTAATATTTTGTAGATAGTTTGGATATAAGTTATCGGATGTTAACGCGAGACATTTTCTTGCACTGGTCACTTTTGAGAGTTTGGGCTATCTTGCTGCCATAACAAGTCTTCTTTCAGACTAGTGGAAAGCATCCAAAATGCACATTTAGGATTCACCAACAGTTAGCATTAGATAATGCTTCATTTGCATATGAAAACATAACATTTCAGAAAAACTTGTAATACAAAAAATAATTGTCTTAATCTAAGTAATCAACCGGGGAAGTTTCTTGGTCTTACAAAATGTATGGAATTTTATGGACCTGGCCTATCTTTAAAGGCTGTTTTGCAAAATAAGTTTTTTTTTCTCATATTCTGAGTCAAGAAGCTCCACTTCAGTAGCACTGACACACCAAACTTTCCAGTTTCATTCCTATTTACATTCTGAAGGTTTATTTTAGGGACTTGTTCATATGTCATTCAGAGCCTGATACATATAACAATATTATTCCTAAAACAAGGGCGAAAATGGATGATATTTTTTTACAGTATTTTCTGATACAAATGGATATCCAAAATTTCCTCCGTAAAAAAACTGTATCTGATATATCAACAATATGAAACAAGAATTTTGAATGTTCGGATTTCTGTTTGGGAAATGTACGCAAATAAGCACATATTTAATAAAATAATGCCGACATTTGCATATTTAAACATAACATTTCAGAAAGCTTGTAATACAAATAAATATTGACTTAATGTACTGTAAGTAATCAACTGGGGAGGTTTCATGGTAATATCTATTAGATAAAAAGTTTACACTAATGCATCTGTATTGTCTCACCATAAACAAGAAAACGTTTTATTATAAAGAGGCCAGTATTAAGAAAAAATGTGTAGTAGGAAGGAATTCAACTCCTGAGGTTAAGCAGCTCCCAACTTCAGAAGACCCTCAACCATCAGTGGCTTGTTAATCTAGTGACTCTCAAAGAGCACTTCTGTGCCACTAAACATATTTTCCTTTATTGAAATCAGTGGGTTTTTCTCACTCATGTGAAAGTAAAGCCCTGAGTACTAAAGGCTGACAATGGACAAGCTTGTATTGTTGCATATGTATAATTCTGAATTGTGAGGAGATACATATTGCTTTGTTTGAAGGGAGGTTAAAAATGATAGTGGACGTAACAATCTCATATTAACAGTACAACATGTGCATGGTCCAGCTCTTAAAAGGTGAACAATTACTGTTTTGCTTTGTCTTACATGAGAGTAAAAAGGCTGTCTTCAGCTTTATCACCACTTTTCTGACGTCACCTTGGCATTTTTCACTATTTACCAGCATTTCATTAACCAAATAATTAATTTAGGAAATAATCATCAGATTAATAAATAATAAAAGTAATCATCAGTTTCAGCCCTATAAACTACACTTCTTATGGCAGTCATTTTAAATTTTTTTTTTAATTTTATTATTGGTGTGGGTAATATTTGAACACTCTGCATAAAAATATTAGACATTCATTTAAACCTCATATCGATCACCCCTACTGTAATAATAAACATGTGGCCGACCATGCCTTCATAGTTTTGATCACTTCTATCTGAAACCTCAGTTTTGACCAATACTTACCAGGTACCGTAGCAAAGACTACGCTCATGAAATTTGTCAGTTGAACCAAGACTGAGGCATTTGTAAGCTAAGCCATGTCATTTTGTGTCCTGCAGTTTGAACTCCTACATCATGCACCGCCCTTCCCAATGCCTCCCCCCTTCCCTCCTGAATACCCCCCGTTACCAGAGGAGGAGATGGAGATGTCCAGTGGAGAAGAATCGGAGTATGAGAGTGGGGACGATGAAGACAAAGAGAGGTGAGAAGCGATCAGAGAAGACTTATCTCTGCGCGTTTTCACGAGGCATAGGAATAGACTCTTGTTTTGTATCGTATTGCCACTGCCAGTAGTGCCAGTGTCTTAATGTATCATTCAGAAATAATAATGTTTCTACGAACACAAGTTTCTAGGAACACAAGTGTCTTGAAGGGAAGTGTCTTTAAATTCTAATAGGTGGGCGATTTATTTTTGTTCAAGGTAGACATTTTCCCCCCTTATTCCCTATGCTTGCTTTATTTCAGGATTGTTCGTCTGATGGGCCTGGTCAACCAAGCATGCAAGAGACCCTTGAGACCAAAAACGGCTTCAAAGAGAAAGAAGCCCAAGATCAAGGATCTACTCTATGCGCCCAAACCAGACTCTCAAAGGTACACCAAAGGCACTCATGCATGTCACAGTCCTCAAGCCTAGACAGTATTCATAGGCAGCTAAAAAAAGGAGACAATATGTCTTCCTCATAAAGACAGCCTGTAGTGGCTCAGAGACTTATTGTTTCAGCACCACACAAGCACACTCTCCCTTAATGACAGACTACAAACTCTGTTTCTGAAACTATAAATACACACACACCTCAGTGTCTCCAGGCTGCATGTTTGGGGACTGGGAAATATCTCTGGTTGACCAGAACAAAATATACCAACCCTTAAGCCGCTCAGGGGCCAAGTGTATTGTGGGTGCTTTTTGGATGCTGCTGTTGAGGGGAGTGGTGATTGTCTCTGCTGTCTTCAGTGCTCCAGTGCTCCAGCCCTCTGATGTGTTTGAGCAGCCCCACCCTGCCGGACAGAAGAAAATTGAATTCCACATTTCGGTTCCAGAGGTGAAAGCCATAGAGGAAGAGAGTGGGCCAGGCCAGCCTGATGATGAAGGCAGAGGTAAGGGCTCTGCGTCCCTATTTTGACCTTAGATAGGCAATTCCTCCAACTTACGATTATTCTCATAACTACATAGTACGTATGTTGATCTTTTTTCTTTATTATTATTATTATTAAGTTATTAATCATTTACAATTTCCCAGAGCCTAAGTTTGATGTCTGACCAACAGTTCCAAACCCAAACCTACTCAATTCACAATGAGAAAAGCAGTAACACCTCCATGTTTAAGAATCTTGAATTAGCGGATAGCTAACATTTGTGCTTAGTAAAGCAATTAATAAATTATCACTTTTTCCCACACAATCATTACCAACTATTGACTAATCTACAATTTATTAATTCATCAACCATTTAACACTACTCAGGATTTAAATTAAGTTTCCCTCTAGATTACAGAAGTTCGGCACTCGCCCCATCAGTCTGGGATCTCTGTAGTATTTGTAATGAGTTCATAAGATATATTGAAACTAAGGCTTCAACTAACAATCATTTTTCAATTTAGCTTACTGGGATTATTAATGAATCCATTAATTGTTTGATATATTCAATGTTGGAAAATAGTGAACAATAACCTTGGTGAATGGAATTGAATCAGCAAATATTTTGAATGTAAGCTTGAACAATTACTTGAAACACATTTTCTTTCCCTCTTTAGAACTCTGATTGGTAATTGAAAATGTTAGATGAGCTCTGTTGTCAAGGAATGTTTGAGATTGTATTTGATCAATGTATTAGTTTGGTACTAAATACAGTTAGTTCAAAAAGAAAAATTACTTTAATGTCTATTCCATTTTCAAAATAGTTGCTGATTTAATTTCCTGTCAACTGACTAATGGATTAATCCACTAATCTTTTCATCTTTAATTGCAATAAATATCCACTGTTTCCTTTTACTTCTGTTATTGAGTATGTGCATCTTGGAAAAGAACTGAGTGCCAATGCAGCTTAGGCAAATTTGTATTAACCAACACAGAAAGGCTTCTTTTACAATAGTTGCTAGTAAAAATGAATCGGACCAATACTATAGTCCGCACATAGATTGGAGGGGGATCTGCATAAAAAGTGCACTGCTTTCTCTCTTTTAAGCAAGAACGTAACAATTTGATTATTACTATACATCATGTTTGAAGCAGAAGGTGATTTGATACTCTTATTGACATAAGTTAAAGCCCTTACCATGGGTGAAGTCAGAGCCAAGCACAGCAGTATATCACAGCAGAAACTCGTACAAAAAAGGTTTTACCTTTTTATCTGTATGAGAAAATGTCATTGGGGGCACAGCCTGTGTTACTTGTCAGCTGTGCAGTTCCCTGTTTGCCTTATCTCCCTTCTCTCTAGCTACAACTTCACTCTCTGGCAAGACCCTGAGAAGTAAAATAGATCTCAAAGTCAAACACAAAAGATTTCCTAAAGGCAGGGGAAAGATAAACTATGACAGGTGGCTTTTTGGATTAGTCTTGTTTTGAGGAAGGGGGTGTGTGTGATCCGATAAACAAGCTATTTAAATGGAAAGGGGAGGTGGAGGGACAGATAAGGAGGAGGATAATTTTGAAAGCGGTGATCTAGTTCTCTGCCGAGAGTGTATCAGAAAAGCTCCCCAACACTTCTTGCTCCAGTGCACACACACATACACCTTATGTGGATGACAAGCTTTTTTTCCCTTCTTTGGGATTTGTACAGCCTCGCTGCTCTTAGTAATTCCATCTACTATGTGTGTGTGAGCATACATGCGCTCCTCAAAAGTCTGCCGGAGTTATCCTTCCCACTGTCTTTCAAACTCATGTTTGCAAAACAGGAATGGATTTTGATTTGATTACAGTTCTTTGTTTGACATAGACTGAATGTGCTTATGCCTCACTCTTCAATTATCAGAAAACATTATTTCTGTCAAAAGATAGCATTTATCGTATTAAATGCAGACAAAAAAAAATAAATTTCAACTCAATCAGTTTATAATGACGCCACGGTTAGAAATTTTATACATCAATATGTTAAATTGCGACCAAGAGGATTTGCTTCCACTTTCATCCTGAGCTTGTTTGGTTTACTGAAGAGGATAAACATTGTGGAAGTGATTACTTCACCATCTGCTATTGTTAGACACTTTGAAAACTTCCATCTGTATTTGTGCTGGAGGGAGAGTGTCCTCTTCCTGTTTTGTATCGCAAAGCAATCCAGCAACGTATGTGCATCCAACTTAGTGGCACATAATATGAAATACCGTTTAGCTGCTGCAAGTGTTGTTGCCTAAATGAATGTTGTAACATCTTGATAAAGTGGTTTTTAATGTGCTACATATAGTTCTCTTAACGACCTCTGTCCCTCCAGAAGTGGATGAGAGGGAGCTCACCCCCAGCAGCAGTCAGGATATAGCAGAGGCTGAGGGTTTTGGGAAGCTTTACCCCAGCGCCCAGGCGTCCCAACAGCAAGAGGAGCACAGTGACGATGAGCAGGATCTTCCCTCAGATGTCATCTCCAGAAAGGAGCTGGAGAAAGGACGGCTGTCAAGAGATGGTAAACACGACCCTTTCAAGCAGCATGGTGGCTCAGTGGGTAACACTGTCCCAGTACAGCAAAGAATGTTCTTGGTTCAAACAACAGGCGGCATTCTGTCCAGAGTTTACAGGTTTTTCCCATTTTGGCGTGTGTTTACTCTGGGTGCTTACACTGCCACCCTAAAGACTTCCTGTCTTTATTAGTATCAGGAAAGTGATTTCAATGCCCATAGCTAATTAGCGACAGAACTGTTCTTAAACTGGTGATTAGAGACTGGGAAGTCAAAAAAACAACAGAACTGAGAAACATTTAAAGTGAAGAAAGTGTTTCAGGTTAGGGAAGTGCTTACAATAATTATCTAAAGATTTGTGTATCGATGCCGTGTATTGCAGGTTGATCTTGTACAACACTGACCATATCAACTTTAAGAAAGCTTTTGCATTTTCTGTCAATAACATTTTTCTTGCCTCTCACAAATCCTGTTCTGTGTAGAAGTGAGGCAAGATGAATGGAAGCAGCAACAGTGGTTTGTTTGAAATGCATATTAGAACAATTTGGCAGTTAGTGTGAGCAGTGAGAGCCATCATGGCAAAACAAAAAAGAAAAGTGCCAACTGTAGAGAATCGAACTTGACAAATGAAACTGATAGATCCCTCCAGAGGAAGAGGAGCATGTGCTGAAAAGTGTAATATAAGCATTACCCCAAAATGAGAAGGACTGAGGAGAGAGGGGAAATAGTTGTTTGGCATTTGGAATGGTAAATTCTTCCGTTGGTAATTAGCTGCTGTCCATTTTTAGTGTCTTGTGCCGATGCAGAGTGCTAACACTTGTCACCAAACCCAAAAACAATTGTGGATTATTACTTCAAGCCGCATTCACCTGAATGTTATGTTATGTCTGTAAATGTTTCAACCACTTTCATATCCAGTCCAAATAATAACAACCTCTGGAGAAATTGGGCCCAAACCAACATTGCTGAGATTGTTGGTCCAAATGTAATTGAGGTTGTCAGTCATTTCCTTTCTAAAATCTTTTCTTGATGGAGTGGGCGGATTCAAAGGTCTGGACCCCGTCATCGGCTTAAGTTATGCAAGAAACCTCCATCGTCATCACACAAACAGAAAAGTGAAGATATTCCATCTCTTTAAATGCAACCATTGAAAAGACCTCTTAGGGGTGAAGTCCACAATTAAAATGAATAGTAATACACCCATTAATATTAACATATTTACAACGTTAGAAAAAGTAATAATGGGTAATTTCAACTACATATGCAGGTGCTTTTTTTTTGTGAAAATTCTTTTTTAAATGTAATCTCTAAAACCATTCACCAGATGAATGGGTGTGAAGATAGTTTACTTATTTATATGATATAAATCCAAGAACAAAATAAAAATGAAACGTTGAGCTGGAATTGTGGGAATAATTCAAATTTGTGAACATGTCTAAATAATCTCCACATTTACTATTTCAGAGAATAATTTCTTGGAGTTGTTTCTTCCTACCATGTCAGCTTACATGACTTAAATAAGTCCCTGTTCTTTACTTCCTTCTTTGTGTACTTGGTGAGCAAGAACACTGTTAAGTGTAATTCTGTTCGTCCTTCTATGTTCAGGAATGTTTTCCATTACACTACACACCAGCTGAGATAAGATACGTACAAGTCGTATATAAAATGAACTGCCGTGTAGGGGCTGGGATCAAACGTGTAATGATTGCTTTAATGTCTCCGAGCATCTTTTAGCTTAGTTCTGCAGTCCACTCTGTCCTAAATAAAACATTGAGTGGATAGTATTGAGTTGCAGTGACTTTGAATTTACCTTTTATGTGTATGTGGGCAGCTCTGTGATGATCCTTTTTGTACCTACTTTTGAAATGCACCTTGCATCAATTTTTTTTTCTTCTCTCTTTTTAAACAGAGATAAAAAGGATGTCTGTGTTTAAAAATTATGAACCGGGTGAGCCAACCTGCAGACTGTACGTGAAGAATATTGCAAAGCAAGTGGAAGAGAAAGTAGGTACATTTATAGCACTTGACCCACTTTGGTTTACTGGATATGATGCTTATTCTGGAGTTTTCATTTATTGCTTAAGACCGTTTATGTCATCTAATGTCATTCTGTGTTCAAAGTTACGTTTTGCAATGGGGTGTTAACATTGCTTCTGCATGAACAACACTGTAGAATTAACAATGCGTTCATATATTAAATATTTTCCCTGATATTCATCATTTGTGTTCAAGGACCTGAAGTACATCTATGGGAGATACGTCAACCCTTTGTCAGAAGCCGAGAGAAACATGTATGTAAAAGGCAATCCAGAGGATCTTGACTATTTGTTAGACATAGCTTGCGTGTCACTTCAACCCATCCTATCTTCATGAGCTATTTTTGACTCTGGCAATTTGTCACTTTCCTTTTGAAAGTTTTTAGTAATTCATGCTGACTGTGTGTTATGTTATTAATAAGTATCTAACCTGACATGGAGATCATGAGGGACATTTTATGTTTGTGCATCAGCAGTACTTGAAATGAATATTCCACCTGAGTCATCAAACCGAGCTTATGTTGAGTAGAGGGACAGACTATGAACACAGATGTAGGTGATAAACAGGAAGATGCAACTCTGCCAGAGAAACCGTTTGTCCTTTGGTAACCCAACTCTGATCACTATAGTTCATGTCAGTGACTTTCTTATGATTTTAAATATGTACGCAAATAAATCCTAAACACTTTTGTTACCTGATCTTAGATTTCTTATCTTCACCCAAAAGTCTGCAGGTTTTCATTTCCACCTAAGTTTTACCTCAGAGTAGGTTGCTGTCATTAATCTGTATTCATGTTGATCATAAGATAATGATTGGGTCAGCCAGGTTGTCTGGCAGTGTTGCAGATGATTGACAGCAAATGTTTCATACAGAAGCAGATAATGTTTTCCTCCTCTAACAGTGAATAGCTACAGTATAATGTTGACTTGGCTCGGCCTAATGCCTGGAGTGATAATAATGTATCCCTGCTTTGTTGTTTCCCCAGGTTTGACGTTGTGTTAATGAAGGAGGGGCGGATGAAAGGCCAGGCCTTCGTAGGACTCCCCAGTGAGCAGAGTGCAGAGAAAGCCCTGCGGGAAACCAACGGCTATGTTCTCTATGACAAACCTCTCGTCGTTGTATCCTTTTACCCCTCTCACAAGATGAAGCAAGGACAAGATTTTATAAGGAGTGGATCCTTGTCTGTTTGGTAGGGTTTGGTTATTTGGAGACATAGATGTACGGTATATAAATTGTTCTTTTTACTGGTACAATATTTTTTAATTATCAGTTACTTAGAAAAAGCTCTTTAAATGGCCATGTATTCATTTAAGCTGTTAGTGGAGACACATTTCATTAAAAAAAAAAAAAAAAAACAAGTTGGTGGTTCTACCTGGAGCAAAAAAAAAGCCCTAGAACACAAAACAAAAAGATTGGTAATGTACTTAGCAAGTCTGGGCTCATTTTGTTGTGTAATATCCACCTCCTGTTCCATTTCACGGATATTTTATATTGAATTTAGGAGATAAACACTTTGCTCACCACATTTTTAGGCAATATATTATAGTACATGGAAAGTGTATCCCACAAGTGACCAATTCAGAAAAGAAAGATGTAGACCTGGTATATACCAATGAAGGAGTAACAAGTCAAATGTCACTGAACATACATAAAGGGGCAGTTCAGAGGTGGTGTGTGATGGGGGTGAGCACCTCCCATCATAGTTGTTGGCTTTGGTTCTTGATGCCTTCAGGAGGATGAGGACTAATTTCTGGCAGCCCCAAACCACCACCTGCTCTTCCTCAGCTCAACACTGATAATTGCACATCAACCTTTGAACTTGTCTAATGGAACAAGGTTATTGATTTTGACGGTGTTTTAATTTGCATTTTATAACCAATTAGCTTGGCGACAGCATATTAGTCTTTGAGTTCAAAGAATGAACAGCGACGTGTGCAGTGTGATTTATTAGTTGAGGATGTTGTCCTGCATGTAGCTGAATTCCAGGCGAGGTGACAGTTAGTTATTAAGTCACCATTCAGAGCGTGCATTGTTTCCTGCGAATCCCTCGTGTTTAGGAGGCTACCCGAGTTTGGGTTGTAATCAGAGTGGAAATGGCAGACTCCGCCACTACCAATAAAAAGTACTATACAGAGAAGTAATTGCTAAATGCAAATGCAATAAATGGCTTTTGCAGAAAAAAATGCTAACCATAAATGGTATCAAAACTGAGGTTGGATTTCATGAAAATATTATGGATTATAACTTTAAATGGATGGTGACATGCATCAGATAGCTCCTTTTTTTAAAATTTTTAAATTTTATGGAGCGTCAATAAGTCAAGTAAGGTTCATTTTTGGTACAGATGCCTTTTTAAGCAGTCATAAGCAGAGGACAGCCGGTCCCAGTTTAGATTCCCTATAATGATTTTTTCAGTGCTAGATAGAGACTGCAGTATGGCACTTGCCAGATAATCCTCAAACAGCCTGCTACTAAAAATTAGTCGGCTAGAAAAAAAACCTGTAAAATATACTAGTAGTTTAAAGTGTAAGGCTGATTAAGAGACAGCAATACAGTGAGATCATTTCACTCAACTGACTCCTCCCCCTTTATTTAACCTGTCACATCAGCGAAACATCTGCAAAATGTATCAATCAATGTGAATGACAGTAGCTGTCACTCAACAACCCCAGGAAAGCAGGAGACCCAAGATTTTAAAAGGTCCATTTTTGGTCAGTAGTCTTCTGGCATTTATGAGCATACAGCTGCGACCTTTTCTCAAATTTAATTCATATGATGCGGCAAGTGTCATAAGGAACAGGGCTCTTGTGCCTTGAAGCTGCTGCATACCTCTCTGGGAGTAAAACATGATCGTATATAAGTATGATATAAAATAGAAGTATGATTATCTGTTTGTGAACCTGTGCCCAAAGCTGAAATTGGCTTTTCAGTGAGGTTGCAGTTTTGGTGTATATTTTCTGTGGTGCTTCTTGGTGTTTTTACATTTGTAGAAAGGAAGGTATACATTTGTTGATGCCCACAATGCTATTATAATAGTAGAGATTACTAAGAAAACCAAATGAAGGACCAGATTTGTTGATCAACTTCACTTACAGATCTTAACTACTAAATTCACAGCAATTTGCCAGGTCTGCCAGACCAAAAGAAGACATCACAGTTACGAAGAGAGGACCAAAACAACGATGAACTCAACAGGTGAGTGAGACACTAAAGCATTTGGTGATCTGCAAAAAGAGAATGTTAAAATGAAAACTGATTTCTCTGTGGTCTGTATATATAGAACAAGCCTTATTATTCTTGTAATGGTGTTTTCCTTTTACATTTGTGTTAATTCAAGATGCCAAGACTTGATATTGTGGCCCAGGAGAACCATTTGTATCCTTATTCTGGCATATCCTTTGGAAAAACACCAAAAGTAAAATGGGGGCAGTTTATTTGTAGTTATTGTGGCACAATTGGAACTTGAAACAACTCGACCTGTTTTGTAGTCTAAATTTAAAAAGACTGACTACCATGCTTTGTTTCTGTAGCTGACTGTCTCTTACAGTATGTTCTGTGAAATACTTTATTTAGTGTAGACTCTGTAAACCTGTGCTATTTTGGAGTCTCTCGAACTTCTCTTTACACTTTTCTCTACCTTGTTTGACTGAATTTCAGGTGATGGTCGTCAGATGTCATCTTCTTCTTTTATTACTAAATAAAAAAATATTTTATTAAGATAACTTTTGTCATGTTTTCTTCTAATCGCAGCTTTGAACATATGTCGCCATTTGTGGGTACACTTCAGTCATACTATCATAACTGATTATCTTTAGTCCCAAACTTAAAGTCCTGACAGCAGAGTAAACACAGACAGGGGAAGGTACGTCCACAAGAACTAGATTGTCTCTGCAGCAGATGGTAGGCTGTCAACACACTGGAAAAACCACAGTCCTGAGGAGACGGAAAACAAACCAAACTGACTGCAGTCTGTGGGAAATTGCTGGGACTGGGTGAGCTTACCTTTACGATCCCTGGCTGGCCCCATCTGTGTGATTATGGAGAGTAAACCTTGGAGGGTGAACTTCTCCCCTCAACACCCATCATAACTGAAGATTTGGGAATCAAATTGGCTGTTGTCCTCTTTTGGTGTAAGCTATACTGGGAGTGTACTGAATGCATGTCAATCACAGCTAAATATAAAGTGTGTGAAGGCTGATCTTTAAAGCATCTAAAGAGGGAAAACATTAAATTGCTGTGGTGAACGGCTGGCCAACTGCGGTCTGGTTTTACACTGCTTTGGTGGTTTGATGACAGACATAAAAGCAGCCCCACATTTTTATTATGCATCATGTCCTTACAGTGGCAACTGTATATTCCCATATTTTAGCTAGAGCTAAAAAAGGTCTCCATTTTCTCAGAATGGAGTTTGCTAGCACACCCACAGTAGTAACTAAGTTCTTTCTAAGTGGAACACAAACACGACGGGTAAACAAAGCGCAACCAGTGCAAGAACATTGTTACCTTTTGGACACTCAAAAATAAAAAAACAAACATATAACATTATGAAAGTACAGCATTGATATATACTGTAGTGTCTCCCTGTTTTCCAGCCCGATTCAATAGCTTGGTCTATAGTTGTTACTAAATTGTTCTCTAAATACTCAAATAATCACATTGGCCTTTGTGTCTCAAGTTTTTCAAGTTTCTTAATTGTTTGCCAATCCAGTCGTGTTGGAAGGTGCAACCATGGCACTTGTTTGCTAATGCTGTTCTAGATTTCTTGGATTTAAAACTGCAATTGGAATTTTTTGAAAAATGTACAATGGAATATTGTTGCATTTAAAGCAGTGCGAGTACCAAGGCTTAGACTATTTGTGGTACTGTAAAATTAAGACTTTGAGACAACAAATCCGATTTAGTTTAATTTCAAAGATATTTTAAAGCTCAGAATTTCCAATAGTTTATTTTATCTCATAATGCATCAAACAATCGTTACCTTCTCTGAACCTCATATCTTTTTTTTCCCCAGTTTGACCTAATTCCATTAACATTTTAGTAATGTGTGAGATCAGGAATCACGTGGTGCCCAAAAGCAAACTAACTTCTCCATTTTGAATCCCTTTCAGAATATGTGAAAATTTTTACTGCCCTAAAATAATTCACAGAGGAGCTATATTTAGGTAATTGACAACCCAGAAGGCACACAGTGTTTTGTGGCTAACCAGGAATATCCTAACAGCTCTTTTCATGTAGCCTTTCTTGTTACACATGTCCCTGTTCAGATTTGAGAGCCTGGGGGAATGTTTGCTCTCCTTTTGCAGAAGGCATATTGCACTTTCAAAAAACTTCCATGTAATCGATTTGATATAACCACCAATCATTTATTTAAAACTGTCCTGAAAATGCGTCTCCCCTATAATGCAGATATTTTATTGCACACACTGCTATCACCTCCCAATCGTGAATCAAGAATGCGTAATCTGTAACGATGAATACCCCGGTGTTAGTTGACACAGCACAGACCATTTGCTTCCCATACTGTAGCCATGTTTAACCAGACTTACCCTTTATGTGAGAGCGTAGGAACTGTGTAGCTACTAGTTGATTTAACAGGACTATAATTTGCACATGCAGCAATGGCGGGTTAATGGGGTGTGATTGTGATGTCCTCCAGAGGGATAATCACCATAATTAAACAATTAACTGTGCCTCCTTTAATTGCAATATCAGAGCCAAAAGCATATCGTGTGTATCTTATAATGGACAAAAACTTTATTTTTAAAGCAACATTAATCCATTGATATACTGTAATGTTTTCCATAAACAGGCAGTTTGATTTGTGAAAAATGTCAGATCCTGTTGTATGTGAACTTACAAATCCATTGCATTCCTCCTGATTTTACTTTTGTGTAACTTTTGTGCAAAATCTGTTGTAGTTCATTAAGACCCAGGCCTGAGTTCTGCCTCTCTGTTGTTAAGATCGAGGCACACAGGGTTATCAATCACATGTGCTCGTCTGGTTCGACCTGCAGCTCATATGTCAACGCCAGCGTGAGGGAGGAGTTCCCATCTGTGCCCTACTCTGCCCGCCATCTCAACGATGACAAATGTGCCACCCGCAGTGGAAATATTGAGAGTTACCAGGACATTTATCAGGTAAAATTTGAGCAATATGAAAGATAACCTTTTGTAAGTGGACGCAGATAAAGATGTATGTTCTGCCTTTCCTCCGCACAGGCTCCGTCTCTGTTTAATACTGCAGCTACCCAGAAGGGATATTTTGATAATATGTTTCTTATTTAGGTTTTAACCAGGTGTGCAGTCTGTTTGCTGGATAGAGCCCATGGACTGCTGGTTACATACACAGTGTTGGACATTAAGCACGTGACCTATTTTTCTGGTCACATGTGCAAAGTTTACTCAATCTTTTTAAAACATTTAAAGAAAATGCCAGGAACACTTGAGGCAACATAAACATGCCGCAGGCCATAAGGTAACTCTATACACGTCCAATGACGACATCAATGTCAGAATTTGTGAGCTTCTGTGCTGTATTGTCAAGGTTTCGTTGTGCCCGGTGCAATGTAAGCTTCTGTTTTTACTGAAACTGAATACTAATGCACTCACAAGCCAGTACATCACTCAATCCAGCCTGCCAGTCAGTCCCGTCCCCATGCCACTGCAGACACAGTTAATATGAGCATGTTTGCTGTGTTGCTTTGGGTTTAACTGTAAACAGATATATTGTTGAAACTCTCCAAGTTGAATCATCAATACAAAAGATTAACTGCGTTAGAAAGCATCTGCTTCTTTGATAAATAGTCAAAAGTATAAACCTGTGAACATAATATTAGCATTTTATCAAATTAAGTACTACCACAGCTTTTAAATGCCGTAATATTAGAATTCAGCTAGCTGAAAGGAAATTAGTGAAGAAAGTTTTACTGCATTTATGAAGGTTTTTATATTTCCATTTTTTCTACATTTCTGCTTGTGTTTGTTTTTAATCGATGACATGTGAACTCACTGTTTATCAGAATTCAGTGTTTTATCAGAAAAAAACAAGTGACTTATTGAGGTGTAATTTACCTCAGAAATGTTAATATTGTTTATTAAATATGCTTTCTGTACAAATGTGTTTGAAATTTGGCTCATAAATTTGGCTCAGCCAGAGGATTTTAAGCAAAGAAGTGATTTTCTGTTATTTGATGTTTGAGCCAACAACACATACAAGCAACTAATGGATGGGATTTTTTTAAATCCCTGTTTTAAAATGCAGCTTAATGGGCTATATATTTGTCAGATATTAATCAATTTGAATTTAAGGAAGGCCATTAAAACCAACATCACAGGTTTACTATCATACAGCTTGTATACTTTCATCCTGGGTCCCCGCACCTGAAACATCAAGCACACGCGGTACTAACCTATTTAACAGCAGGTGATGATTATTTCTCAGTGAGCTATACTGCACTATATCACTATATATTCTGCTGCAGACTTCAACTGCAAAATATTATTATAAGTTATGAGCAAACCAGTAAGGTGTAGCCACCAGTGGGATTTAATCATTATGAATGAAAGAACAAACATAATATAACAAACAAACCAAAACAACTTGGTAATAACCCTAAAAAAAGACAAAACCAAAGGCTCCTTACTTTTAACCCGGAGTTAAAGTTGGAAAACTAAAACACTGGTTACATAATTGGTGCCGGCACTTTAATGGAAACATCTTTGAAAGCATTTGGTACAAAAATATCGTCACTGGAAACCTCGCTGTTGGATGACATTAAAAGGGACACTGAACCTGTACGTTACCAGGGGCTTCCTGCCCCGAGTGAATTATTGTTAGCGATTAATGCAGTGTGTAGAGTCCACTTGCAGGGACTGATGGTTTGGGCAGTTGGGAAACAAAGGCCTCTTGTGGGACACAGCTTGATTTGCATACATATCTAAGCAAATAGGGGAGAGTAGAGGCTTTGCTCAATTTTGTTTTATAGCGAACGATTGATTTTACCTATCAAATGGTTAGGAGTGCAGTTTATTGGAGATGTGCTATATTTTGTTCAAATTTGGCAGTATTTCTTTTGGCAGACATCACCCCAAGATCAGTGTTTTTCACTCTTTTGCCAACATTTCTGCTCTCAAATTCATCTTTACCCTAGATGTAATTTAGCTTGTACATTTTGGGTTAATATTTAGCTTACTTTTGCATTGACAAATTTACACTAAAATACCACTTTACACTATATTTAGGTAGTGTTTCCCCGAGATATCTGCACAAACTCCAAGCTTGATTTGACTTTGCTTAACGTCTCCATTCTACCTTGTTATAAAACCTGCAACAATTAAAAAAAAGAACAGCAGGGATGCACATGATGAGCAGTTGTTCAAGGCATTTCTTGGAGCTGATGGTAAAGCACAGACAAAACTATCACCTACAGCATGAAGTAACAATTTAAAGATGTAAAGTTTCCTATAGCTTTAAGCTTTTCGTCTTATCTCCTTGTTTGATGGGGCATATGTCATCTTTTCTTTGCATCTTCTGTTTTTTAAGCACAGGATGTAAAAACCCTCAAGTTGCCATCTGCCGCATGCCCAACAGCCATTGCTGCTCTCTTCATGTACCCCTGCCGGTGTGTAAAATAAATAAATGACTAACCTTCTAAGTATTCACAGTTTAGAAAAAGTTTGTTTTTAGGTATTCCAGGCAATTGAGCTGATTGTCGCTGCTTCCTAGTTAAATAATAACTCCTAGTTATTTATTTGTTGCGGCATGGATGACTTGAACTCTAATTGTTACTAATTGTTAGAATTCAACTTGATCAACAAGGTCTCATCATTTAATGACTGGACTACAGTCAGCACAGTCAAATGACGTGAGAATAAAAATACAACCCTAGGTAGATAGATTATGTTACCCTTTGTACGCTGTGCGCTGAGAAGTAATCAAAGTGCATTTTATTGGAAAGCTTTAAATCCTCTAGACCCTATAGGCCTTCCAGCCACACGCAGACATCAATAAATAGAAAGCCATTCTGTCTGTTCACCTTTAAATGAACGAACACTTATTCTGAAAGGGGTGGATTCACTAATAGAGTTCATTTGAGGTGACAGACACAGAATCGATGAGAGATCTAAACATTTCCCAAGAAATGCTTTTATATTCCTAAATTGTAATATTAGAGCATAAATGTACCGTGTACCATGGTGCTTTGCAGCTGTGTTGGTGTTTTCTTTATGTGGTTATTTTTGCAATTCATCAAATTTTTGTCTTAACAAGATTAAATAAAATCTAGGCAGACAGAGCAAGACGTCTGTCATGACAAATTAGATCATGGCATATACATGAGCGCTTTCTGAAACAATCCCTTTGTCCCTCTAGTTGTACTCTGTTTAACCTGAAACCAGTATGAACGATAAATGTCCCTCATTGAATTCTCTTCCTGCCTGGACCAACTTATCTGTGAGCTTTTGCTGACTTTGAAGGAGCAAATAGTGGGAAGACACACAGTGCTTAGTCAACTCCAGAGTTATATGTCTGGTCGTCAGTCTTACAAGTCTTTCCGAGAGCAAATGTGTCAATTCCAAGGTATGCTTATTCATTATGGAGAGAGTGATGGCTTGACCATGCATATTTTATGCTTTTAAACCTTGCAAGTTTCATGAAGTTGTCCAAATGAGTAGCATTTAAAACTGAAGTGAAGTAATGTGCTTGAATAATTAATCTATAATGTCTTTGATAAGAATTACAACCAAGGTCATCAGTTTTATTTAAGACAGGATGGTTATTTATTCATCTTGATTGCTGTTTAACTTATTTAAGTTAGTAGTCTTATGGATGGAATTTATTTGGTACATACAGAGTGACAGTAAAACAAATGATCTAGTTGTGCCACTACTTGAGCTCTTAATGGTTCGGCTTTTTCAGAGGACACAACTCTCTTTACAAGTTATGCAGTGGAAATGGAGAGCGCACAAGATGTTTGTCAGTTTTTGCTTAGCCTTGTAAAGCCTGTATCAGTATGTAAAAGTACACCCTGTTTTGCAATAAAGTGCTCATCCCCAATGGAAGTTTCTTCCTCGCTTTTCTGACATTACACCTCCTTTCTCATTGCTCTGCCCTGTGCTGTCCGAGTTGCCAACTAAATCTCAGCCTCATCTTGTCCGCTGTAACCTTGTTTATTCCCAACAGTGGCATTAGCAAAGCTGTAAAAGTATTTATGGGGGTACAAATGCGGGACAGCCAATCTAAGGTAAATCTATAAATCCTGGCTGTTGATTTCTCAGGGCCAGGAGGTGCAGGCCGGTGATCAGTAGAGGTAGAAAGTATTCCCCGGGTGACTCTATGTGACTAACGTGCAGAGGCCGAGCAGCATGCCAAACAGTGCTATGGCGACACAGTTGTGCTTGCAATATGGCCAAGCTGGCCTTCGCCTCTAAAGTGAGACGCCGCCGTGCTATCCATCTACCATGAGCTGGTATCATTAGCTTACATCCAACAGGGACCTGACTCAGCAATTGTGTGTGTATATCACATTTTGCATCCTGTCCTTGGCTTGTTTGTAGTTAAAGAACAAGCCAGAGTTTACAATTATGAAAAACAGTGTAAAGGGCACAAACATAATCTCATACGTAGAGGTGCTGTTGCTCTTCAAGTAACTGGGACTTATTATTAGAGCTGCATTAATCAGCTTTTGGCCACTAGAGGGCAGAAAAACATCAAAACAAGCTGACATACACAGTCACCACATATCAGCTGATATCAGCTGATATGTTAGCAAACAGTTGCATATTTACACATCAAGCAGACATGGGAACTTTAGCATTCTTTTGGAGTTGTGTTTCTGGCCACCAGACAAATATTTCATCATTATATTATATATTCTATTGTCTGCTCTCCACCAATTCCTGAGAAAAATATCTGGGTCTTTAACTGCGGGATGGTCCATATCTTCACTGGGTCTGTGTTTCATTGTTGTTTTGTTACTTGGTGAAAACCTTACAGTAGGTTTATCAGGTATTTTGCTGGAGACGTTGCTTTCCTATGTTTAGGAGAGTAGCTAAGACTCTATTGTTATTGTACTCTATTGTAAATGTTTGTCCACGGTTGGTTAGACCTATTTTGCATCCAAAATAATAGGCTATTTATACCCACGTCAGACACCCACATACACACGATACGCACACACATGCACGCACACACTTGACGTGCCGGGCGCCCGCCTCTGGAGAAACATTATGCCCAGTAAGTAGGCAGAATACAGCAGGAAATATACAAAAGAATGGGACCGTAAAAATGGAATTGAAGAGTACAGTTAATGCATAAGAAGTAAAAACAGTAACCAACATGTTGTCCCGGC
Source organism: Bovichtus variegatus (assembly GCA_943593645.1). Lineage (NCBI taxonomy): Eukaryota > Metazoa > Chordata > Actinopteri > Perciformes > Bovichtidae > Bovichtus > Bovichtus variegatus. The sequence continues at coordinate 4,694,530 of CALSCE010009502.1, forward strand.
AGGCAGGTGGAGGGAAAAGGGAAGAAAAAGCTTGTTGGCACACTAAACATGTATTGTTACTTTTTGGATATTACAATACAGTTGACAAAGACAGCAATGCTGTTGGACTTTAAAAGCGCTGTATATAGTTCGCAGTGGCATATTTTGAGTTCTGGTTTTCATTGGCTTTCATTGGCTGTTGGGCTAGTTTTGTCAAACAGACTTGGCAACACTGATTGTTAGTGCAAGCCTTTTAACCAAAACAAAAAGCTCAAAGAATGCGAATGAGTGACAATATGCAACAAGGGAGAAACAGTACACTGTCTGAGGGATACAAACCACTTAATATCAGCAGATGTAAAATGCAACCAGGGTAGTCAGTCTGTTTGTGTCTTAAAGCTACTGTTTATAGTCAATTTTGTGACTTAACATTTTTTTTAAATAGGTGTTGATAGGTAATGCACAGTGATATATGGTCAACAGAACAAAATGGCAATTAACATGTTACAGCTAAAATAATAATGTCACAATCTCCTTTATAGTCAGATAGTTGAAATGATCTGTTTATTACCTGAAAAAGATCCTCATACTTAGTGTGTGCAGGCTCCTTCTTATGGCAGAAGTAAGTGGAAGACTACAGCTTTTCGACCTCAGTCGAACTTGTCTCTTCTTTTAACCTTGTGCTCTTTCCCAGTATCGTGCAGGGAAGGAGCTTCCATCAGCTTCCATCTCTAATAAGATTTACAGAGAGTATAGCAAAGAGAGCAGGGTGATATGTCTTGGGAGCTCTACCCTCAATATTGGCAAGGAAATCAATGTGGTGAGTAAACCTACCAGCACAGTTTGCAATCAGCTGCTACGCCAAAAGTAATCACTGAATTGAAATAATCCTGAAAGGTTTCCCCACTGTAGCAAAGTTAATAACAAAAGAGTCACCCAACCCTATGCCTTGAATTAGATATTAATCCTTGTATCAAGAATAATTACCAGGACGGTTCAGAAACAGTGACCTTGCAGAGTAAACCTCTGTGGGTGTCCGTCTTGACTCATTTCAACATTCAACAGGCGCCTCGGTTCCTGGATGTGTATTTAGTGACACAATGGCACGATGTAGTTTCTAACTGCTTAATTCTTTGCACTACTCTGTCAGGGAATGGTCCCACAGCAGCCACAACTTCATCATAAACAATTTCTCACTTGTTTACATTCATCCTATCTAGATATCCACTCATTCCCACGGCAGCTCTTTGTAATTCTGCTGTATTGTCACGGTTTTGATAGACAGCCGGCCAACGCTCACTAATTAGCTGTGAATATTAGCTGTGTGCAGCTCTGGAAATTCTCTTCTAATGCTCCTTAATGGGAGTCAGGTCATTTGTTAATACTACCACGGCATATTGAAAGGCTTTACATGTACACACTCCCATTGAGCTTTCACATAAATCTTGGTTCTTTTCTGTTTTATTAAGTAGGAGCTATAGCCAGTAAAGCCAGACACTCTGTAGGGAGGACCAGTTGCACGTTACTTCAGGGATGCAATGAGCCGCCTGCTGTTGTTCTTGAGCCTCTCTCGTTTTGGGGAGATAAATGCATACTCTCCGGCAAAGTCTGTCTGCCAGTCAACTGTCAGACAGATAGGTCAGGTCTTTGTCAAAGCCCCAATCATTTTGGCTTATGAGAGGTCAAGTGGAGTTGTGTTAGGCTGAATTGCAAGCCCCCCTTGTCTGCTTCTCCCAGTGTAATTGAGATTTATTTTGCAATGCTGAAAAGTAAACATGAACATTTCTCAGAGGCACCATTCCATGAAAACCTCAAGCTCCTGTGTGTCATCTCCCACCCAAAATGTTTTCAAGCACTAAATGGATAATAACTCATCAGACATTATTAATTGGCGAGATATTATTATATGAGAACTCATTTCAAAAATGGATGCTTCTGGATTTATTGATCTGATAATAATCTCCACAAATGTATTTTAGTTTTTAAATACATTTGTGGAGATTTTTTTCTTGACCTTTGAATCTCTATTAATTCGATTAATTAATGGATAATTTACTTGTGAAGAACTGATAGCGACCTAGAATAGGTTGTTAATATAATTCAATGCACACCTCCTACAATGTTATCCTTTTCATTCGTGGCTACTTATACATGATCATAACCTTAACCTTTTTGAAGAATGGCTGAATATATGAAATTTTCACCTTTTTTCACCCATTGTCCAGTTTGTCATGTCAGTTTCTATTGGCCTGTACTTAAGCTGTATTTAGAGTAGTAGCATGCATAGTAAATCTCTTATTATTACTCTTAAAATCAGGTAGGCTAAATAGATTTTACTCTGTAAGTGTAGCATTCAGAGTGCAAATACAAACTCAACAGTACTGCCCCCTCCTCATTCCTCCTTTGATATTGACACAAGGTTCCTATTAGTTCAAATGCAGACTGGAGGTCTAACCATCAAGCATTCTGCTCATTGCTTGCAGCGTGCACATGTGTATGTGACTCCTCTCCTTGGCCCTGGATCTATGAAGCAGCAGTAATGATTATGGGGAACTAGGGCAGCAGATCTATTAGGTCCACCACTGAACTACCGACACATCAGACGAGCGGGCATTTCTTACTCCCTTTTTGACATGTTTGATAGTGTGTGTGTACATAGACACCGCTGTGCCGAGCTATGGATGCATGGTGGGGCTCGCTACGTGGTGCTCTCTGCAGTAGGTCCCAGTGTGGTGTACAATAATGACCTGTCAGAAATGCAAGCCTTTGAAAACAGGGATAATCCACAGAGGCTATCTGACTAAATGAATTCTAACAGGAGCCAAGCCAACCCCTTGAGACCCATGAAAAGCATAATCTATTCCACTGGTCTCTTATCAAAACTGACAAGAAAAAAAGAAGCACACCAAAATAGCACATGCTTGGCTCGAGAAGGATGATTTCTGTCGTCCACGGTACTGTCGTTTGGTACAGGATAATTATTCTTTTATATATTATAATGATGCCTGCTTGTTTATTTGTTTTGCTTGGATAAATATATAATCGGTTCACTCGGCTACATTGTTTTCAGCCTTTTTCAAGAATTTGAAAGAATTTATTTTCTGTTTCCCATTTAACGGAATTTACATTTGCATTAATAACTGGGGCAGCACTTGTATTGTTCAGCCTGGGTTTCTAAAGATGAACAAGCCTCACTAACCAGAGGAAATTGTGTGTTTTACATGGTATAATCTTGCTTGCATTGCATAAAGATGACATAGAAGGAAATGCAATGTCACTGTGCTATTAGGTCTCACTTAGTTTGTTTGTAATAAATTGAATTTGAGAATACTGTGACAGGCCAATTTTATGGTTTCAAAGTGGTAGTATCTGTGGCATGTGGCTGGTTTGAACATATTATATGGGTGCAAAATAAAGCCAGCGCTCTAGCTGTTTATCGTGGAGCAGCTTTAAAGAGGCTGTTTGTGATAACAAATAATGGATTCAAATTAAAGCTGCAAAAGGCAAAGATTTTAAGTCAAAACACATCAGCATAAATCACAAAGTTGGATTGCAAAAGGGAGAGCATCACACCCTGACTAAGTGAGACACAGATGCCTCTTGCTTAACCTAAACTAATTTCAGGTGTATTAATACTGTATGGTCCAGGACGTACAGTGTACACAAAGCTGAAGCAAAGGCAGTAAGCGTTAGTCAAATGGGCAAATCTAAACAATTAAGGTTATTTTCAACCTGGGTTTTGTTTTACTTACTTGCTGTTACCATTTAGTTGGTTAATTTTTCTCTAAATTGAATCACTTGCGTCACTGTAGGGCTTCTTCAGTCAGCTGCTAGAGCTGTAAAACACACTGAAGGACCATAAATCCTAATAGTTAAACCCAAAAGTGATTAAAACACACTCTTCCATCACAATAATGTCAAACTGTAATAGAACGTGCATCCAAATTCTGACTATACACCATCTAAACCTGTATTAGCTAGACTGCCAGGGACTATGACGCTAGCTTTAGTCATATTGTTGTGTGAACAGAAAACTGCCACATGGGAAAATATATTGACTTCAGCTTTTACTCGTAATTACAAGTTGGACATATGGGATCTTGCTTGTGGAAGATATTGTATTATGCAAGTATATAAACCCAAGCAGTAAACATAGCGGCAACACAAACCACACTGGCAAACAGTCACCTCTGAAATCAGAATTGGTTATATCTACACGAACTTCTAGAAACATTTATATGCTGTACATTGCTTGTCATTTTTCAATTCATATATATATATATATATATATATATTATATTTTATTATATATTGTTTTTTTTATTATATATATATATATACTGTATATATATAGTATATATATATATATATATATATAAAATTGATTTCAGATGTGGTTGTTAAAATATCCAGAATGAACTTTTAGGATTATTACCCAAAATTGTCGTGAAGCAGGACTCAACAACCCTTGCTGAAAGAATATGTCAAATCCAACCTAAAAGATATTTGTGTGAAGCATGTGGAGTAGGCAGATTACTGTAATGTTGCATGATTCCTGGGTGATTAAGTCTTTTAAATATTCTAAAAACAGAAATTGTCATCAGTCACTGCCACTTTGGGCTGCCAAAAATGTGAAGCTGCCTAACACAGTCCAAGAAAAACGGAGAAGAAGCCCATGCTAAATCTCCTGCGAGGTGGTTATTGCCTTTAAGACACAGCTGTCAGCTGTGTCAAAGGTGCTTTCCTGTCACATATAAGTGACGTTGAATCTGAACCCTCAGTGCCAAAATTACTTTTTGATGGAATCTTCACCCTATAATAATCCCATTCAGTCAAATAATCAGTCTCCATATAGTTTAGAGTTTGAGTGAACCTAAACTGTCAGCATTCAATTAGGCAAAGATTTTGATCTCCCCTTGGCACAGCTTGTCAAGATGAATAATATAGCCGTCACCCCTGAAGGTGAAAACCGCCCGCTGTGTGGATGGAGACCTATTGTCTGGAGGATTGACAAGGGTTGATGCAACAGGCTAAAGTGAGTTAAGGCCTTCACACACTCGCACACACACTCATACATCAACACACTCCCTCTCTCCTCACCACTCGTCCTCCTCCTGTCCCCAGAGAGGGTATTTTTCATGCTTTCAAACCACCCAGCAGTGACAAGCCTCTGACAACCCCTGCTTACTGTGACACCTTTGTGGGTCCAGAGGAGGTTTCCAGCACAATGCCTCCTTTGACGAGCATTCTTGAGAGGAAACACACATTATTCTGCCACAACGCCCCAGTTGATTGATTGGCACAGTCAAACTTTTTGGAGTGACAGATGACACAGAAGACTTTGACCGATTTATTAATTTTTTAAGGAGTCCCAGCGAAAATGTATGGATCTGTAATTCTTGACGTTAACCCCAAATAATAAAACTACTCCATCAAAAACGTTTATTTGCCATTATATACAATTCCACCCCCAATTTTTTAAATGTAATTTGGAGAAAGCACGAGACAGGACGTGATTATATACCCAAAGCACACCTCTTCGATCCTGTGTGGTAACGTACCACTTAATTCCCTGAAAAAACTTTGTCAATGAATAAAATCCAGGCAGCAATTACATTTTCATCAGAACATATTTAGGAAAACAATATAGTAGCATAAAAGTATATTTTCATGGAGATAAATTGGAAAAATATGACAGATGATGGGATAAATTGTCAAAGTTCTCCACTACCTATCTTGAAAATTTAATAGAATAACAGATTTATATGCAAAAACCTTCAAACCCATGATTAATTTAATAATAAAAATAGCTGATTTTGAGCTACATTATGTTGCATTTTGAAAGGTGCCGAGATTTCAAGGTACATTACGTTATTATGTTCAGAGTGGCAGCTGAAGGAGATTCCTTCAGTGTGTTTCATTTGAAATAAACTCACCAGCACTGAATGTATTTCTTTCTTGTTTAATAAAAAAAATTATATTCCGTGCATTAAGCTGCTATTCTTTTGGAAACATTATTTGCTTGAGCCTGGCTTTTGTTGATTCTTTTTTCAAGTTTCCTGGGCCCTTCATCTTTGAGCCCTTTAACTAATGTCCTGTCCACAGAGATACCTGTAGCTGTACATTGCAGTGTTGTTGTTTGTGTCAGAGGGCAGCGCCTTGCCTTCACAAAGAGGCCGCATCGGTTTCAGCTCACTGCAGTTGTGGCACTCGCCATGTGTGGCTGGAAGACTGGGTACCTGCTTCACGGCATTTTGCTTACTGAATCCATCCCTCCCTCTCACTAAACCCTGCACGGGGACAGTCTCCCAAGGTCAGTCAACCCACCACACACACACACACACACATACACACACACACGCACACACACACACATTGGCACACCTATTCTCGCTCCCTTCCACTGCTGACAACCTTTCCCGTGAAATCAGGAATTGCCGTGAAGTTGTCGTTCACATGAGGTAAGACAAGGGTGAAATGCTATCATGACATCTCCAATTTGTTGTCATGGCAACTTGGAGACTTGATGACAAACCTGGAAGCAAAAATGCAAACACAAAAGCAGAAAAACAAAAGCATTCTAATGAATCATTTCTGTTTAATAAATGTGGCATGAAGGACCGTGTGGTGGAGAATCTGAGAAATGGAATATAAAAATAAAAAAGCAGCTGCTGAAAGCTGGTGCCTTCAAGTGGAAGGGAGCATGTTTCTGGACCACAAAATGTGAGGCAAGTACTTTGACATTTTCCCCAAACCAACATTTGATGACTTTTACCCTAAGCAGAGGACACTGCAGACATTTTGCATGAGTTCTCCTCTTCCCCCTTACCCACTACCGAACCTCCCCCACCCTGCCTCAACATATTGCACCTGTTCAATTATTTAGCTGCTACTCTGTGGTTCGGTCCTGAGCTGCAGTGAAAGCTGTACCTGCCGATTAGAGCGGGGCTTGTCACTGGAGCTGGCCACATATCTCCGTCTTGACGTTGTCAGAGAGAGAGATGCCTTTGGCCACATTACGCAGGAGGAAATGTCATTACCTCATTGCAGGCTTGTCATCTGCAGCCTTTGGTCTCCCACAGGGCAGTGAGGATTTGTATGCGTGTGAAGGTGTGTGTATAACTCAGTCACCCAACACAAATGCATGAGGCCTACACAGTGGTGGGGATATTCACTCTTGGGGTTTTTGAAGGTAAAACTGGTGTTTGAGTCTTAAAAGTTGCCTGTTGTTATCACAAATCTCCCAAAATCTAAGTCCTGAGTACTTGTTGAGGCGGAGAATCCTCTGAAAGATTTAGATTTTGGGAAACTAAATTTCTGTATTTATTCATACAGTTTAGAGTTACATTAAAACTATCATTATTATAATAACTGTAATAATTTTTATTTACATGAAATTTAGTCTTGCATTAAATTGGTCAGTCAAACAGTTCTGCATGTAATATAATAGCAGGTTCAATATCCTTTAATATGAGGATACATTTTACCTTGTTAGTGTTTTTAAGTGAGTAAAAATGCTCTGACACAGAAGAATATCTGGTTAAAACCTCATGTATCCTAATTGTAAAAAAAAAAAAAAAAAAAAGACAATTTCCATAACTATTTGTATGCAGCTATAATATGACATTTTACTTGTTGATATTATCTGAGGAGTGCAATTATTTAATGGTAAATCAGGCCAAAATCATGAGGAGCACATCTTTTCTCCCACTGGGGGGCACTGTTGAAGCAAATACAAGCCTAATCGGCCCTCACGGCTTCACGGTTTAACCAGAGCTCTGCCTTGGTCATTCATTGGGTTGTATCTTCTTAAACTACCGTTTGTAGCAGGAACAGCTGGAGTAGTAAGGTCTCCATTTTCCCAGCCCTTCTGTGTTTGGCTGGGGACAAGGGCTTAAGAAAAGGATTGGAGATGGAGAGTTAGAAAGTACCCTGTAAGCATTCTCTGAGTGTGTGTGTGTGTGTGTGTGTGTGTGTGTGTGTGCGTGTGTGTGTGCGTGCGTGCATGCATGTGTGGTCACTTGTGTCTGACTTAACCTAAGAATATTCCACGGTTATTTCTCTCCCTGGAGATCCCTCATCCGACCGATATTTCGACTGTTTGTTTCTCTGGACTGTATTTACTGTGTGAATGTCTGTCCTCAATTTCAGGCATAGATATGCAAATCACACTGGAGTTATTAATCAGAGTGTCACAGGGATTATGCAAATGAATAAAGAGCGACCAGAGACAGAGAGAAAAGAGAAGAGTCCGGATTTCAGCAAACTTGTGTTGGCATTCACCAGAAAGAGATAGTTTTGTGTGGAAGTGTTGGATCGTGGCTGTGATCATCGTCCCCTCGTTCTGACCTGACTCAGACAGTCCTGGTGAAAAGGTCGTCTTTATGTCCGGAGATGTTCCGGAGAAGTTCCGCGTGGATGGAGTCGAGGCCTGTCAGAGTAATGATGAGCCTGCTGTTTCACAGGGAAAAGTCAGGCTACACGTTAATATTGATTTCCCTTTTGAATAGCTCAGCCAACACTTCTGACGTGCAGCAGCTGTCGATATGACAGCTTGCACCAACATTAGAAACCTGTGTAAACATAAATGCATAAATAAATAAAAAACAACAGAACTATGAAATAAAAATCCTGATGAAAATAGTTTAAGTCATCATAAGATTTTTTTTATATGAATTTTTACAGAGCCATATCCTTTGGGAAAATATTCACTTCTCACCTCCTGTGTGTTACCTTGCTGTGAGAAAATGTGTCTTAGGGTCCAACATTTTACAAATGTCATCTTGATCAATGATAACATTTTTATAAAATGTCCCACAGTTTCTCAGCATAAAATTGGATATAGGTGGTGACATGCATTCAATCTAAATGTTTTATAGTATGACACAGTGACATGGTAGACATTATTATTAAACAGCTCTGGAAACTAGGTCTTATGGTACTATGCTTTCACAGGTTGTCAACACAAATGCAGGCTGTCCTATTTACACCTGTGTTTTTATTTGACGATTACTGTGTTTTATTTAATCTCTTTGTAAAGCATTAAATGTAATCAAAAAACTTGATTTGAGTTTGAGCCAAATCTTGGCTGGGATAAGCTGGTAATAATTCTATGCTATAATGTCTTCCCATTTTATATGGCTATAATCAATATTTTCTATCTTAATGATCACATGACTACTTCTTTGTAAAAGGGGTCTCTCACAGTAACGATGCCAAAGAGAATTAACATCTGATTGCAGCTTTTTTTGTTTTTGTTTCGGTTAACCCTCACCGCTCTCATTGCATTGTTTTTAGTGAATATGGATATCTTAATGGAGACCAGAAAAACATTGGCCTGTCATTCTTTAGGTAGCCAGAAAGAAACAGGCAATTTTCTGCAAACACTAGTCATATCAACTTCATATGGCCATAATATGTCAAATGTGTGGGATTTTTAGCTTTTTGTGGAGTTCTGCCTCCAAATTGTCGTGTTTCTGACCAATGACCGAACCATTTAGAAAAGGGAAAATCCAATTAAAAACACTTTTATAGAAAGTAGCCATTTATGCTAGCAACTCCACAAAAAACATATCCATATCTGCTGGATAAAAAGGAAACTGTTTGTTGACAAGTATGCCATATTAACATAAAAAACAATACTAATGTCACAGTTGTGGTCACAGCTTGTTTAAACTGCCCCCAAGTTGCCAAAAATATTAGTTATTGTTGATGTTTTGGACCAGAAGGCTCTTGAAGGCTGTACTAGATATAAAATTACAAATAATATGTTAAGGGGTAAACTAAGAAATTGTTATTAACTATTTTCCTCAAAAGTAAAAAAAGAAAGAAAAAAAACCCTTGTCATGAATATGGCTTGGAGCTCCTGACTGTATGCGTGTTTTCCACAAGTGCCACAGGATCCCTGCTGTTGAAGACCAGCGCTACTCCTTAAAGCTTGTTTCCACTTGTCCCTAATCTATCTATGGGACTTTTCTGATTGGAAATAGATCACATGAGGAAAGTTCGGCTACCTGGAGTGATTTCTTCCCGCCCTGGTGGACAATTATTGGCAGGTTTTGGGACCCTGCTGCGACGAGTGAACAAATGCATTTCTGCAGATGACTGTGAGGCAAGGAAAGATTGCATTGAATTCTCACTCCCTTCCATCTGTGTGTGTGGCGGGAGAAACGGGTGAGTCTCCTAGAAATAGGCAGTGATAGATGAGGTACATGGAGAAAGACAGCTACCCCTGCTCTCCAGCCTGGCTGAATCAGGAAACTGTCTGCCAACTAAATGCCTCTCCCTCCCTCCTCCCTCCCTTTCTCTCTCACGCTCTCATTATAATTTTCTCCCTTTCCTCTTTGCCTCCTCTTTTCCTCTGCTTACGAATCAATCGTTTTGTTAGTGCTTACCAGACAACAGATCATTAGTCATTATGAGATTGTGCTTTATATCACTGCTTAATGAGCACTACACCCCTGCAAGAATTCCAGGCAGCAGCTAATGGTCAGAAATGCTACACTTTCTTTAAGTTGCTTTTTTCTGTGCGTGCACCACTATACATCTGAGTTAATTAAAAATGTTTACATACTGTAAATTATGCAACTTGATGTAATTGTTTTCTGTCAAAATAATTTAACAACGTACAAATGGTGATAGAAGCAACGACACAAAGGACTGACAGAGTTTCCCTTACAATTGGATAGGTGTCACATCACCTGAAGAAGCTGCTGACCCAAAAAATTATTTCATTAGAGCGTATTTGAGTTGAGTTTTAGCTGGCTGTGATGGTTTGAATGCCTGTTGCAGAGGTTTTCTTGTGGAAATATATCTTGCTCACACATTAAGAGGGGATTTTATAAAATACATGTTGTTACTGAAAGCACTCCAACAGATTTCCTGTCATTGAAAAACCTCTGTGAGTCACCAGTTATGGTTTCTTGGGTGGATTGCCAAGTGTCAAAATTGATTGAGCCAGGCCAAAAGTCAGCTAATGACAAGTGTCGGCCATCTTTGACCTTTGAAAAGGCTCCTTGTTGAAACCCACTTCACCAAAGTAAATGTTGTTTTTTCGTCCTTTCAGTTGTGCCTCTCAGGCCTCTTATACCAGCCTGTGGGTGCTTCTTTATTCATTGCTTGGATAAATGTACATGACCCCTTAAAATAACAGGAGCTGCCCCAGAGGGCACACTTGAGCGATGTGACATTCCAGCTAACCTGAGATGACTTTTAAAGAATGGATAAGTGAAGGACAGTAGCAGGATGGAAGGAAAAGATGGAGGATGAGGGGGATGGCAGAATGGACAAAATCAAATCAGTGTAAGCAGATAGGTTAAGCAGAAAAGGTTAGAGACAAAGTATGAGACAAAAAAAATAACATTACGTAAAAAACCTTTGGAACCAGATGGAAAATTCCAGCTTTTGACTTGACAGCCTATTTCTTTGTCTGGGAGAAGCATTAGCAATTGCGTGTATGCACACACTCAACAGTATTCCAAAATAGTATGATCTTTTCACAGTAATTGAGATATACACACTTGACTGCTCATCATTCTATAAAAACTTAAAAGCAATGTTTGAATTTGCATGCAGCTAAGGCAGGGTCTTCTGTCAAACACACACAAGCACTCATCAAGGATTCCGTATTTAATCAGTGGAAGTTAATGCTTCACAAACAGTCTCTGTAAAATGTTAAGCAGAGTTCCTAATTAGCCTATCGTGCAGTCATAATCACTTCAGAAATAAATTACACTGGAGGTATTTCAGTGGGATAATGACCTGCATTGGTCCTCACCGTCAGCCTCTTCTACTAAGCTGTCATGGTCAAAGAGGAGCAATGAATGGCACTTACTTTGTCCCTAACCTCTTGCTCTGTGGCTCTGTGGGTGAATATTATATACTTTATCTGTGTATGCATCAACAAACTAAGCATAGCTGTTTTGCTTTGGAGAACTGCCAATTTCTTGTGCAGTGATATTGCTTGTCACTTGAGCTCTTTGTTGTAATGTCTTACTTGTTTGATTGATTTAGGATTGGCATATCTTTGGGATTTCTGAATTTTGGTGTTGATTTTAATTTCCATCCCGTTATTTTCTTTAGCATTTAGATTGCATTAGATATATATTTATAAATGTAGTCATTGGGCAGCTAATAATAAAAGAGAATAATATTATGATAATCACACAATTCTTACTCAGTAAATATTTTCAAATTCTATTTATTTATTTTTTTAATTTTTTCTGTGCGGCCCGGTACCAAATGATCCACAGCCCGGTACTGGGCCCGGTACTGGTCCACGGCCAGGTGGTTGGGGACCCCTGCTGTAGATACATGCTGGTTCACTGGCATAGCTTACTGACACACAGTGGTGAAAGAAGTACTCAGAACTTCAGTAAAGTACAGAAGTATAATTAGCTAAATGTGGTTAAAGTATAAAAAGAAAAGAAACTCATACACAAACAAAAACTACAAAATTTCTCTCTGAAATGTGGTCTATAAGTAAAAAGTAGCAAAGAAATACGTTTATACATAAGGCTAAGTAGGCCTACATGTCTCAAAGCTTAAATACATTAATCGAGTAAATGTACTGAGATACTTCCAACCGCTGCACACATCTAATTATAATGATGCCATAATTAATTATGTTACTTCCACCTGTGCTTCCAAAGTCTGCCGCGCGTCCTGCCAATACGTGCTGACGTCATCGCAGCCGGAGTTGCCTTCCGTGACTGAGTTTAGAAGAAACAATTTTCCTTCTGCATCTTTCTGTTACGTTGTTCTCTATAAACATGTCAGTAATTAATATGCAGTTTTCTTTTTAGAGTTGTATTTCTGCCTGAAAGAAAGTAATAACTATTTATTTCTTAATTGGTGCTTATTAATCGTTAATTAGGTGTAGTTTAGAGGCGAAACGTGGCTTTTTGTGGTCAGTGTGATTCACAGTTAGCATTGAAACCACCTTACTACGTGACTGTTTATTGCTTATTGTGTTGAGTTGGATTTGATATCTTGGAGCTTGCTTCATGCTAATTGTTGACATTCGTTAGCTAAGGTTATGTATATGAAAAGCTTCACTGTGGGTGTTGCTCATTGTTAACAGTGGCAGTCTCCTCTGAAGAAAGGTTTCAGACGGAGAGCAGGAATCTGCTGAGGGAGGCAGCCAAAGGAAGAACATTAAAGATGGTTTCAAAACACCAGCTGGATACCAGGTGACACATTTCTATCATCATTAAATGTTTTTTTCTGTGTCTTAAGTTGGAAGTAAGAATATTAAATGTAATATAAAAAAGTAATATGTAATAGGCCTAATAGTTTAATTAATATAGCTTATATGATTTTGTAAATTATTATTATTTTTATTGAAAAAATGGTGCAATACAGGTTGTGTAATGCAATACAGTACCCTTCTTGTTTTCTTTTTTAAAAAGATTTTGTAAATTACTTTAATTTTTAACACAACAATGTGACTGTATTTTCCATTACATCACATTACATTACAGGTCATTTAGCAGACGCTCTTATCCAGAGCGACTTACAGTAACTAACTACAGGGACAGTCCCTCTGGAGCAACTCGGGGTTAAGTGTCTTTCTCAGGGGCTCAATGGTGGCAGCCTGGTGTTGACTCACAAACTTCTGGTGTTCTATTTGAAAGCCTGACCACTAGACCACTAGACCACCACCACCATTAGTTGATACAGCAACATGAATGTTCAATGTTTGAAACGTACATCTTAAGTTGTAGGTACATTTAAGTACAGAAGCGTTTTAGGATATGTGTTTGCACACGAGTGAGAAAATGGGAGTGTGTTAAATCATTTATCATATGATGTAGTTCACCAGCATCAGAATGTATCAGGTACAATACAGTTTTGGAAGAGTGGCAGAACACAATACTGTATTAAAAAATACCAATATTCATAAAAAAAAGGGACAGTTATCAGTGCTGCAATTATCAATGTTCATTATTAATCAATGTAGTTTAATATGTCCTAATAAGTAGTCTATAAATAGTCTAATATAGTTTATAAAATGCAAAAGAAAAAAAACAAGAAAGAAAAATTCACAAAATTCCCAGAGACTATGGTAACAACTTCAGATGTCTTGTTTTGTTGGACCAAATTCTCACAGTGAGAAGATAGACCCAGAGAATGATTGGCATTTTGCATGCTGAGTTAAATTGTGGCTGATCAATTCTGGCTACTGACTTACTGACTATTTGTTTCAGCACTATTTAATTTGTCAGGAAATAAAAAATAGTAAGAAATGCATTGAAATATTTGAAACGGGGCTAATATATTAAGGTTTGTTTCTTTGAGTGATTTTTACGCCTATACCACAAAAATAACAGGACCTGAAAGAGTTGTCAGTCCAAGTCACTATTGTTTATAGCTCTTGCTTTATTTGTGATAAGGCTGTGTGAACTCTAAGATGACTAGTTGCAATCAATGCATCTTTCTTTAGTGTGATCCCGACGGAAGAAAATGAACTAAATGTGTTGACACACACAACCTTTTCAATCTTATTACACTCGTGTCCACAGTGTTTGGAAGTGAAAGCCATTCATGCTGAAATGATGAATGTTAGCAATCCTGATGTCCAGAAAGATTTCAAAAGGAAATATCTCAAATGCATCACACACACACACACACACGCACACGCGCAGTAGAGAAAGCTTTGATTAGTGTTACTGGCATCAACTATAGAGTCTTTTGGCCTAAAAGGAAAGAACTCTTTCACAGCCCTTACGAATGAACAAGTGAAATGATGCAGCTTTGCATTCTTGTAAAAAGATGTGACGCAGCCCAATCATTAAAATTCGGTTGATGGAGGGATCACTCCACACTGTAATGATGTGGCCAGAAAATGCTATGTTCATCATCATATATTTGGAGCAGACAGTGGGACATCCCAGTCTCAATATCAAGCAAAAGATGAATCGTCCACTTCAGTTATTGATACACAGAAGTGTTTTCAACTCTCGCTGTGTTTGCTGATTTACAATTTAGTTTAAAAAATGCAGCACTTTCCATTATTTTTGAAAAACTATTTATTGTATTCCTTTCAACATATTTCACTCTGGAGGGAGCTTTGTCTAGTCTGAGAAAATTACTCAAGTGACATCACTTAAATAATCTCAGTTTAGGCTTTGACTACATTTTTTACTGAAGGCCTCCAATACAAGCATGTGTGTGCATGGAGTTTGAGATACACGTGTGTTTATCAGGCAGGGAGGGTCTTACAAAAGCTATTGAGTTGCATTATGGGTCCCAGGGTTCTTGGAGTACACATCTAGCTCTTATCTCTTTTTCATAATGCTTAAGAAGAGATGGTTTAAACTAGATTCAATTACAGGAATGCTAATTTAGCAAAACAGTTTATAAAAACATTCAATAGTTGTATTCAATACTAATGTAACCTAGAATGTGTTTACAACACAAACGGGATAGTTAATTGATCAGGTACAATGCTTAGCTTGCTAGCAAGGCATCAGTTGATCATATATATATATATATATATATATATATATATCTCGTTTATGATATTATCAATCAATAACTGCACACAAATTAACCATGTGAACTCTAACCATTTAGGAAGTAAAGTTTTGATTTAGGAAATGCTTTTTACTGTCAGTAGGTTATTAGTGCTCAGATTAAGAACTTTTTACATAATCTGAAAGCCTTGTATGTCACAGTGACAATCTTACTTCACTCTCATACAGTACATACTAACTTTTCCAGTGCAAATGTGTGTCTTTGTTTCAGTCTTGCCAAGGAAGACGTGGAAAACACCTCCAGAATGTGTACATGCCAATCTGAGTTGAATCCTACACACTTCTTTTAACTGAAGCAACAGGAATGTGTTCCTGGAAGCAGCTGAGAAGTGCTACACAAGTCTGAAGGTTTCTTCCTTGGCATGGTACGGTCACTTCTCATTCTTTACACACACACACACGCTCTACTTCACACACTGGTTGCATAAAAATATCATTCAATTTACACCTAGGGTTTTTATGTGCACTTGCATCTGACCGGCACTGACATTATGGTGCTGATGATAATCAATCTCAAATCAATTAGGAAGTAATTGCTGAGTCAATCAGGTAGGCTGGTTAAATATTGATAAGTGTCTAAAAAGCCCATCAGGCTCTATTGACAGATCAGGGAGACAGACAGCACTGGTTTAGCTGAGATGGGAGGGAGGAGTGATGGAGAGATGGCTTAGGGGCTTGGGTCATATTCCCTACTCAAGCTGGCTACTCTGGTAATCAATGCAAACCTGCTTTCTATGGCTGTAAGCTCTGCTCATCACTTTTCTATTGTTCTTGTAAGTACTTGCTCTACATGAAACTATCTAGACCCTAACCTTGATAAGAGGATACATCGACATCTAGTGCTTCAGACAATACTTAAAGACATTGTGCATTATTTTCATTTATGAACCTATTTTGTGGTTTGATGGTATTTGTCTAATTTCTGTATTTTGGCCAATCAAAGAAGTAGTCTTTCACATTACTTATTAGTTATAGCTTTGTTTCTGGCCTATTTTCTATCTGTGTCTACTTGTTTCAATGAGATGGGTTACCTGCTTCCTCGTTCCCATTACAGGAGAGCCTGAGCTCCCCCAGAAACAACATTTGTGGGGTCTTGAAAACTGAAAAGGATTAGCATTTCAAATGCTGCAATGATTGATACAAGAAATACTTCAAATCTGGAGCGCCTTTGAGGCTGAGTAGTTACAGCACATGCCATAAAACGGCAACGTCCAAAGTTTGATTCCAGCCTTGAGACCTTTGTTGCATTTCATACCCCTATCCCTCTCCTACAATTTCTACAATGTCCTCTGTCATATAAAGGCAAAAATGCAAAACAAATCAAAATCTAAAAAAGCAAAAAAGAAAATGTAATCTATAATTTAAGATGTGAGTGTGCAACTCTGCCCTGGTCAGTGCGACTGACTTTACCTTCAGTCAAGTATGTGTATAACATGATTTGATTTGGATATGTGCAGGGTGTTTTTCTTATTTTTCATCACAGCACATAGGCTGCTTTCAAGTGCTGTTTTGTACACCGTCGCCTATGCATAACTATTGTGTGTGGATTTGGTGTCAGGTTGACCTTTCTCAACCACCAAAGAGCACACCGACTGATAGCAAAATCAGTTCTGCACCCTCTCTCCCACACACAAGATCACACACCTTTGTGAAGCAGGTTTCTCTTTTGTCAGCCACAGAAACAATATTTTGGAATAGTGGATGTAGGTTTATGACTGATGTATTGCCTCCAAAACCAGGGGTCTGCTCTGACCATGGAATAAGTTTATCTCAGAGCTTTATGTTTGTTCTGCTTTTTGATTCAACTCTGCTTGGAGAAAATTAAATATCATGATATTTTTGACCAAATATCTAAATATCGATAGTGCAAAAATAATGTCAGGTTGGCTATTGGTGATTTCACAAAATATTTACAAAATTTGATTTTGGATAAATAATCATCAGCAATGTAGATATAATGACTACGTGGGGAAAGGCAAATAATGGAAGAGCTAGAACGGTCTGGTAAGTTTAAAAAATGAGGTTACTTTACTCTAATGCAGCCTTTAAAACCAGGAAATGACTTATACCATATTACGATAATACAATTTTCTAAATCGAAGACAATATCTAGTCTCATATCACAATATCTATATAATACTATATATTACTAGAAACTAATTTGAGATTCCCTTATTGTACTGGAGTTCTTTAATTGAACATTAAGGTTTGCCACTTCATATTAAGGTACCTAGATTTGTCAGGTAGCCTGCTTATGTATACTTTTTTTTCCCGGTACAATTCCTCCTCCTTTTTAACATTTTAACATGAATGGTGAAGCCATATCGTAGAATCTTCTCCTGGTATTTGTGGTGCTTAGTCTGCCACTCTTCTTAAATCTTCACTTTGGGTTGAGTACTACTACTAACATACTAATATATAGTAGTATGTGATATGTCTTCATGCTCTTGAATGATTGTGAAAGGCTTTTTGAGAAGCCACCATTCCATTTGGCAACCAGCTAGCTAAATAACAGCTCAGTAGCTTAGCTTTATGAAGGAATAACAGTGTTTTAAAAATAAACTAGCTTTTTCCTGTTTGACCTGTGGCTCTTAGCAGAGACACACACTTCACAAGTGTGAGATTATCCGTTATCCGGCAGCTACACCATCTCCTCCTATTTTTTTTTTTTTTTTTTTTTAGAGCATTATTCAGATCATACTTCTGTACTGTTCCACTTGCTTCTTAAACATGTTATCCTTTGCTAATCGGTCATAATGGGTCTCCACACACCCAACCTCGCAGAGCTAAACAGTAAGGCAATTGCAGGCATTCCTATCTCAATAGAACAAGATATCACACACTCGCTCAATTAGCACCTTGCCCTACTGCCCTCCAGGCGCAGGCAAAGAGCACTGAGGTGCAGAAAGGCTTGCTTTAGGAAAAGCCTTATCCCTGCAACCATAACTGCCTTACGTACCGTGCACAGCGGCGCAGACAGCAACCGAATATTGGCACAACCAGCCACACACACACACAAACAGTGTTGCCCACTTGGCGACTTTCTCGCTCAATTTAGCACTTTTCGGACAGATTCAGACCATCAGGGAAAAAGCAATAGAAATATTTTCAAATATACTGTAAATCATTCCCATGCATGCTGCTCAGAGTAGTCGCAGTGACCAGCCCTTCTGCCAACAGCACAGAGTCTCTCCCTCTCGCGCCATGCGCAGACAGGAGGATGCCCCAGGAGGAGTTATTATAATATAATACACACACCTTTACATTCTTGTAAATAGATACAGATTCATAAATACTTTTGTATAAATAAATAGTTGACATAGTTGATTCTATAATAATTGAATAATATTTTATCTGATATGTATGGCCTGTATTGACTGTTCCATTAAAGAAAGGTTACATAAACATTGTATGCTGTAAATTTTAGTTCTTAGAAAGAAAGAAAATTGGAATGGTCCAAAATGGGACATGGCAGGTCAGACATTTAAACAATCGGAAATTAGAATTGGCAAAGAAAATTGAAAGAATCTCTCGTTGTATGTATTGTTGACTGATCATACGGTACAGTGCTGTGGAAAGGAATTTCCCCTTGGGGACAATAACGTTTTTAGGTCTAAAGTATATTGGGAAAAGGAAGACAAAATCTGGCCCAACTGTCTTTGTGTATATGCAGTTTTAATTGGGCAGCAGTAATGTCTTTGAAGGATATGGGATGTTAACCTATTCAGTACTAGTTAGGCACAAAACATTAGTATTGTCAGTTTAAATATCTCTTTCAGTATAAACTGAACTGAAAATATGAAAGCACAGTGTCAGTGTTGGCATTTGAAACCCGTATTAGTAGCACCATAGTCTGTGCCATTTTCAGTGTGAGTTACATTGAGTCTGAAGCTTAAGAGAGGAGATGAGCAAGGATTTTGTTCTAATTATCATGCTGGATAAACATGCTGTGTCGGTTAAATGGTGTTTGCAACAGGCGCAACCTCTGGCTGCTTATTGCTGCTACTTCCTGACACTCCCAATCAGCTTGATTGATTGGATCCCAAGCCCCTCCCTAACTCTGATTGGCAGCTTAATGACAAAGGAAGAGGAGAATAACTAAAGAAGACAGGGCATTTTATGGTACTTAGCTAATCCAAAGTCAGTTTTTGTTCTCAAAATGTTTGTATGCTTCATTTGTTGGTCTGCAATAAAAGCGGCATCAGAAAAATATTCATCCATAATAATCTGTCTGTGTTTTTTTCTTCGGCTTTACCAAAACTGCCACAGCTATCAAGATTAGCGGACTGGTAAAGCCCAATTCTCCCTTAAAATGAATCAATCTCACTGAAAGCCTCAACAACTGTCGACTGTCCAAGTGAGTCGTGGTATAACCAACTTTGACAAATATTCAAGGCTCATACCAAACCACTGATTAGACAGCTAAGTGATCCATCCTCTGAAGACAATACTGATAGTCATGTTAGCATCCATCTGCATTTGTTTCTCATAGGCAGTTAATACCATTAACCTTTTGAGAAGGGCGTAGCCCATGATTTCCTATAAATCCTTCCCTTTCACAATCCTAAATCAAGCCGGGTTTCAAGCTTTGGTCTCTTCTTTGATGCTGACGCTTCTTTGGTGTCCTTGATTGTCTTGACTCCACTGTGATGTTTAAATGCCTCCTAGTTTCATTAGGATTTCTACATAAGGTAGTTGCATACAGTAGTGCAGCCACAAAGTAGTTTTCTGAAACCATTTGTAATGTGCTTAAAACCTATAAGACATTGAGTTCTGTCCTTTGCTGGACCTTTGCTGCCTGCTTTAAATGGTTACTGTAACGTTCTTGATTAAATTCTTTGAATCACAGACATTTGACCGTGCACTTTGCCAGCTCTCATCTTCATCTTTCATTCTACTGAAATGTATTGTTTTTATATAATATCCTTTCAGTGATAAATAGGATCTTTATCATTTCCCATCTAGGTAACAGTGTCCCAATGGAGTAAATTGTTTGTAATCAGAGAATTAAAAGAGCATTTAATCTTAAAAGGCTTGCCGTGTGGAATCGCTTTGATGTGAACTAATTCAATATGAACGTAACCTGAGGGCACTTAAGATGGAGATTGGGGTTGCGATAAGATGTGCCTTTGGAATACTACCGCAGAGTTGGCACACCCAGTGAAGACTAATCGTGTAAAGGAAATCTTTTCTTTGAACCCTTCCTGAAGAATATGAATAAGATGAATTAACAGCAGCTGATTGCATGCCACCATAAAACTTGTGCCAAAGCTTGCTTGTGTGTTGTAGCAGAACTTTGTATAATAGAAAACTGCCGGTTATGTGAATCAAATGTCAGTCTTCGGAAATATTTTAGAGTTGGTATCATTTTTATTATGGAAAATGTAATATTATTATTTTTATTGTTATATAACAGTTTGTCAGTTCAGATGTGCATTAGCCAGCTAGGAATACTTGTGAGGATCAGTGAATAACTCTTTCCCCACCATTACATATTGTTGAGGTGCTTTGGATTATCTCCTATTTGTTCTGCTAAGCTTGTAAGTGGCTAAGTGTAGAATACTGTGGTTGTACAGGGCATCTTGCACGGTGAGTTACACACGTAACTTTATAAGATTGTGTGTGTGTGTGTGTGTGTGTGTGTGTGTGTGTGTGTGTGTGTGTGTGTGTGTGTGTGTGTGTGTGT
>CALSCE010009502.1:4715740-4728494 GCA_943593645.1 Bovichtus variegatus
TGTGTGTGTGTGTGTGTGTGTGTGTGTGTGTGTGTGTGTGTGTGTGTTTTGCTGAAATGAGGCTGCATGCTCAGCAAACCTTTCCTAGCTAAATAGATTTTATTTTTATTTTTTTAAAGAAAGAAAATGATAGATCAAAGGGGCAGTTCGTGTGATTTTCAGTCCACAATTGAACACAATGACCATAACATTGTGATAGGATTGTAGATCACAACAACAATGACTCAACAATTTCTTGGCTAGAGATTTCAAAAGTAGTCTCAGTTCTGGCCCGATATCTTGCTTTTGCTATTAAAGAAAAACTGTGTGTGAATTGAAATTTCAACATTGTCCCAATTACCCCCCTCTCTACAGTATTTTGAGTTGCTTCCTGATTGCACTTGGGGGTTTTGCTGTTGCTCTAGTTTATAAACTAGTAAAAAATATCTTTGTGAAAATAAAAAACCCAAGGGAATGGGGCAGAAGGGTGGGTGAGATTTATAGATGTTGTTGTACTTACTGCTGTATACAAATAGAGGTTTTTAAAGTATATAGGTATTTCTTAGGAACTTAAAAATATTATTGATAACATTTTTATGTAGACAATTAAAATAAAAATAATACACCCACAGAGCTTTTAGAAAGGTGCAGAATAAAAAAATAAAAATAATGATTGAATTGAATTATTTAAAAAATGTTGTCAGGTCCAAAATGATGCGTTAATCTTGTTTATCTCTGAGTAAGATATCTGACGTGTGGATGCCACCAGTGCTGTTGCTAACAAGGCTTGTGAACAAATAGTATAATGGTGTTGGTATCATGTGGTATTTCTTTGTCGTTGGCGATCAATAGTCTTGCCAGTTGCCAGTTAGTGTAGAAAAAAACGGGAAAAAGAGGTTGGCGCTAAGCGCCCAGCTTCACTCCGGTACCAATCCCAAGTGCTCAGTGACAAAAGGAGGAGTAAGGCCAGGGTTAACTTTAGCTTTTGCTTGTTGGAGTCAGCCGAAGGCCTAACAAAGCCACGCTTTCTTCTTGAGTGGTAAGCTACATCTAAGGTTTGTTAACTGGGAATCTCCAGGTTATCCATCAAACTGGCAACCACAGTGTTGTGACGTAAACACAATGAAAGGGGGGAGGGGGAGTGCGTCATCTAGTGGCTAAATGTTTTTCAATGTTATCAATTGCACCTTTAGGTCTGCTGAAGTTCTAATATGCTTTTTCCCAAAAGCTTTCCATGTGGACACATTCAGAAACCTTTTTCACAAACTCAACTTCAATAAACAAATACCAATTAGGGATGTCACGAGACCCGTCACAAACATGACTGTTTTAATTTTTCTATAGTTTTGTAAATGGCTTCATCGCTTGAGACTAACGGTGTCCCGTCGTCCCGAGAAGATAGAAAGTGTGTTTTGGACGCACTAATCTCACTATCAACGCGTCTAGGGGACACACCATATTTTGTCCCCTGATAATGCTAAATAGTGAACAACAAATCCTAGAAATCCATGTAAAAAAATTGGCAGGAAATCTAGTTAATGTAAGCTGTTAGCTATTAGCAGCCGAGGAACGGAGTCGTATTATGGTGCCGTCTAGCTCTATTCAGTAAAAATGAATATTGGGCTACGTTAATTATAATGTTATCAGGATGTGTTCTAATGTAGTCTTGTAAGATTAGGTTCTTGTTGAGAAACTTAAATAGAGGGAATTATGACCTGTTTAACTTCCTAACTAAAACCAGTATTCAAACAGTAGTAAAGGAGTGTTTGTTGAAGTACATGGGATTTATTGTTTTGTTTTTGTTTTTCACCGTGGTAACGTATTGGTATCGAGAATTTCACTGGTATTTGTATCGACTACTACATTTCTGGTACCGTGACATCCCTAATAGTAATATTTAAAAAAGAAAAATCTCTTAATAAGACATTGACAGGTCCAGTGTGCTACAGAAATAGCCAGTTAAAAATCACATTAAGGGATTAAAATAATCACTGGACACCGGAGGCACAGGAGGAAAGGGGACGAAATATAACTGGGAGCAGATTGACTCCAACAAGACTGGCCATTTGGTACAATTCTAATTAATCCTCTAACTCTCCATGGGACTGCTGTTAGCACCACAGCCGTTCACACAAACTTACTTGGCCAAGGACACCAGCTAAGAGGAATTTAATCAATGTGATGGATAACATTTGTCTTTACAGCTATTGCGGCAATTCCCATGTTAACCATTCGAGGCGACAGTACTTTTCCTTCCAAATGTTCTTGGCTTTTTTTCTGCTGGCAAGTGATTGTAGAATCTAAAGGCAGTGAGAAAAGTAGAGTCATGGGGGCAATGGAATAAAAAAAAAAAATGCACCAAGACATTTCAAAAGCTTGCTTTTGAGTAGAACTGTGAAACAGTGCCGCTGTGCAGCCTCTTTGTGACATTAAGGACCGATAACCACTCAGTTTTAGAGCTGACATGTGATTTTGCCTTTTCAAATCTCTATTTGTAGACATGAACACATTTAATTCAAAGCCAGAAAGCAGACAGCCAAGACTTTAATGTGTGATGCAACCAAGATGTACAAGCAACCTTACATTTTGTGGCTCATTTTGTTGATCAGTTTTTTTTCAATCAGAAAATGTATCTCCGGTATATTTCTGTGAATGTACCGTCACCTATTACATAATTTCAAAAGCTGCTGTTTTGACATAATTGCACAATGAATAACTTCACTTCTTGTGTCCTAGAACACAGTATAAGCTTTTCTGAATAGTTAGTCCTAGCGTTTTTTCTATCAACTCTGACATCAAGGCACTTTCCCAAGACTTATTGATTCATCTCATGCCCATAATGTTATAGTAATTGGGCTACACTAGGCATCCATTGAAAGTGCCTTAATTTGTTTTTTTGTGTTTGCTTTGATATTTTTGAGTAAATGAACACATTGTAATTGTTTCTGCTCAGTTAAATCTAAAGCAGAATACATCCACATTTTGCTTTCATGCTACTTGGAGTGCAATAAATCCTGTTGTGGATAATTGTAAATGCCTCTTGAGTAATAGTTAATCACTGACTGGCAAGAAATGCAGCCTTTTGGGGGCCTTGATGTTATTTATGAAATTGCAGATTTCACACATAGGAAATGCATTGCAAAATGATGTGACCGTAATTACCCCAGAATGACTGCTGAAGTGGGCATTAACAGGTTACCTCATGATATCATACAAGCCTGTGTGTGGCCCATATGTTGACTGCAGGCAGGGCAGATAATCACAGAGTAACGGGGGTAGAAGTTGGGAGCTGTTTCAATCAAACAGCCCCTCCAGCGGTATCCACCTGGTGAATTGCAAAGCTTCTTCTACCGACAAAACACACCAGTGAAGGAGACAAGGCTCCCTGTGTGTCAACTATTCTTTAGTGTAACTTGCAGTTGTGCTGCGCTTTAACAAGGCTGCAGAGAAAGCATTACACAGGACAGAGGGCTGCATAATTGCAGTACTCTGTAATCATGGGAGCTGACGGAGGGCTTTTTTTGCTGTCACAGGTTGCCTCATGCCATGCTGCCTGCACTAGCAGGCATTACTAGACTGATCGTGTGAATTCCATCAGACATGTGTTCCTGTGCAACTATTCCCTCCATCATTCCATCTGATATTCAAACAAGCGGCAATATTTTGGAATTTAGAGCAGCGACAAATATCATATGTTACCATCTGCAAATTTTGGCACCAGTGGTGCAATAACAATTAGGAAACTAGGATGAATTACAATAGCATGAATAATAACAAGTAACTTTCATAGAAGTAGCTTGCGGTACAAAAGAGTCAAACTCTAAGTTATTCTGACATTCACATGAAACCCAGCAGTCAGTGCGGTACAGAACAAAGACAACATGAGAAAGACATTGAAGAAAAAACATGGGCCTGTCATGAATATTAATATTTGCAATTGTTTTGAGTCTGGTGGTCTCATTCAATGGAGCAAAAGTGTGATTGACAGATGGATGGCAATGGTGCACCAATCAATCAACCACTTGAATGAGCGGTATTCCCAATACCATATGCTGCCTACGTGTAGGACACTGCACTGTGTCTTGGACACACTACCATTCTGCATTTTTTATAATTTAATTTGAATGACTAACAAGACCAACCAAGCGAGTGCTTGTAAAGAGGGCTGCATATTCAGTGAAAATGTTAATGCATCATTTTATGGAAATTAGGCACTGAGCCAAGAGGCAGCAGATTTATAAACACCTGTTTGCTTTTGATGTTTTGCCACAAACTCGCAGCCATTTCAATCCACAAAGTGAAGACTTTACTTTCACTTGAGGGACATGCAGGGATACTCAAAAAATATTAAGATAGAAGAAGGAACAGTATGTGTATGGGTATGTGCGTGTTACTTGGTCTACATCTCTATTGAGTTAATAGATCTATAGAAGGCACATTACAGAATGATAAAGTCATTAACTGATCTATATTGGAACTTTTTTTTCCAAGAAAGGGAAAGGGAATATATTGGAAAGAAAGGGAATTCTTCTTTCTCTCCACCAGAGAAGTGAAATGCTGTCCTATGAAATATTCCAAAAGTTGTTTTTCCCTGGGATAGTAATTCATCATCTATATATAGCCTCCTTTTTATCACTTTTCCTGGATCATGGATGATTCCTGATTCCGGCGATGCATTTTTTTCCCTGACTTAAATGATGACAAGAATGCTAGATGAATAAAATATTCAGCTGCCTACTAAGTCATGGTGGTAGTGTGTGTGTGTGTGGGGGGGCTCTCTTGTAAGTTACCATAAATAACCAGTGAACTATAGCTAAACATAGTTCAGGCAGAAGCAGTCAAATTGTGATTTCAGAGTAACTATAAGAGTGGATGGATATAGAAAGGGATTAGTGCCTGGAGTGATTACGTGCGCAAGAGGCTGAAGCAGTAAAGATGGAAATATTAGACAATCTAGTTAATACCTGAGGGCTTGACAAAAATGAATTACACACTAACAGGAGCTGAGTGTTAAGGTAATCAACACCTCCACATGAGGTGGAAAGTGTGTCCGATTATCCAATCTTGAATTCTCAAAATTTTCTGTGGAGTAATCTCAGAAGAAGCTACCCAAATTACCCATTTTCCATCAATCCAACTAGTACTATGCTCACATTATTTTAAAGACAGAAGTTAAAGTTCAGATTATTCTACTCATGTATAACAGATACAAATACATTTTCAGCTCTCTATTGATCTAAATACCTTAATTCCTACATAATGCCTCCACACAGTGCTCTGAGTTTCATAGAGGACTAGGTTATTCAAACTATTTCTTTTTATCTTGTCTTCAGCGCTGTATCTTGCAAGGGATTGGGATGGGCCGAACGAGTTACCTTCAAAGGGCTTGGGAAGGCTTTGAAGAGTCCACTTCCTCTTCCTCGTGGATCAACAGGGCTGTGGCCTTTACTTGCTGAAGGAAGACAAAAACCTTCCTTGAACTCCTAACCAGCTCTTCGAGGAGAGGTTGAGGTAAGTGAAGGACTTTGACTCAAGAAATGAAATCACTACATATGACGTGGTTTCAGTGTGTGACTTTTGATGCTTTGATTTCGAAGGTACTTGGCAATGGTATTATCTTTCATTAAAATAAATGCCTTCGCAATTTATTTTTATAAAACTTTAATTGACTAAAATAGTCAGTTTAGTAGTGAAATAACTTCTTCATTAATAAAAAAAAAAAGGCAGAATGTGTCCCTCTTGCCTTTATAGTTAAATATGATCACTTGTGTCAAATTATTATATTGCTATTCGGTACTTTCTCAAATGTGGCACAGACAGACTTTTGAGTTGAGATTAGAGAAACCACAGGATACTTTCTGCACAGCCAGGGAGCAGCGATGACCAAAGCAAACTCCTGTGTTGCTGGGTTGGCCACAGGGCCCTCAGAGACATATGTCTGTTTAAATGTGGATTTAAACAGACACTGTCTTACAACAGAATTACCCAAAAGTGTCCCATTTTCAGTTCACTTAGTAGAAATAAAATAACTTACTTACCTACCAGCAGCTGTATGCAAGCAGCTATATGTAAGCAGCCAAGAATTCCTCTCAAGGGAAGGTACAACCGTGCTGGTTTATTGAAAATACTGTGTTTTGAAAGAGACACTTCAATCAACCTGTATTCTTCAGAACTCTCCATCACGTGCAGTGGATTGACGCGTGCACCACAATATATATAAAGCAGCTTGCCTTAATAAAGCTAGAATACCTTTTTCATCTCAGACAAAATTACAGATATCCCCTCAAATACTGAGGAATTCGTACTCCTGCACCATCGGAACATCATTGCCTGGTACGGGAACAGCACCAAACAGGACCGCAAGGCCCTGCAAACAGTGGTTAGTTCGGCTGCACATACAATAGGCGGTGCCCTCCCCTGCCTAGAGGATATTTACACCAGGTGCTAGAAGAATAAGGCTAGGAGAATCATTACCAACCACCCGGATAACAGCCTTTTCTCCCTGTTGAGGTCGGAAATACACCAGACCAGCACTGCGAGGCTCAGGAAGAGCTTCTACTCTCAGGACACTAGGATCATGAGTGGGGTTACTGCCTAAAACCACCCCCATCATACTTGGCTACAGAAATCCAGGAACAAATCAGCTGTATTACATTACATTACATTTCATTTAGCTGACGCCTTTGTCCAAAGTGACTTACAATAAGTGCAAACAACCACGAGGATACAAACTCTGAACAGCAAGAATATTGCAAGTACATTAGCTTCAAATAAACCAAACCATTAACTACAAATAAGCCAAACCAAATTGCAACAAAGTGCTACATACAAATACAAATGAGAAATAAATTGTTTTAAAATTGTTTTTTATTATTATTGACCAATGTGCAGTCAAAACAAATGGGTTTTCAGTCTGTAATGGAAGATGTGACGATTGGGTCCCACTCGCAGTGAGGAAGTAGTGAACAGATTGGCCGATGCAGAGCAAAGTGAGCAGGCTGGGGTGTATGGTTTAACCATGGCCTCGATGTAACAACAAGCTTACAGGATAGTATTTACTCTTAAATGGGATGAAGTTGCTATTAAGCAACTTTGGCTCCTTTTAGTTCGGTAAGGAACATTTGCTCTGCATGTGGTTTGTTATTAAAGGATGGATTTCTTCAAATCTCTTAGAACAATGAATTATGCTGTGATCCATTCATAGTATGGTAGGCCAGTACCAGTGTCTTGAAGCAGATTTGGGCAGCCACTGGTAACCATTAAAAGGAGCAGAGGAGTGGTGTAGTGTGGGAGAACTTGGGTAGGTTAAAGATCAGTCGGGCTACTGCATTCTGGATGAGCTGTAGAGGTCGGATGGCACATGAAGGTAGACCAGCCAGGAGGGAGCTGCAGTAGTCAAGGCGTGGGATGACAAGAGCCTGGACCAGAACCTGCGTCGCCTTCTGGGTCAGTAGGGGAGGTATCCTCCTGATGTTGTAAAGGGTGTATCTGCAGGAGCGGGCTGTTGCATGGATGTTGCCAGTGAAGCACAGTTGGTCGTCTAGTGTCACACCCAGATGCCTTGCAGTTTGATTGGAGAAACAACCGAGGTGCTGATGTTGATAGTAATGTCTTGGATAGGTGAGCGCTTCTCTGGAAGGAAAAGCAGTTTGGTCTTTTCTAGGTTGAACAAAACAATCACTGAGAGATGTCAGCCAGACAAGCGGAGATTCAAGCAGACTGGGGAAAAGACAGAATCAGTTGAGTGTCATCTGCATAGGTGTGGTAGGAGAAGCCATGAGAGTGACTGCATTGGTGTGCAGAGAAAAGAGGAGGGGACCCAGGACAGACCCCTGAGGAACCCCAGTGGTGAGTTGACAGGGTTCTGACACAGATCTTCTCCAAGTTACCGTGTAGGTGTGGTCTTTAAGGTAGGATTTGAGCAGGGAGAGTGCAGTGTCTGAGACTCCCAGAGGGTTTTTCGATACTAAGTCATATTGCATTACTTATTTTAACAAATCTTTATAAATGGAGACTATTCAAGATTATTCAAAGATTATTGAAATTGTAAAACTAAAGTATTCCCAAATCATTTATCGAAGGCATACTTGAATAGCAGCCATAGTACATGTTTTGGAATCTGTTATTTCATTGCTTGAGTATTATAGTAAGTCTTTCTGAGCTTGCAGATCCCTCCTACTGACCGCGTAATTGCTGTTTGCCATTTGGGAGCACAAATCGAATAGAAGGCACATATTGCCCTGCACTTTACCGAATATAAAGCTGTCCCTCAGTGTCTGGTAGGTCTTTCCCTGAAAACACCCATCTGTTGCCAGGAAGTGATGGGTATCCGTGTGTTTGTAACAAACAGAAGATGATCTGGATACTGAACTAAAGCCACAGAAACTCTTCAATTAAAGGAAGTCCAAAAAAAAGGATGTCATATTACTGGACACAGTGATTGACAGGTCATATCTGGGAAGTTAAGAGCAGAAGCATCACAGCCGTTCTAAGCAAGTTCTTAACAATAAAGTTGCAAATTCAAAACAACATTTCAGAAATGAAAAACTATGAACTCGCAGATTGCTACAATAGTTACTGTTTGTGGAGTATTACATCATAAGATCAGCATCTTAACACAGAAGCAATCCCTTAGAAAATCTAACTGTCACCACTGTGTCAAACACTGAGATGAGTGCTGACAGTCAAGTGGAAAAGTGTAGCTTAACTGAAGATTTCCCTGCAGACCCTCAATATCAGGTAACACTGCTCTCCCACTTAATTGCACTCTTACAGTTAAGAGTCCTTTTTTTCAGATTCAGGAAGGGACTCCGGCCTTGATTTGCTGTTAACAACACCTCAGACTGCCACGTTCTCCAGACAAGGCTATATTAGACTTTAATTAATTCTGTGGCTAGCAATACTCAAAGGTAATGGCGATGCAGGTATGCAGCTCACAGCACAGGTCTGCACTGCTGTAATGAACAACATGGCCAGAGTTCAAAGTGGATGTCTGGTGTGTTAAACTCCAGCAGCTTGATTTGAGGGAATGCTGGAGGGACTGGAAACTCAGTGCCACATTTGGCTGTAGCAATAGAAGTTACCCACATTTGAATGAATGCTGCTAGAACATTTCAGTTTTTCGTGACTTTTTGGATCATGAGCTATCAATGCTTTCTTCAGTAAAGAGAATTTAGTTATGTCTTGAAACTGTGAATCCCTAGATCTGGTTTGGCTTAGTGGTTATGGTGACACATTTATGTCATATGGCGCGAGTGCGATAAAACCTGCTCACGAGCAAATTATAATATTTCACACATGCACATATTAATTACCAAATGCATGATGTATGTATCTTGTTCACCAATTCAATAACCGAGAGTTGTACAGGCTGCAGCGAGTGAGAAACAAAACATAGGGAAAGCAGATAATGGCACCTGCGTGTACAAAACAACAAGCGCACAGAGCAGCAACCACGCAAGAGAGTGTGTCTGTTTGGGGAGCTCTCACAGTTCACTCTGTTGTTGTTGTTGTATTGGTATTTGTTTTCTGTTGTTGTTTGTTTGTGCTGTGCTGCAAGCCGAATTTCCCCTAGTGGGACAATAAAGAAGAACTGACCTGAACTGAACTGACCTGAACTGCTCTCCAAGTTCTGCTTGTGCGAAACAACTTGACTTTTGACAATTTTGTGACTCACATAGACCCTCCGGATTGCCAGCTGTCATTACAGGAAGCCCTGCCAGCGAAATTAAGAATCCTACTAAATTTTTTATGCAGTCTATTATCCTAATGATGAAGGCGCGGCCCGCCCGACCCTGATTGCCTAGTACTAGTGCCTGCCTGACGATGCTGTTTCTCACGTAGCGCGCTCTCAACAAATAATGTTTAGAGTTTTATTTTGTTTTTACTTGTGTGATCTTCTTTTTATTTATTATTTTAATACATATTTATGTAGTGGTAGCCTTAAACTTAATATGTTCATTGCCAACAACTGCTTCTCTGCAATTGTTAATGAATAAAATATATGCTAAATAAAAAACTTCAACTTTCAAGGATTAATGGGTAGACTGTCACTGATTCATCAGACCTTACAAATGTTGAGTCAAATTAACACTAATGGTTAAAAACAATCCATGCAATGTGACACATCAATAACATTATCTTTGTAACAGGAGAAATTAACCTCAGTGGGGTTACACTATGTATGTATGTATGTTTTTCCATGTTTGTGTGTAGACGTATGCATGCAAATAATTGTATGTATGATGTTTGTGTGTGGTATTGGTGTTTTCACATGGAACAGTTTATTTTGTGAAGAAGAGAGGAACGGTGTCTACAGGGTACAAATAGTAGCTGATGCTTTGTGCCCTTAGCCATTCCACCATAAGTGGGGATCACTGTCACCTGGCAGCAAGAAATTGCATGTTCTGGTTCTTTCTGAGTGGAATTACAACATTTCCCTTTTATGGGTGTCTCCATTATCAGTGCCAAATGTGTGAATATGAGCCTATCACAAACTAAAGTGCATGTAGACAATAACCTGCAGCACACTCCTGGTACAAGTCAATCTGACAGTGTCTATCACAGATTAGAGGCTTGCAATGGTTTTGCTTTGCACTCTATGTTTAGGCAGTTATTGGCCATATAAATACCAACTGTACTCTATGAGGCTTTGAGATAATGAAGGTGAATAACTCACATGATAGGAATAATTTATAATACATTGCCTCAGAGAGGATTGTCCCGTTCCCACTAATTGAAACATTAAGAATTCCCAAATTCCCAAATTCTTAGTGCCCAAATTACATTCTGCTGTTAGGTATGAACACTTCTCCTCCCACAAGAAATGATGAATCACAGCTTCAGAGGAAAATCCAAAGTGTCTATTCAACAACAAAGTCGAACTGGCCTTAATACCATTGCATGTGTTGCCTCTTTGGTCACAGATCAACAAGGATGGTAAACATGAGTGTTTTGTGCAGTTCACTGCTGTCAATTTAAAGGATTACTGCCTTTTAAATACATTAAGTAAATAAATACAAATCAAACGATAGTTTCTACTTCTTCCTACCATTTATATTAACCAATATGCTTCATGCTACTTTAAATGCAGCAACATGTTTTGTTTTGAGATAATATTGACCATGGTGAAACTTTCAGTCATAGGGTTGTTTGGGTGGGTGGATTAAATCAACTGAGTAGTAACACTTACACAAAGATTTGCTTTATCTTCTTTAGTGTATACTTTCTAACGACACCACTGTACTGTGTGGAACTATTGTAAGTGCATTCGTCAGCATGTCTAGTCGAAGTGTAACCAGTCAACTACTGAAGACTGATAGATTATTACTGTTTAATTGTGCACATTATTGTATATTTTTGAAGTTATTGTGAATATTGATGTTTTTGCATCAGAAATAAAAAATAATCTGCTTTTCTTTTGTCACAAAAATCTTGACTTTCCATTATAGAAATGTGGATTTGATCAGCACTAGTGGTATTTGTAGTTTTAGCTTTGATAACAGCAATAGTAATAGCAAATGTAGCATTGTTAATATTGGTATATGTAATAGCAGAAGTAGGAGTAGTAGCAGTATTTGACGGATAGTGGTAAAAAAAGTAGTAATGCTTTTTTTTACAGCAGACATTTTGATTTGTGGCAGCAGGAGAAACAGGTGTTACAAATGACTTTAATGGTGGCTTTGTTCTCCATTCTAAGTTTCCCAATAAGTCATTACATTGTGACAGTGAGCCAGCATGCACAATACTAGATACATTGAATTTAGCCATTATTAATGTTATTATTTACACCTGTGTATGACTGTAGTACCAATTCCAAGCAGGACAGTGGTATTAATGGTCATAAAACCCATAGTAGTGGTACTACCTGCAATATTTTTAGCGTTAGTAGTAGTACATAGTTCCCTGTCCAACATCAATAAGCTTACATTTAAAGTCTTAGCAATTTGAAAAATCATAACTGTTTTGTAGCGAAAGACTTCAGGTTAACTTGTATACCTGAGACCTGCTTTTGTGGAATTAAAATCTTTCTGCACAGCTCCTTCCACCACCCAGAGAGAGAGCTGTTTGTTTATTTTCAGGAGTATGACTCTACACTCTGCAAAAGTTACCTGTGTTCAACATATTATATTCTCAGGCATTCTTTTGAGAATATGTCTAATATGATATTGGTAGATTTCTGGTGATTGGTAATGCTGTTTTAATCAAAATTTCTTGTATAAGGATTTTAGCCAGCAGGGTGCCACCTCTGTACAGACTGAAGGTCGGGGGGAATGTCTAAGATCAGCATTGCTGGCAAGCTTAGATGGGGCACAACAGTGTGTAATCAGAAGGGATTAAATTGAAACACATTTTGATTCACCTTCATCGTGGTAATATCCGCTCCTTTAAAAACTAGCTGACTACTGCAGCTGAGGGCCCAAAGCGTCAGCTACTATTTGTACCCTGCAAACATCTTGTCCTCTCTTCTTCACAAAATAAACCGCTTCATGTGAAAACACCAATACCACACACAAACATCATACATACAATTATTTGCATGCATACATTCCCAGACAAACATGGACACATGCATAAACAATGTAACCCCGCTGAGGTTAATTTCTCCTGTTACAAAGATAGTGTTATTGATGTGATGGGTCACATTGCAATTTAGAGGCAATTAAAAGGTAATGAATGTGCTCAAATGAAACCTGTGTCTGGAGGGCATTTGTAGTGTATGGTAAAGAGTGTGTGTGTGTGTGTGTGTGTGTGTGTGTGTGTGTGTGTGTGTGTG
>CALSCE010009502.1:4735600-4749257 GCA_943593645.1 Bovichtus variegatus
GGGGGCCCCGGGCTTCCTCCGGGTAGGGTCACACCTCCTCTTTTTTGATGTTGCAAACAGAGATCTCTAGTAGAGTTTAATAGTGAACAAGTCCTCAAAAAAGCATTAAAGATGATCCTGGTGCAAAGACATGGCGGCCGCACGTCAAGATTTAGGAATTGAGGATGCACCATCCTGTTTCAAATCGGAGGTGTGGCATACAGTTCCTCAGAAATAAAAAAGGAATTCTTTAATTTGGTGGAGAAAATATAGAGAAGATATTTAGTAGATTTATTTCTGAGAAGTAGAGGAATCTTAATTACTTTTCAGTCATCATTTCCCTTCAATCTCATTTTGTTAAAAAGAATTGTGAGAAATTGATACCATGAACCAGTGTAGTGAGTTGCATGGAATGGGGAGTTGAGTGTATCGTTACGTCTCTATCTAGGGATGATAGTGAATGAGTACATGGAATGATCTGGACATGACCTTGCACAGTTCCCTTGTTCTCACATTTGACCTCTTTGGTAGCTGTGAGGATCTTAAACAAACACAGGAAGACCACAAGAATGATGTTGTATAATCCCAAATGGAAAATGGATTCAAATACAAAACACCTTTACAGAGCTTATTCATTGCTTTATGACACATCCAAAAACATTCTTTGATGCAAATTCTTCTAATAAGCTTCTCTCCCTGAGTAAATAAGTAGTGAACTGCAAACAGCCGTATCTTATATTAATTGAGAAAAAGTAAATATCAGATATTGCAGCTTTTAGCTTGTTGCTTTACTTCAAAGGCATACAAAATTAGTTTGAGCCAAAATATTCATAGTTTCTCTGAAAGACCTATTTACCAAATATAAAACAGTTTGCCTGCTTTGTGTTACCTTTGATTGGTAGTAACCAATATTCTCTCTGACTTCTCACTTCTATGTGACAGTGCCATCTCACTTCAGCCCATGCTTAATGTCTCTGCAGAGCAGAGGATTGGAGGAGGTAGCACAGTGTGTTTACCAAACAGGCTGTATCATACGCGTCTCTAAACTTACCACCCACTTCTGCACGCTAGCTTGCACTCCTCCTTCTCTTTGTAGCCCTGGCTTTGGTGATTTCCTGAAATACACATATTCACCACTGCCAAGGGCATAAACAATTATCAATCAGCTCTAATCCACTGTTCTGCATAAATACGAGTTTCTCATGCTGTTTGCTGAGATGTGCTGTCACTTTTTTATGACTTATAAAATTTTACTTGGCAGACAGCGCCCAACATGATGCATGACAAGTAACTTACATTGGGGTCTCAAATCCATTGCAACGCTTACACAAACAGTGTCAGTTTTCTGCAGTAGTTGTGGTCCACATCAGTGTTTGTGTATATAATAAGTGTGTCCCCCCAGAGTATTATTTTTGTCAGGGTGAAAAGGCCTCCAAAAACAGCATTAAGATTATCACAGATACTAAAAGTCTCTTCTGAAACCAAGACTGATGGAATCACGTTAGGATTAGCATCTCATTAAGGCTGGGTGATCCACCTGCTATCCTATTCAGTGGCAGGAAGACGTTTGGGTACATTAGACCTTAAGATGAAGGATTGATTTATTAAAAGAAATCTGTAGCTGTAGTTCAGGAATAACCATCCCAACATTAACTGGTTGACATCTCGGCTGGTGTAGCCCTGAGATATCAGCCTGTTAATTTTTTCATTCTGCACAGCACAAGAGATTTTTTTTTGCAGAGCGCTGATTAATTTCAATGCTGCTGACACTCATCATGGTTTTGTAATTTCAATCACACATCGGTAGTAAACCTGCTATTATTAGAGTGCCCACTTTCTGGCTAGTCATCTACTTTTAATGTCCATATGGTGGTTGTGAGTAATGAGGGAGAAGTAAAACAACAAGAACAACTTTGCTTCTTGATCCACTCGTCATGGTTTTCTTGCAGCTGCACTCAAGAGTGAGTCAGATGTACTGTACTCATAGATATATTCACTTCATTGATAAAGACATTATGTACAGCATGTGCCATCTTGGATATGCCACAGAGGGAGCAGAAACACAATTGTAGATACAGTGAATAATTGCCTCACTGCACCCTCCTTCAGGCATGTTACCAGTCAGAAACTATGAAACACCCAAAGGCAACTGCTTGTGTGGATAACTCTGAGACACTACAAGTAAAACATTATTATACTGGGAAGGCCTGTGTGAGCATTGTGCACTGGAGGGCATTTGTTTAGCATGCATATTGTTTGGTTTGTTTTTGCCGTATGGGCTCATCAATAATGCAGGGTGACTTAACCAGCAATTACAATGATGAAGACATCAAAATGCAAAACAGAGAGCTGTGAGCTCTCCTATCCAATAAGAGTTGTCTGCATAGGGAGGACTACAGACTGGACAGACTTTTAATTAGTGGGCTTTGTATCTCAGCCAGGAACAGCAGATTGGCTGCTTGCTCTTTCTTGTCATCATAGCCATAGAAACCAAAACTTCAAGCATGACCATTTGAATTATGGGTAATTTATTGTAGTTAGCAAAAGCTTGATGGACAAATCACTTCCAACCAACTTTGCAAGAAGATGGACAAATCTGTGAAAACTATTGACTGGCTAAATTAGATGTTTTTATCATTTTGTTCTGGCCTGTCCTTCCTTGGTTCATAAAGGACGTGACCATATAAAACTACTAAAAACTTGCCACAAGTTACAAGCAAATAAGTTTGTATTTGT
Source organism: Bovichtus variegatus (assembly GCA_943593645.1). Lineage (NCBI taxonomy): Eukaryota > Metazoa > Chordata > Actinopteri > Perciformes > Bovichtidae > Bovichtus > Bovichtus variegatus. Next base: position 4,738,316 of record CALSCE010009502.1, read on the forward strand.
AAGTTTCTTTCTTAAATAATTGTGTAAATATATTATCTTGTCATTTTGTTAGTTGTAAAATTCAGTAATGATTTTCCATATGAGCCATGGCTCTCAAGTGCGGTTTGTGAATACACATTAAATAAGAAGTGTGTATGAAATAAGACAATGTTAAGAGGTTTTAATATTGACTTTTCTTTTTAGTGTCATGCTTGATATAGTAGCATAAGCAAATGCACCTACTGTTCTAAACTCTGAACTGTAGCTGGTTGAGTGGTTACCTTTTATTGTTTTATTGTTACCAGCCCTGACAGCAACGCTGGTATTGTTTTCACCGTGTGTGTGTGTGTGTGTGTACAGATTCTTGTGACAACGATAGCGTCGCAACTGTGTAAGATGCCGTCACAAAACTTTCCAGATGTGTAGTTGAGATCAAAATGGATGTTGAGTTCAAAGATGGCCTGATTTGGCGTTGCGGCTGGTAGCATCCCATTGCAAGATCGTCTCTGGTTTTTATTTTTTTATCACAAGTAACACTGCAAAGTAAAGTAACAGAGCTAGTGTTATGGTAGTTTGATAGATTAGATAGATTTACTTTATTTTCCACCACAATGGACATTTGTACAGCAAAGGAACATACAATGCACATAACACAATGCACCATTAAAAACATACAAATATATAGTCTACAATATACTATAGTGCAAATGGGCAGGTAGCAGCAAATGTGTTCTAAAAATATCGAAAATGGAGCACATTTTATAAAATAACAGGTTTTCCCTGATGCAGTCATTCTGTGTTCAATGCCTGTACGGCATAGAGAATAGAAGACTTCTTAAATATGTTCAGGCTGGCCTTTGGGACCCTGAATTGACGGCCAGACGGAAGCAGCTCAAACTCTGAGTGTAGTTGATGTGATGTATCTGCAATATATTTGACAGTGCTGTACACAGGACAGCTAAACATATAACTGCAAAGTTGTTTCTGTGACTTTCCAATCACCTTCCCTGCAATACTAACAATCTTGGAGAGCTTGTTTGTGCCCTTTGCACTCAAGTTGCTGTACCATGCTGTTATGGTAAATGATAAAAGCTATCAACCATGTTCCTGTATGACATTTCAAGTATGTGTTGGCTAACGCCAAAGCTCCTCAGCTTACTGATTAAAAACAATCACTGATTGGCTCTCTTAAAAATGCTCTCTGAGTTCTCATTAAAAGTCAGGGTCTAGTCAATAATTGTGCCCAAGTACTTAAAATGTTCAACTTTTCCTACAGGGTGGTTATTATTATTTTTTTTAAGATTATTTATTTTCCTTTTTTGAATGGACTGATCGACTGGAAAGGTGAGAGAGAGGGGATGACATGCAGCAAAGGGCCATGGGTTGTATTTGAACCTGAGCTGCTGCAGTTCATGGGGTGCTGACTCCACCAGGTGAGCTAAGCAGGCACCCCTACAGGCTGGCTATATATGACAGGGAGGATGTGACTGGCTCTGCTTGATTTTGTTTGCATTAAAAGTTGTTTTGTATTGTTTTGGCACTCTGTAAATTTGCTATTTCTCTATAAACCAGCGGTGTCACATTGTCAAATCATGCCAGGGACCAGTACTTAGTATTTTATTCATGCTTTTCAATCAACAGTGTGTTGAGACCCCCATATTTGAGTGGCTTTTTCAGTGTTGGAGCTCTACTTTTGACGATGAGTAAATATATGATTTCATATAGAGCAATACACACATCTAAACTGCTGTGCCAATCTTCTGATTTTCTTAGAAGGATTTTTACTCTCCTAAGTTTGTTTATTTAGCTGAAATGATTTGCATTGATATTAATTCATAAAAGGTCATTTCAAAAACACACACAAACTACATTTTTTCAACGGTATCTCTCTCTTTCGATTTTGGCCATGCACTTTTTCTCATTTTATTTATTTTGCTGAGCTGTATTTATCACTACATGGGAGTTGGGACTAAGCAAAGAATGATGTATTGATGCCTATGATAGTGATATTTTATTTACTGAAAGATTTAGAATAGGAAAAAAAAAACGGAATGCTAATTCTAGTTTCCTTCTACACTGTTATCTCCCCAAATACAAATTATACTCAGACAGCTGCAGACAACACGCTTCAGTCTTTCCAAGCATAGTACACAGCTGCTTCAGGAAGCAGGACAGTCATGGAGAGTTTTGGCCATGTAGGCTAATGTGGTGTATCATATTGATGCACCCAGCATCGTCTTAAAATACTTCCCAGTACTTTTTCCACGACTGTCCTAGTCTGTGAAGCGCCTGTTCTCGCTGCTTGGAGTGGCTGAAGCATGTAAAGCATCTTCCACTGTACTCAAGCAGCGCTCTAGATGACATCATCAAGTCGTGTTACCAATCAACATGCAAACAAAATGAATTATTTTTACACCATTTTCATACAGAGAATTAAATCCATGACAAATCACCTTATTTACAGTCAAGTACTCACTCATTTGCACATGTTATTATTTGCTGCAATATCCTGCCTTTGTTTAGAGAGCGTAAAGTCAAGCACTCAATGGCAACCATGTTTACCAAAACAATCTCTCTGCCTAAGTGAGCTCTCACCCACAGCGACCTTGGTCTCATTTAAAGTAGAGTGTCTTGTTTGACCTTTTGTGGAGGACCTTGCTCTTGTAAAGAATGTCGCTGTCAATAACGGTTTTCATGGACCACTTACAGTATTTCAGCTATTCTTACTTTGGCCAGTCTTCTCTTAGGGATATTGGGCTACAGCACAAAGAAGACATCAAGCATAAGAAAAAACAGCAAATGTACTTCATATTCACATCTTTTTGACCAATTATTTTAGTTCTGCTTTTATTTAAATTGTAAGGAAATACATTATTTTACTGTAACATCAATGTAATGTCAGAGCAGCCCCATTAAAGGGACTATTCTATTTACTGTGTAGGTCAACTTCATCACTGGCTTAGCTGTAGAATTGTCTGTCCATCACACAACTTCAACACTGCATTGGTCCTGTATCTTTATAGTTTTTACACAAACATATTTTTTATTTAGGTTGATTAAATGTCTGTGTTTTCACATTAGATTCTAGTGACACCTTAGTGACAATTAGTCAGATTCTAGTGACACCTTTTGCAGCACAGATAACATTTCATCCTGTTAAGACTCAGGAGCACAATGTTAAGACAAAACACTGGAATCTTGAACCTGTCACTGTATTCTTGTTATTTATGAAATTTTTATGTGAATATGTCACAGCTTTTAGTGCTTGTGGAATATGTTATCTGCTAATGAGGGCAGGTTCTGACATGGTTCAATGTGAAATACCTGACACTGGTTCTATGTGATCATGGGCTCTAATACCTCCTTTAATCAACACAGCTTGGGCGAAGGTATTCCGAGGGCATTTGTCTCACCTCGCCAGCGACACTCGCTGGCAGATGCTTTGCATATCAGGCCTGGTGGATCAATATGTTATTAGACAACAACCTCTTGGAGGCATGTCAATTAATTCTGGGCTGTCAGTTGCCCCCCTCGCATTGTCCAGTTTGGCTGTGGGAGAGCAGTGGGTGTCTTTTTAACTTCGTGCTTGTGGAGAATTTGAGACCTTAGCTGCTTCAAGGTTTAATTTACAAAACCTAAGCAGTGCATAGTAAGGAATTGTCACGGTGCGGTTAAAAAGAGGACCCAAATGCAGTACACACAAACAGGCAGATCGTAATAACAAAAAGCAAGTTTTAATAAACAAAGCTGAATACATAACACAGGTATAAAACAAAACTGAGGGAACAGGCTAAAACAGGAAACAGAAAAACTAAAAGCCAGGATCATGACAGGAATGCGTGTTTTCTCATCACATGGACAAACTGGTGTAAAATGTATTAAAACTGCACTAAACATAATTTTCATGTTGAAAATCTACTAATCACACTGACTCTGCTGACTATACTGTATGTTGAATGGCAAAAATATACAGTAGCAAAGCAGTCATATTCGCCATGTATTTGATTGGAACTTTGTTTGTGGGTTTTTTTGCCTCTGTTCGTGCTTGCCGTCTGCCAGCCTTATTGCTGCAAGTTCTGATATCTTTTGTGTCAGCAGTCTTCAGTCCACTAGGCATAAGTAGCAGAATGCTAATCAGCATACTTACAACATTTGAAGATAAAGTTGGTTGACGTTTCAATAGTGCAATAGTAAGGTAGCCATTTTGTCCGACATTGTTTTATATGTTAATTATTGTAATATGCTCTAGTGTAGTGTTGCACAGTTTACCAGTACTAGAAAAGTATTGCAATACCAAGCCATTAAAAACAGCACAATACCCCATTTTATTAGTATCGGTACTTTAAAAATAACAGGCTTATAATAACAGCCATAGTTATGAGTTGTGTCGATGTGCTGTGTGTCTGCAGACATAGTGGCCGTGTTTGCCTCTCATATGCACGCTGCAAATGCTCTTGCCGACAGTCCACAGCTTGACGACAATGCAGACTCACTGAGCGAAATATGGCAGCTCCTTATGAGTTGTGCTTATACAATAATGGTAATACAAGAATGAGACAGAAGCTCCAAGATGGCCACCTCTTTATGCTCCCAAACTGTCAATGGCAGCAGCGACACATTACAGCCTCTCTCTTTCCGTTCTTACCTTTCACAATAAAAGCCCTAGACATGGTATCGTTTCAGTATCGGTATCAAGATACTTTAGGCAGATATGGTACCAAAGTTATCAGTTGGGAATTGTGAAAACATTAATATGCTCTGTATATAATGGGATTAAGTACCAAAGATTTGAACCACTTGTTGTTGTATGTTACAAGAACCTTAAGCCAAAGTTTGGATGACCCTCTCAGTACCACTCAGATGGAGGATCTGCTTTACAGTCAGTTCAGTGTCTGAAGCCTCAAGATTAGTATTTCCCCCATCTCAAACCTAGCTATTTTCCTTTTTTTGGTTTATGGTAATATTCTGCTTTATTTGCCAGCAAATCTAGTATTTACATTTTTGGAAAATACTCAGTGTCTGCATAATTTAATGTAGCCTGACGAATTTCAGAGGGATGATGTAAATGCTGTGGTCTATCATACATTTTACTGCGCGCATTACTGTTTTCCATCTCTGTTTGCCTAGAGACTAAATGCAAAAGTTCATACTCCTGAGGGAGACAGGATATTGTTACCACATATTTTCTGTGTTAATTAAAATCAAGTTGGTGGCTGTATGTGGGAATAGCTGGGTCTTCTCTAAATACACCATAAAGGAGTTGGCTTTAGCGTGTGTACCTCTGTGTGCCCTCCACTCTGCCACAGACAGACAGAAGTGTTTGCACAGACAGAAAGCTACGAGATAATCTGGATGACTCATGGCACTTTTATAGAAGACTCTTTTCACACAGAAGTCTTCACACTTTTTGAATCAATGCCTTCTATCTAGCCGCTGCACCATCAATATGTTGACTTGTCTTTCAGCCGGCTGTTACGGTTTCCTCAGTTCTGAGAATTTAACATCACACAGCAGGGGGACTGGGAGACCGGTTTCTTGAAGTAAAACCTCCAAGACAGCCTGTTCAGCCATTTTCTAAGATTGACCCCAAAATCCAGCACTCTCCACAGATTTCTCTCTAGACATTTGAAGTAAAGTCGTTGTGCCGGCACCGGATGACAAAGATGGAGAGACTATTGTTTAAAAATATGACTGATGGTTTTTGTGCCTGCCCTGCCTTGAAGAGAGAGATGGTGTTGATAGATGAACCAATACACTCCTAACTCTTTCTTCTTTAGGTTTGCTGTGTGTGTTGTTTGATTCACTTTTCTCCTGCTGAGGTGATATTTCACCTGTTTGCTGTGAGACACTGCTGCGGTGCCGGTCTCTGGCTGTGGATGTCTTCATTAGGTTACATCTCTATATATTTTTTTTCCCCGACTGCTGAGCTAAAGGCTGTGTCGCAGCTCTTTGCTCTTTCTCGTTTCAATGCCATAGAAAGCTTCAGCCGAACACATCTTATGACATCTAATAGTGTGTTATCTGAACTATAAAAAACATGGCACAGAGTTGGGTTTGAGGTGTTGCATTAAATCATTGGAGAAAGGAAAGAAGGAAGTGTAGTGATCAAACAGCTACTGTTGGTGAAGCGATATAAAGAAATGTCAGGCACTTCATTAAAATGATCCATACAGATATATTGGTGGAAGAAAATGTCTAAACGGAGAACGGCTGCAAACCTCATGAACCTTTTAATCCTTTCAACACTGTGTTTGGGATACATTTAACATAAACAACATATACTTTAATGTAAACCTTCGCAACAATATTTACTTCATTGTTAAAATATATTAAGCATTTTCAATCTGTACAGGGTGTTAACACAACCCTTAAACACTTGTGTAAAGGGTTGTCTGAAGTAATTTTTGTTGATCAGGATTAATAACAGTATGACCAGTTAAAGATTCTGGACTTTGGGAGATGTCATTGGTTGATATAGATCTTTGTTTATTTCAGACATTTTTTTTAAATTGAAAACTGCAATGTGAAAACTGCTAGAGATTCGCAATGTTGGTCATTTTATAAATTAGATTTATCATCCTGCCTTAGTTTCATCCTTTACTAACTGATTCCTTCTTATTCCTGCCTTTCTGATCCGCCTCCCTCTTCACAACCACCCTCCCCAACTTATTTTTAGCTTAAATGCATCTTAATCACCTCTCCTCTGTGGCTGTCCACTGTCTTTTTTTCCTTTTTCCCTTTTTGCGTCTTCCCTCCTCTCATTCATTTCACACCACCTTCCTTCGTCAGCTCCTCTTTGCACCTTTTCGACCAGACTGACAACCTCTGGGGATGCTACTTCCTGTTGATATGCAGAGCGCCTCTCCTTCCAATCAGTACTTGTGAAAGGTTGTTACTAATGGTCCCCAAGGAGGAGAATCAACCTTGAATACGTACAAGGCCTCTGCTGGCCTTTTGCAGGTGCGCTCGGCACTGGGAGTGTCACATCTTGCTTTCCCCCTTGTCTCCAAGGATCAATTGCAATATAATGTCTGTGAAATGGAAATTTAGCCAATTCATCTGGCTTTTATTGGCTCACAGGAAGTTTCTGAATGATTAAACACACATAACAACTTTATTTACTAATGCCCCAGGATGTTGTGCAGTGCTTGTAATCAGAAGGATCTGGTCATTAAATGTAATATTCTTGCAATTAAGAAGGAGCTCTAATACTGACTGTTTAACAGACCATCAACGTGTTGTTTCACTTTGTGTCACACTATCATAAGCACCCATGCTGCTGTGTTCTGTAGCAAGCCACTACACTAAACACCTTGCCTAGTTTCATCAGAGACAATGAACAGGCTGCACAATTTATGATGATGGGCAGCCAGTCTTGAGCTTTTGAGAATAGCTTGATTATTTCTACTGGGAGAAGTGCATGGATGGGGAGAGGCATTCCATATGTTACACTTAACAACCAATGAAGCTGCGATTCAGAGACTGGGGGCAGAAAGAGCTGACAGCGCTCGTCCACTCCCCTAGCTTTCTCCAGAACAGCCGAGGCAGGCAATAATCTAACTATAATTAACGGGTATAAACCATGTCATGCAGCCATTAGACCAAATAGCTGGCAACCAATCAGCTATGACATTAATGGTAGAAACCAACCACAGCTTTATAATTCAGCTGCAATGTCAGAAGAAAAATCTGTTTTTAAGAATTCTACAGTTTGGTGCATAACTTTTTCAGTCAATTGACAGTTTATTTGATGTAGATGTAAATAACACACCCTGTTATGTTTTCAATGTAGGGTGTCATTGCAGAAGGTGACAGAGTTGTGAGTTCAATGAAACTGAGTGCATGCAGTTGGCAGCAAAGTCTTTAACATTCACATAAAAAAAGCAGTTTTTACATTTTGGGATTATACTGTTGTGAGTGTCACCTGCTCCGCCAGGGAAATAAAATAGAATAGACCAGCTCAGTGAAACAAATGTTTATTTGGCCGCAGCGTTCGTGCTCTGTCAGGGTCAGGTGTGTTCAGGGTGGATGCTCTCTCCCTGCTCTCCTCCTCAGGATCCAGCCTACTGCAAGAGACAGAACCAGGTTACCATCATGCTTATATTGTGCGACTGATTACCTGATTCTGACCAGCTGTCCGATCCCCAGCTGAGCCACTCCAGACACTCCCCCCCGCAGACGTCGCCGTGAGAACGCCCCCGCTGCCACAACTGTAAATAAGGTTATGATCCTTTGCTAATTATGTGCAGTCTAGCACAATATACTATGCTGTTTAGATGTGGCCAACCTACAACAAATCACACTTTTGTGCTTGTCCGCACTCGATGTTGTTGACAATCTTGAAAATAGGTCAATATCTGCACTTAGATCCCCCTGGACAGATGACATCTGAGGGCTGTACTACAAAGCAAGTTCGACAGAGCCAGAGATTCCTTAACTGGCTTGACAAATATTTAAAACCCTATTCAGAGCACGACGGTGGTTATCAACTGTCTTTGTTGACCCAGGCTTCCTAAGGCTTAGTGCGTGTTTTCATAAAAGAAAGCGTTTGGTGTGTGTCTCTTCTACCATACATTTTGCATGGTAGAAGAGACACACAGGATCGATCACTGCCTACTTCCACCTTATAAGAATATAAAAAACAATTACAGCATTAAGCAACGTGCTTTGTTGCTGCAATAAGAGAGGACTGCAGAAAGAAAATGACTAATCAATTAAATGTATAAGTAGCATATTTATTTACCACTCTGCACCACTCTCAGTGCCTGCCGTTTATTTCTAGCTTGACAACTGCTCTACAGCTCTTAAACTTTAAACTTGATGCAACAGATTCAAACTTTATACAGTTTCCCATAATGAAGGATATGTGCAAATCACTTTAGTTTTTGGCCAAATCAAAGTGAAATTAATTGTAATGATTAAATATTATCTGTTTAATATATTAACAGGCTAATTAATTTCTAATCGGTGTTCCAATAGCTGCAATATACCAGGAGTGTCAAATGGACTTCAGAAAATCAGGACCAAGTGGAAAAAACATCCAAAGTGGTGACGTTACGGCTTAAAAGAATTATACCGCATTTCATATGCAAATAAACTTCATACTGATGAATAACATAGTGAACTATTAATGTATGTTACCTTTGATTTGTATAAAAGGCTTCTTTTAAAGCCAGTGTGGGCAAATGGCCAGAGAACACTACGACCATATTTATGAGTTCAGTAAAGGCCCTGACACACTGAGGCGACGGTTGTTGGGCCGTTGATGAGCGTCTGTCGCTCTACTTTTTGCGTCCCGCACCGTTTGCTGTTCAGCTTAAGTGAATCAGTGCACGAGAAGAGAAACGGACGTGAGGAAAACAAGCAAACAACTTAAGTCAAGAGGGCTCACACACCGAGGCTCTTTTCCTTTTTTTCTCATCTGATCATTCTAATACACAAATATTTTCCACGACATGGCCATCTGGAATGAAGCTAAGTGGTGAGCGAGAGTAGTGTGAACATGTTTGTCAAACGCGGCATTGTATCATGTACGTATCACAACAACGGTTTGTTGATCCTTCATTTTCTGGTTTCTTTTTTTTGAATGACAAATACAGACTACCGTGAGTTATTTACTCTCACGCAGAACGTACGTGCTGGTTGGCCGTTAGCTGTGGTTTTTGCGGTGTGTTCAAGTGCGACTTTTTTTCCCAGACGCGGGGAGGTGAAGCGACTCAACAGTCCGCCTCCATCGCCACTAGTTCTTTGATGTCGGTTTGGTGTGTTTTTGCATTAAGAGTAAGAACAACCTTGCAAATAAAGTAAAACGGTATTATTTATGCAATTATGTTTTAATTGGTGAAAATACAGTTGAGCAAAATTGTTTTGTATTAAAAATGATGTATGCCATTTCCCCATTGCCTTGTCATGAATGGGGAAATTAGCCAGAGACCAAAAGGTTTTTTCTACCAGGATATAAACATGTTTATTTCTGCTGTAAAGGTGGGGATTTTAACATGGGGACATTTTATAACAGCTTAATTTTCAGCCTTGGATGTTCCCTTTAGGTTTAACACATCACTTTACTCGTAGTTTAATATTCTACATTACCATCCATCCATCCATCCATCTTCAACCGCTTATCCGGGGTCGGGTCGCGGGGGCAACAGCTCCAGCAGGGGGCCCCAAACTTCCTTTTCCCCGGCCACGTTGACCAACTCTGACTGGGGGACCCCGAGGCGTTCCCAGGCCAGTGTGGAGATATAATCTCTCCACCTCGTCCTGGGTCTTCCCCGTGGTCTCCTCCCAGCTGGCTGTGCCTGGAAAACCTCCCTAGGGAGGCGCCCAGGGGGCATCCTTACCAGATGCCCGAACCACCTCAACTGGCTCCTTTCTACGCAAAGGAGCAGCGGTTCTACTCCGAGCTTCTCTCGGATGACTGAACTCCTCACCCTATCTCTAAGGGAGAAGCCAGCCACCCTTCTGAGAAAACCCATTTCGGCCGCTTGTACCCGCGATCTCGTCCTTTCGGTCATGACCCAACCTTCATGACCATAGGTGAGAGTAGGAACGAAGATAGACCGGTAGATCGAGAGCTTTGCCTTCTGGCTCAGCTCTCTTTTCGTCACAACGGTGCGGTAAAGCGAGTGCAATACCGCGCCCGCTGCTCCGATTCTCCGGCCCATCTCCCGCTCCATTTTCCCCTCACTCGTGAACAAGACCCCTAGGTACTTGAACTCCTTCACTTGGGGTAAGGACTCATTCCCTACCCGGAGTAGACAATCCACCGGTTTCCTGCTGAGAACCATGGCCTCAGATTTTGAGGTGCTGATCCTCATTCCAACCGCTTCACACTCGGCTGCGAACCGATCCAGTGAGTGCTGAAAGTCACAGGCTGATGATGCCATCAGGACCACATCGTCTGCAAAGAGCAGCGATGAGATCCCAAGCCCACCAAACTGCAACCCCTCCTCCCCCCGAC
>CALSCE010009502.1:4749267-4783618 GCA_943593645.1 Bovichtus variegatus
ACCTCCCACAGTATCTCCCGGGGGACCCGGTCATACGCTTTCTCCAGGTCCACAAAACACATGTAAACCGGATGGGCATACTCCCAGGCCCCCTCCAGGATCCTTGTGAGAGTGAAGAGCTGGTCCGTTGTTCCACGGCCAGAACGGAATCCGCATTGTTCCTCTTCAATCTGAGGTTCGACTATCGGCCGAACCCTCCTTTCCAGCACCTTGGAGTAGACTTTACCCGGGAGGCTGAGCAGTGTGATACCCCTGTAATTGGCACACACTCTCTGGTTCCCCTTTTTATACAGGGGAACCACCAACCCGGTCTGCCACTCCTTAGGCACTGTTCCCGACTTCCACGTAATGTTGAAGAGACGTGTCAGCCACGACAGCCCCTCCACACCCAAAGCCTTCAACATTTCTGGATGGATCTCATCAATCCCCGGGGCCTTGCCACTGTGGAGTTGTTTGACTACCTCAGTGACTTCCACCAGGGAAATTGCTGATGATCCCCCATAATCTTCCAGCCCTGCCTCTATCAAAGAGGGCGTATTAGTCGGATTGAGGAGTTCCTCAAAATGCTCCTTCCACCGCCCGAGTACCTCCTCAGTTGAGGTCAACAGTGTTCCATCCCTGCTGTAAACAGCTTGGATGGTTCCCCGCTTCCCCCTCCTGAGGTGCCGGACAGTACGCCAGAAGCACTTTGGTGCCGACCGAAAGTCCTTCTCCATGGCTTCTCCGAACTCCTCCCACACCCGCTGCTTTGCCTCTGTCACGGCCGAGGCCGCTGCCCTTCGGGCCTGTCGGTACCTTGCAACCGCCTCTGGAGTCCCCCGTGATAACATATCTCGGAAGGACTCCTTCTTCAGTCGGACGGCTTCCCTGACCACCGCGGTCCACCACGGTGTTCGAGGGTTACCGCCCCTTGAGGCACATAAGACCTTGAGGCCACAGGCTCCCACCGCAGCTTCAGCAATGGAAGCTTTGAACATTGACCACTCAGGCTCAATGCCCCCAACCTCCACAGGGATGCCAGAGAAACTCCGCCGGAGGTGTGAGTTAAAGGTCTCTTGGGTACGGGCCTCCTCCAGACGTTCCCAGTTCACCCGCACTACCCGTTTGGGCTTACCAGGTCTGTCCAGACTCTTCCCCCACCCCCTGACCCAACTCACCACCAGATGGTGATCAGTTGACAGCTCCGCCCCTCTCTTTACCCGAGTGTCCAAAACATGCGGCCTCAGATCAGATGATACGATTACAAAATCGATCATCGATCTTCGGCCTAAGGTGCTCTGGTACCATGTACACTTATGAGCATCCTTATGTTCGAACATGGTGTTTGTTATGGACAGCCCATGTCTAGCACAGAAGTCCAATAACAAACAACCACTCGGGTTGAGATCAGGGAGGCCGTTCCTCCCAATCACGCCTCTCCAGGTGTCTCCATCGCTGCCCACGTGCGCGTTGAAGTCTCCCAGTAGAACTATGGAGTCCCCTACTGGAGCCCCCAACAGGACTCCATTCAGGGTCTCCAAGAAGGCCGAATACTCTGAACTGCTGTTCGGTGCATATGCACAGACAACAGTCAGAGTTTTCCCCCCCATAACCCGTAGGCGTAGGGAGGCGACCCTCTCGTCTACCGGGGTGAACTCCAACGTAACGGCACTCAGCCGGGGATTTGTAAGTATCCCCACACCCGCCCGGCGCCTCACACCCTGAGCAACTCCAGAGAAGAATAAGGTCCAACCCCTATCCAGGAGTACGGTTCCAGAACCGAGACTGTGCGTAGAGGAGAGCCCAACCAGATCTAACTGGTAGCGCTCCGCCTCCCGCACAAGCTCCGGCTCTTTCCCCCACAGAGAGGTGACGTTCCACGTCCCCAGAGCCAGCCTTTGCCGCCCAGGTCTGGTCCGTCGAGGTCCCCGACCTTCACTGCCACCCGTCTGGCAATGTACCCGCCCCCAACGGTTCTTCCTGCGGGTGGTAGGCCCACATGATGGAGAGGGGGGGTTGCCACGTTGCTTCTTCGGGCTATGCCCAGCCGGGCTCCGTGGCAAACCCGGCCACCAGGCGCTCGTTGACGGGCCCCCCTTCCAGGCCTGGCTCCAAACGGGGGCCCCGGGCTTCCTCCGGGCAGGGTCACACCTCCTCTTTTTTGATGTTGCATTGGGGTTCTTGAACCATTCTTTGTCTGCCCCCTCGCCTGAGACCAATTTGCCATGGGAAACCCTACCAGGAGCACTAGGCTCCCGACAACACAGCCCTCAGGTTCATAGGAGCACCCAAACCCCTCCACCACGGTAAGGTGATGGTTCTCTACATTACCACTAATACAAAACTTCAATTGAAGAAATATATGTTTTACTGCAAATATTCTGTTATGAAGACTTTTCTGCAATTCATCAACAAGAAATAAAACACTAATGCACTACTGCACTTTATCTTTTGCATAGTTTGCAGCTTTATTCTGTAGTGTGATGAAGCTATACATTTTACAGTTTTTTAGAACACATGAGAATAAACTTGATAACCCTGAGGTACCCTGATTACAGTAATTATGAATATGTTACAGTAGTCTACTAAAACTAAATTGAATAGTTCTACTAGAGATATTGCTAAGCATTTTTATTTATAATAAAAGCCATACTATGCATCTTTGTTGCCATCAAAACTAACTTGCTTTACATTCACCTATTTTGATGAATTGATTTTACACAGTTTGGCATTGTCTTTGTTCATAATGGGCTACTTGGAAGGATTGCATGTTTACTCAGCAAATGATCAGACAATAAATTACTCTTAATGGAAACTGTGGATCCTTCCCAACTTCGTTCTTCGCATGCTCACTGCTTAAAGTCCTGCTCCTATAGACAGTCACTGACAACAGCAGAATTTACATTATGTTGGAATTTATCCAGAGTACAACTTGTGTGAGCATTAAAAGGATGAGCTTTATGTGTGGCTGTACATATTATACAGTGACACAAATTGATAAAAGTTAATATTGTCATGTCTTGTAAAATATGCTAGTCTTGTCAGTCACCATCTGTCTTTGTACTTCCTGTTTTATTTTGTATTTACTTCCTTGTGTGTTTTCCCGCTTCTCGTCAGCGTCTGCCCCGTCCCTGATTGTTTCCACCTGTGCCCACTCACCTCATGTTAAATAGTCATGTCTCCCCTTGTCTTGCGTCAGTTTGTCTTGTCTGGTCTGTCTTGTGTCATGAACCTGTGTACCAGCCTTTTCAAGAGATTTGTTCTAAATCTAGTAGTGAGTGTTTTGAGTTTCTACTATTGTTGTACTAGTAAAGAAGTTTGCTTTCACACTCCACCTCAGTTTCTGGCATCGTGCATTTGAGTCTTCCTACCCTGTGTCTGTGGTCGTGACATCAAATTCTAATGTGGCTATGTAAATAAAATAAAGTTTCAAATACTCTATGGCAAATAATTTGCCATATGTGTTGATCTAAAAATATTTTTTAATGAAGACAAGACTTTGAAAGTTAGGGTATATTTAAAATCTGTATAATTAGTGCTGGTCAATTGCAGGCAATCCAAGTGAGCCTGATGAAGCATACCTGAAACATGTTGTTAGCTCTTCCACTTGCAGATAATTTTTAAATAAATACCAAGAAGTGTTATCCAGAGTTGAGTCTTTTGGTGTGCAGCAAGCTTTTCTTCATTTTGATTTTCACATAACTGCAAAGTTCAACACAAGTTGAAGCAAAACTGTTGCAAATCAGAATGTTAACTCAAGGTTTTATTATCCATTCTGTGTGGCGTTTGTATGTGCTGTATGTTTGCTCCCACAGTTCAAAGACATGTCAGTCAGGTGGACTGGAGAGTGCAGTAGACAACCAGACAGAAGACCAGACAGACATCTATCTCGTCGTCCACGATGCATTTTCAGTACATCCCTACATTTTTTAACATCCACTTCTCTTTTCAGGGTCAGCCAACCCCAGTGAGCTCCGGATGGAAGGAAGGGAAACACTATGGACAGGTCAGCACTTCATCCCAGGTCTAACACTAACATTCACATTCACATTCACACCCACATTCACACTCACACTCACACTCACACTCACACTCACACTCACATCCACACCTAGGAGTAATTTACAGTTTCAAGTTCACCTGAGAAAGCTGTAGCACCCAGAAGATGCAAACCCAACTCGCATGAATAAAAATGATGTATACCATTTCAAACAGCAGCAGCAACACATCTTCCACATCCAGGTAGATAGCATATTGCCCTTCTACGCACGCCGTCCTTCGCATCATGTAAATGGCTGTTTCTGGGTGTAATATTAGTTTAAACATCTATTCCGTCTATTAGCTAACTGAAAGAAAGCAGTTTAATGAGAAGGAGACAAGAGACAGCTGTGTGAAGCGGTGACTGCGATATAGTTGATTCAAGTGTTCAGAGAACAACATGCAAACATGAGTGAAGTGAGGGCTGCTGAAAGAGGATCGCTTGTTATGTTTGCTGACAGTGACAGGGCAGGAAACTATGGGATGTGTCATCTCCTCTTTCATTAGTCTGTAAGCGATTGCACCCTGTTTTGTTAATGAAAAACACAAACCTTTACATCGCCATAGCTCAAGAGTGGCGCATTACTGTACTTTATCTTTCAGCGGTGGTGTATGTCACCTCTGGACATGATGTAGTATGTTGTCTTACCTTTTTAAAGTAATGATATCTACATTCTGCAGTTATATGGAGCTGAACTATATTATTTTATTATCCCAGTTGTGCCTAAATGTATGGTTAAAGTGTAGGCATAAGGGGAGAAGGAGGTACATGAATGTTCACCATAATGGCGGCCCAGTCACTGATGCTGCACATGCATGGGGATTTTCTGTTCTATGGAAAAAATGGAGAGTAAAAAAAGCCAGTACTTCAAAAATATTTTAAAAAGTGATTAAAGGCACTATGGACTTTGCACGAAGTAACTTATGGTTGTGGGTTTTTTTTTTTTGTTGTTGAAATAAACACACTGTTTACACATTATCTATTTAGATACTGCAAACACATTTCTTTGTGCAGCTCAAATGAAATAGAAAACAGGGGATGTGGTAAGAAGACACAGTGCATAAACCTGAACATGGAAGTGTGAAACTTCAAAATGAAAAGGTGTGCCTAAGCCTGCAAGAAATAGGTCAGACAGTGAGACATAGCTCTCAGATTACTGAGAGAACAGAACATTTTACATACTGTGTGCATGGTGCTATTACATCTTGTGCTTTTGCATATGGTAAGATTCAGGATGTTGCAATGGTGGGAAAGCAAGCAAGACCTTCTGTCTCGTAGTGAGTAGAAAGTACAGTTACTGCTTGATGATTTCTTGAGCTGTATGGGCAGTCTTACTGCCTGCCACGGACTGTATATCGCAAACAGCTTTGACTTTTTGCCTAGGTGCGTCTGCCGCTTTCAGACACGATCCTTGAAAAAAATCTTTATCTATCGTTTAAACTATTCTTTAATTCTCATCTTTGCTAATGTGCTGCAGTGTGTAAACAGAAATGAAGAAGGACATGTTAGTCAGATTTGAGGGATTGTATTCTGCATATTAAGTGTGCTGGTGTTTTTAATTTGAGCCAGAGGATATCTTTGTGTTGTGCAGGACTAGCTTGGTGCTTCATCAGATGCAGTCGTGCTACACCCAGGGCTACTGGGGCCTGTTAAGCAGATTGTAGAAGGGTCAAGACTTATGTAGCATGAACAGACTCTTCATAATCCTCAAATATAAATTACAGTATAATACAAATGCATCCCAGTACTCTCATGAATGCAGTTTAAATAAATGCACTAAATTATATTTAAATATACAAAATATGATATATTTAATGAATAACGTAATTATTTAGTGTTTTAGTAATTTAAATCATTTTTAGATGTATAAAGAGTATATGTGGGGTCAATAACAACATATTATTTTCAATGTAATGCAATATAATAATGCATTTAATATTTTCAAGGCTACTTCTACAATAAGAAACCTTTCTATTTATAACATTTATTAATATAGTGCAACAGTATTTTACATGCTGAATGTGAAAGTCAGCCACTTCCACAGGATGGAGAAAAAAAATAAAGTATGGTAAGTAGAGTAAAGGGAAGTATGGAGGGAGAAGTCTCAGTGGGTGAGACTTCTCAGAGGTCTCTCTGTCTCTCTCTCTGCCAGCCCTCCTACAGTTGTCACCTGGAAGCTTTCTGTCAGCCCCCTTCTCTAGAAGCCAGAGATGAGAGCCATTGAGAGGAATGTCCTCAGGCACAGGCCTCTACGAACGCTCAACTCAACAACCCCAGTTGTTTCAAGGGAGCCTCTCTTTGTGCTTCAAAAGCTTTCTGCAAATGGGAACCAAGTTGGCTTGCCACCATCGGCTGCCTCCATGAAGACCCTTTTCAGTTGCTAAATTTAACGTTTATTTGAACACAAGCACACTTAGCATTAAGTCCAGAAAAGGAGGATGATTTAAACTAATAAAAAGTGAAATTCCTCAATAACTTTAACACAGATATTTGCAGTCAATTGAAATTTGGGATAAAATCAAACCTCACGGGAGACTGAAAAAGTCCTATTGCTTTAAATCAAAGCCTGATGGAAGACTAACAGTTTGACAGAACAATTCTGATCTGTGTGGCATTGTTCATTGAACATGTGCTGTGTGGAAGTGCTGCATATACACAATCCAGAGAAATGGCACAAAACAAATAAAATGGGGCAATTAGGGAATTAAATATGAATTTGTTTTATTACTGTGCTCCCTGTCAGCTTTGCTTTGTCACTTTAATCACATATGAATCATAGGACAGTATGAATCAGCCTGCAAACTGTCTTAAAATGTTATTTGATGGATGATGGTGCTTCAATTTATTACAACAAAACTACAACTGTACTACGACCACAGAACGTACTACAGTACACAGCACGCAAGGCATTATGGGTGCTTAATTTGCACCATTTAAAAGATATTATAATTTACACAGGATTCAAATATTAGAATTCAACTGAGGCCTAAGGATAGTAAAAATGAACAAAGCACTGTCTCCCCCACCTACAGCAGCACAGCTATATATTTCTTTACACAACGCACAGATACAGCCTCTGCCTCAAAATGCAGCCTCCCATCTTTGAATGGTAAGTGTTGTTTCCATGGAAATGGTATTTTAATCTACATTAGGCCTCCTCCCTTTTCACCCTTTCAACATTTTTGTTAAACACTGCATGTTGCGCCTCTGCTCGGCCAAAACTTTTGTTGACTCGGACAAATTAAACCAGCATCCTGCTGTTTCTTTTTAAATGAAATCTGAGCACTCAGACAAGCCACAGAGCATCTCATGCGGCAGACCAACGACATGGTAACAGCATTAGAGTTGACATAGTGTTTTACTACAGTCCTGGGCAATCATCAGGGTCATTTATCTGCACATTCAAACTCTTTACTCTTTCATTTGTCAACCCAGCGGTGTGGCCAGAGGTTTGAGCTGTGCTATTGCAAGTTAGCATGTTGTCTGTGATGTATGGCGCTATGATCAGCATCGCTGTGCAGAAAATATGGATCTCTGTTCAAGATGTGATATTAAATCCAGTCCAGTTTTTGATGTAAATGCAAACGAACAGGCCAGGAAAGCCTAGATATGGATACATTTTTTTTTCATGCTAAAATTGATGTGTAGAGCTTATGTTATTGGATTTACAGCACATGCTGTGTGAGGTAAACAGGTGGTTCATGTTGAGAATATATTTTGAGTTGCAGTGATTTTAAATAGTGTGCAATGGTGGCTTTGCATGTTCCATATGAAACTGTAGCTCTAAATTTCTAAAACGTGTGAGTTGTTTATTCTGTTCTCTGTTGGTCCTGTGATATACTGGCAACCTGGGACTGTCTCCACCCTCCCTTGACCCTGAACAGGATATGTGTTTTAAAAGATGGATGGACGGATCATTTAAAGTTAAAAGTCTTGAGCTTATCAAAATCAGTTCCCAACAGTGGGAAAATACGCAACATTTGTTCCAAAAAATACAATAGATTATGGTAGTTAAGACTATATAAATAGAATGAAACAAATGTATAACAATTTATTTGTTATACTATGCCACTGTGTTGGCGTTTGTGTTCTTGAGTGAAGCGTTTCAACTCCTGGACAGATTGGCATGAAAGCTGGGACAGACACGTCCCCTTCAGGATGATTTGTAATGAATGTGGCGATCCCTTAACTTTCCATCGAGCACCGTCATCAGGTCAAATGTTTTATTTGTTCAATACTTCACTTTATACCTGCAAATCTAATCCCATTCCCATTAGCCCCAGCTGTACTGTTTAGTACTAATTAGCAAATGTAAACATGCTTACAGGCTAAACCAAGATGGTGAACATGGTGAATGGTAAATCTGCTTAACATTAGCCTGTTAGCATTTTCATTATGAGCATGCTGGCATGCTGATGGTAGCATTTATCTGAAAGCACTACTGTACCTATGTTTTCTGAGGCATTTCAAACTCATTTCTAAGAACCTGTTTCTTAATAAAAGATAGTTATTTGTGACGCCAAAATTGTGTTAATCAGTGAAATTTAAGTCGATGCCGAGCAGTAGTATACATTGCTGCTGCCACCAAGTAAATATATTACTCTTATAAAACTGATTTAAAATTGCCATCACAGATCATAGTTTGGTGGCAGGGTCATCTTTTTTATTCACATTATGTTGATGCTAGCATTCGTGCCACACAATATTAACATGCTCTTTGAGCCCACCAGAGGAAATCTCATAACTTCAGAGTGTTCCAAAAACAGTTTACCAAGCACTGAAGGTCAGTACAGTAATCTTGTGCATCTTCTCATATTTTTGCACAGACCCACCGAAGACCATTTGGAATATTTATGATGGAGATTTTAAATGGCATAGTGAGTTTTCCGAGGCTGAAAGTGCAATAAACACAATTAAAATGTCATAACGCTGTTATTGTAAGAAGTCATAAAAAAATCTACAAGAAATAAACAAACACCGCAACTTAACTACAAAACTTGTCTTTGCTCTCACTCCATTGTTTCACTGGTGGCTGAATGTTGGTGGTGGTCAGCCACATTATGGTTTCTTGACAACTGCAGCTGGAGATCAGGAGGAAGTGTTGGGGCAGTTTGACTGTTTCCTTAAGGAGGCTATTATTCAGTGTAGAATGTGCTTCCCTGGTTCACCCTCTCTCAAAGTAAGTTAGTTGAAATTCGCAATATATGACCCAATTTTCTCCTGCTGGCCATAAAATATTGATGGAAAGCCTTCAGGTCTGAATACGAATCCACAGGTTTTTTGATAGATTTTTATTTATTTTTTTTACAATTTCTACTTGTTCCTCTGCCCCTGTCAGCATGCTGCTAGTGTTGAATAAGTCCATTTGCAGTCTGTGTGTGTTTATATATATTTATATATATATATGATGTTGCATTTGATTATTTGGCATTTCAGTTAATTATCTTGTCTAGTGTTTCAAATACTGTTTGAACCCGTTTAAATGAGATGATTGAATTATAGAATATTGAAAGGCTACTATTGTGATGTGGTCTTGTTCTGTTGACCTGGCAGGCCATAGACAGATTTACTTTATTATATTTTTGCAGTTCTGCAACTTAAAAAAAAACATTATTTTTTCCTGAATATCTGTCTTTATGCCAACTCCCAGGTACACCTGGCAGGTTTATACATTATCATTCATTAACATTTGTATTAGTATAACTTGGCCAAGTGTCAT
The DNA here is from genome assembly GCA_943593645.1 of Bovichtus variegatus. NCBI lineage: Eukaryota > Metazoa > Chordata > Actinopteri > Perciformes > Bovichtidae > Bovichtus > Bovichtus variegatus. The sequence continues at coordinate 4,759,005 of CALSCE010009502.1, forward strand.
AAATAATATGCACAGAGGCATTCTTTCTGTGTTAACTTAACTTTGAATTCTTGAAGTGGATCTCCTTAAACCCCGAATCACACACATACTAATTGAAAGTCAATTCCACTATGAAACAACCAAACTCAAAGTTGGCACACATCCCACCTTAAAAAGTACTATTACTGTATATCCACTTTACGCTTTTCTCCATGATTTAAAAAAATGCAGGCCAGCTGTTGCAAGGAAAGAATGAGCGAGACTGGGATTAGTACAGTAGAAGAAGAAATAAAGGGGCTCAAGTCTACTTTTACACTTGAGATAGGAACAGTTTTTATTAGTGACTTAAGTAACACATTCCATTTTAATGCAGAGTGCTCATTCCAACCAGAGGCACACTTAACATGTGAATCAAGGGCAAATCGCAACATTGGAGGCTTCCCTATCCTTTTAAAAACCTCACCTACCTACCTACCCACATTAATAATGTTACCCTGTAACAGTTACTGTGGCAGGCTACTGTGGTAATAAAGCATGCAAGTCGGGCAAGTCTATTGACATCGCAGACACCACAACCGCTATATTGTTTTTACCTCTTTATTATCTACTTCTAGAGGCAACGTGAAAGATAAAACAAGTTCTAGCTAGCACTCTCACCTTTATTCCTGAGAAATAAATACCTCTCTACATTTAAGGAAATAAACAAACCCACACTCTGTTGCACCCATGCTGTATGCCCTATTGGGCCTCGCTATGATCGGTCTGATGGGAACATAAGCCTGGACAAATCCCCCGCAGCTTGACGGCGGGATATTCTCAGTGTTGATGGAGTTATTGATCATGCACACATTAAAATGATGTCGGCAGCAGTAAATGCCAATGGTAGAGAGGTCCATTAATCAGCAAATCAATGGGCCTGTCAATAGTCTGCCCTGGCACTGACAATCTGGAGGTGGAGCTTTGGGTGAGCTGAGCAGAAAACATTCCATTGCTGAAAGTCCATCCTGTCTTACCACTGAAGCTCTGTCCTGTGCTCCTCCTCCCGTAGGCATGACTTCATCATTTACTAAATCCTTTTAGGGACTGCTCAGTCCCACAACTCATTGAAGGCCGAGAGCGTGAGTGGGTCATGAGTCATGGTGGGATATGAGTAAGTTCAGTGTCAGCTTTCTTCCACTTGCGCCCTCGAGACAGTCGCCTCCATGACTGAAAGGCATACATAAGTGAAACACCTCTTGTAGTTGTCAAAGTAAAACATCAGCTGTATAGTACAGTATGATGTTCACTAGACTTTCCTGCAGCAGTGAGAGGGCTCCACCTTTGAGTAACAGTAACACATGTTCCATTTTTGGTCATTTTCTTCTGCTACTCACTTGGCGTCATTGCAAGTGACTGCGGGTACTCAAATCAATAAAATATCTGTATTTGTGGCATCGCATGTCCACATTCTCTGTCCTGTGTTTACTCACTATGCTAAATTATGTGACTCAACATTTTTCCGGCAGTTTTTTCTGCTGATCCATGCATAGTGACAAAGAGGTTGTGGTCTTCCACCATTGACCTACAAAAGAAGAATCACATTTTCACACTTTAAGACAAAAAAAGTCTTAAATAGATCTGACCAGCTCCTTGGACTACATTGGGGGAAGTCCACAGATTAAAGGCTGAGAATCATAATCTAGTTTTGGGATCGTTGACCACGAACAAGTTTGTATTTTTTCTTCAAAACACTAAAAATCCAGCTGAATGTAGTCTTGTATTTTTATTTGCATGCTAGCTGTCTTTAGGGATGGCAATGTCGGTCCACCACTTTTATCCAGACTGATATCTCTCAACAACTATTGGATAGATATCCGTGGAATTCTGTACAGACATTCCTTGTCCCCAGAGGATGAAGCCCACTAATTGCAATCCTCTAACTTTTCCTCTCGTGCCACCATGAAGTTGACATGTGTGGCTTTGAGTGAAATGACAATCATGGTCTCCTCAAGATTAAGTGTAATCCCTTTGGTGATCCTTCGACTTTTGCTTTGGCACAACAAGCAGGTAAAACCATAGATTTCGCCAAAACTTTGACTTATGTAAAATGAATGGCATATCCATTATCCTCAGCTGTACTTGGATTTTTAGCAGTGTTGGGCAAGGAGAACCATCTTTCTTTCTTTTCATAATTTAAGTTGGCTACCACATACATTTTCTGTATTCCACTCTTCTGGCTAGAGAATAAAAAGAATATTCAATCACCACATATATCATCAGTTCATATTAAAGTCAACTTAATTTTCTACTCAAGTGTTATTTTAAATTTCCTACTGGACTCATCACCATATTGGGCTCTCAGAATATTCCATTATGTTTCTATAATAAAATTCCCAATGACCAGCTGAATTACTAGAACACAGCTCTACTTCTGATGTCTTAAAATAGAACAAAGAATAAAGGCTTATTAAAATCATATCTGGGTCAGCGGATGAAAAGACAACTGTACCTATAACTGAACTCCAAGAAAACCAACTCAATATAATCAAAAGGTGTGTGTGCGTGTGCGTGTGCGTGTGCGTGTGCGTGTGCGTGTGTGTGTGTGTGTGTGTGTGTGTGTGTGTGTGTGTGTGTGTGTGTGTGTTTAGCCAAAGAGCCAGATTGCTTAATAAAGCACAACCAGAAAATTACAATGCCACTCCACATGGGCCTGCAGGTTTCACGCCATTCAATAGCACCTTTATAGTTGTCAAATAATTGCTGAGAGGGACTTGACTTTCTATTTTGAAACCATTTCTTTTCCCGTCAAGCATTACATGAATGGCAGTGAAAGAACTCTTTGCTCATGTCTAGACCAGAAATTGGCAGGCAATCTGGCGCGAGTTTCCCTCTTTGTGATTCCGTCTTTTAACGAAAGCGGCAACTTGGAACATTCCTTTTTAGCTGTTTTCCCCCCTCCTCTTTTCGATAAGTGAATTGAATTGCAAAGACCTGGATATAATTTGACTTTAGACATAACCAATTTATCTCACACCTCAGTGCAATCCGAGAGCCTGTAATGAAAAGCCAGGCTGAGAGTCAGGATTGGCAGAGAGTGACACCTGCTTCAGTTGGTTCAAATTAGAAATGCCAAAAGAAAGGAAGAAACTGTCAAATAGAAATGTGTCAGACATTTTACAGGTCTAATACTCTTGTAGGCTGGAGGGTTGAGGTTTCAGTCGAAGGGTCTTTCAAAAAGTGTGATGTTAGCTGCCTTCAGCACACACATACACAAACATAGGAGGCATTTCAGGATACTTGCCTGGCACAAGCACCCATTCTTAGCCTGTTCTAATGCTGCTCTCACAGATGTCTGAAAGTCGGAAAAACTTCCTACTCGTGGTAAAAGCAAAGAAACAGCTTTTTAATTCAGAATTCTAAGAAAGTAAAGGAGGATTTTTCAACCGTGAAGTTATCTGATGTCAAGTGGGCATGGTGGCACACACTAAATATGATGCAAGGTTAAACTTTGTATGAATTGGTTCCCTTCTTTCATACCAAACTTTCAAAGGAGGGCATTGGGCATTTTTGGCTCATTACTATTGATAGTATTTTAAATTGTTCTTTAGCACAGAAAAATATTGTCCCCGGTCGTGTCAAGTTTCTGGTGGAAAAAATACGGCAGAGCTAAAAATCAATTTAATTTCACCTTTCTGTTATGTGCGAGTCTCTGGAGAGCTGGAAAAATGTCCAGCTGAAGTGTTTTTTTTTTAGTCTGCTGTTAACAAAGATTTGAGTCTGTTATCGACCAGTTTTCTATAAATCACAATGAACATTTAGCAGTTCAATACAGGAAACATCTCTTAGGAGGTCAGTTAAGTGATAAAACTGCTTTAATGTTGTATAAAATATGATAGGAGCTGACTGTCATATGATATACTGTACAGTAGGACTCCGTGCTATAGAGAGCAAAGCCGAGTTATTTGTCATGGTGTGCGTCTTTTGGGTAAAATGGTACAGCAACAGCCAGAACATGAGATGTTGACGTTGCGATGGAGATTGTCGATGACAAGCCAACTGGGCCATAGATTGGAGTGACGGTTTAAGACATATGATTTCAAACTGTAACTTCAAAACACACTGAATTGTGAGAAACAAGTGTGAGGAAGGAGAACAGTCACCACGACATTAACATTTTTAAAAGTCACATCGTCTCCTCATTAAAAAGGCACAAACAATAATACAGTTTGTTAACGACTCAAACTGTTTTATTTATCTAGTGGGTGTGAATTGGTGTCAGTGTCACTCTTGTCTGAGTTTACCTTCCTCTCTCCAAGACCTTCCTCTTCTCATATTCTCACAAATAACCTCAAAACAGAAAGTTTTACTGATTACGCCAAATCACTGAAAGTTGTTATCGCGCTGGCCTCCCGGTGAGAGCAGCTGCTCGGCTGTCGCATTAATCCATGTTGCTTATGCAAATGTACCACCCTTTTTGAAAGGTTCTCAAGAAATATGATGTTATTTAGGCTGCCAATCATTGTTTTTATAATAACGCCATTACATGTTCTTGTGGAGTTTTGATGAATGACGCATAGATCAACAGCAGAATATAAGACAGCGTGGAACATTATTTATACATGAAAAAACGTTTCTTGCATCATAGAACAATCTTACCAAGATGTGTAATCAAGAAAGTTAGACTAAGATTGTTACAAGTAATGACACTAATGCATTTGTTCCATCAATAATACATGGATTGCCTGCCGTTAAAGCCAAATTATTGGTTGAGACAGCTAGCAGTTCACAGCCAGTTTAGAACGTCATCACTCTTGCTGTCAAATGTATCCATACCTTTCTTATTTCACTATGAATAATGTGGGGAAAACCTGGATGATGCCACTTGGATGAAATGCTTCTGCTGTTTTAGGGCAGTCTTATGTTAACATGGTTTTTCATTGATAAATGAGCTGACAATACAGCTCAGAGGAGGGGAGTTAACATGAGGAGACAGGCGCTCCAGCATGCAGGTTCAGTGGCTTTATTGATGAGGCAGGAGAAGAAGTCAACAGCTGATTGCAAGTTTAATTAAGTGTACTTGTCAAGGACACGGGCCTCAGCTCTCTGAAGTCGAGAATATCGTACACTTCCTGAAAATCCCATCATAACCCTGTAGCACCCTGATTGATAACTTCATATCTTTGGGCACTGAAGAGAGACATCTTTGAGCTAACTCAGGTTTTAATTAGCTTCTACTCCACCTTCCATCTCACAGCACTCTCCTGCTTTGTAAAATCAGTTAGGAAGAAGCCTGCAGGACTGCCAGTTCAAAGCAGCCTCTAGATTATTGACGCTTTAAGGCATTGTGTGTGTGTGTGTGCGTGCGTATATGTATGTCTGTCTTTTACTCAGGAATTCTACTATTATGTTTGGACACAGTGAGGGGTATTGTTCTGGCATTCTGCCTCAGTGTTAGTCGTCATGCATGATGGATCAACTTTGGATGTCATGAAAGTGTTACATGTTGCATAGACCACAGGCTGCTTAACAACCCGGCTCAACGGGTTACCTCTAGAGCACTTGTGCACTGAAACTCTTCTCATTGTAGTACGCTCACAAGCTGATTGATCATCAGTCAAATCACACGTCATTATTTCACTGTAAAATTAAGGGTTTGTACTATACCACAGAGAAGTATAATCCCAAAGAACCATTTTGACTGGCAAATTATTTCAAATTAACAATATAAGGGTCATTCAAGATTGCATTGCTTTAAAATGAAATATGGCCTAACATATTAACTTTTTAAATAACCAACTTTCTAAACCAAACCCAGTTTTTTATGATGACCTGAAACACCTTGTTGTTCTATGGACACATGCTTGAAGTTAAAGTGCTCTTCCAGTCTTTTTTAAGCAAGTGAAAGCTAAAAGTTGGATTTCTTTCACTAAAATACAAACACGGGGATTAAAGAAACTACCTTGTAACTAAACTGTACTTCCCTCAAGTCACCAAACCCCCAAAATTTGAAAAAATTACAAAAACTTACTGTAACAACTCTTATTTAATAGGTCTGCTATAGCGCCCTCTTGTTGACCAGCGTCACCCAGACTCATTTCATGCTGTCACCCTTAGAGATCACTGCCGTGTTTGCCTGTTTCCTGTTGTCTTCATGGGATGAGATCTTTGCCTGGAGGCTGAGGCGCGGGGCCTACCTTGTGCTAATGTAGATTCATCATGTGTATTTGTCAGGCTTTTACACATGCTCCAAGGTTGCTGCAGCCATCCATTCTTAAAGACGCTGCTTGTCGCCTTGATAGATGAGTTACTGGCTTTTTGGTTGTCTGAGTCTTTGACTGTCATGCACTATATATCCACGACTACATCCAGTCCCGCATAACAGACCCTTAGGTCACTGCTTGCCTGGGTTGTGGCAAAGCATTTATTTTCAGCAGGCTCCATGCTCAGCTCATGTGTTCAGCCTCACAGTGGCCCTCCATCAGGATGAGGTTAACCCCGCTATGTGGAGGTTGGTGTTTCAAAATTTTTGCACAGCATTCTAAAAGCAACAGGACAACATTAAAATAACCACAGCTCTTGTGAGGTTCAACACATTATTTATTTATTTCATGTATTTGTAGTATTTTCCTACTTCAGAGAGAAAGCAATATTATTATTATTATTATTATGTATCTATGTGTGTATATACATATGTGTATGTACATGTATGTGTCTGTATATGGGTGTGGGGTTTGCCCCCTCTTGGTCGACTGATTGGTTGTTTTGGACGACTGGGACTTTGTTGGTTGATTGGTTATTTTATTTGGAGATTTTTTTCATGCTGAATGACTTGTTTTCAAGAAACGAATGAGGGCATCTCTGGTGGACACAGGATCCGCTGTGTTGTCTTTTAGCTGAAAGCTCCCGGTAAACTGCGCTGTGTCGTTGTGAGTGTTGCTGTTGTTTTCTCTTCACAGACGCACAAGTAGGCGGCGGTAGAGAGACAAACATACGGGAAGAATCGCAGATCCTGGTTTAGTTTAGAGCTGCTACTTTCTCAATTAATTATTTTGTTTATAAAGTTTAAGATAATAAAAAATACTCATTATAATTATCTGGAGCCCAAGGTGGCATCTTCTAATCCATTACTTTTTCTCACCATCTGTAGAAAAGCCAAATATATTAATTTTACTCAATATATGAATATATATATATATCTGATCTTGTTTTTGCCTCATTGTGGAGATGTCCCTGTGTTTCAAGATATTAGCTATTACTTTATTCAGTACAATGTTATCATACCTGATAAAAATGATAGCCAAAACTTGACATGATTCCAATTATTAATCTAATAAGCAGCTTTCTTGAATTTGTGTTAAACTGCTGGTACTTCCTCCCATGTGTGCTGGGGTACGTGGGTTGGGCTCGTGCTCTGTCAGAATGGCCTGCTTGGAGGTGCATTGGATTAATGGCCTTTATGCACTGCAACTAATAGAGTGGGAGATCAGTGGTCAGTAAATGTGACTTACTCTAATCAAGTGCAAGGCTTACTAAGCCTGACTGCTGCATCCTCCAGAGCCATAAAATCTGTTGTTTTATTTCCCTCTCATTACCAAGCGACCTGCCTATACCGCCGGGTGTCAGTATTGGGCATGGAGATTTACAGCAGAGGTCAGAGGACGGATGGATGTACAGTAGACATGCAGGGGTGGGGTATGGGTGGGAGGGAGAACGATGTTGAGATTGTGGGGAGAACCAACTGACCTGTAGATCCCCAGTTGCATGGATGCGTAGCTATGAATTATTGACGGCTTTCAGCAGTGAATTTGTAATCGCATGTGGGTCTTTTATCACTCCTGGAAGGCAAGAGTCAAAACAGAGCAGTCGCACACAGAGCAGAGGAGGTGATGCCGGGCCTGGTTTCATGTTTTCATGTTTTCTTTTCAAGGAAGAGGAGGCGTGTGCACTGAATGCAATGTTTGCCGTTGATCCTGAGCGCCGTCTGCGCACCATGTGAAATTATATGCTCTGGGTGTGCGCTGTCTCTTTTATTAAGCACTTCGGATTAGGCAGTCCTCGATAGTGGTATCATTTACAAATTTAGGGCTGATTCACAGGCACAGCATGAAGCCCCTCCTGAAGAATGAAACTGGAGCACTCATTTGATACGGAGATTGACTGCTGAACAACCAAAATAATTGTTACCTCTATGGCAAGCGCTGTTGTCACGAATAGTAGTCAGAATACTCAATGTGCTGTGTGTTACATGATTTGGTGCAGGAGGATATTTTTTTTTTAACATTTCAGATAATACTGGCTGGTATGAATGGAATTGTTTGGCATGTTACATTGAATGTCAGTAAGCATGGTGGAAAATATGGGCTTGTTGTGTACTTTTAACCAAGCATAAAGACTATGGGGCTTCTTATGTAAGAGCCTCTCAACAACTTGTATTCTTGAGAAATCTATTTTGAAGTCAGTCAGGTGAACAGAACACAGAACAACACAGCACACTGCTTAGACAGAGGTTTGTTTTAACTAAATAGCAGCAGCCTGCCGAGTGATGCGACTGTTAAAAATCTTTATTTAGAGGAAACATTTGTTCGTTAACCTTGTATCCATGCTGATCCATGATTAATGTCCTTAAAACCTTGTTATTCTTTTCAGAAACAGCTCAGTATTATAGCCTGTTATGGTTATTTATACATAAGCAATTGGGGAAAATACTTTAAGCTTTCCCTCTAGATTGCATTAATATTAATATGAAGACTAGTTATCATCTTCCTTTTTCTTTCAAGACATGATCACAGTGCTGAGGACTTCTTACAACTTTAAGTTTTCCCCTTAAGTTGAACTCTGGCAAGAAAATCCTTGCGCACCTCCCATGCACATCTCCGGGCAATGTATGTGTCTCAAGCTTCTTCAAAAGGTTAATTTCAGTGCCATCACTGTCAAACTTGAAGACAACATGACTTCCTCCACTCTAACACTCGGTTCGTTCAAAGCTTCGATACATATTTTAATACAATCATGGGCTAGGCGCCACAGATAAATCCGTTTGTATAAGTCTGATAAAGTAACTGCCCCAGCTGCCAACCTATTTCCATGACAGTTGTGTAGTACCCAGGGCAAGCATTATATCATTCCAATCAATCAAATCTGACATGCTTTCACTCAAAATGAAGTCCTTGAATGGCTTAAGTAATGTCATAGAAAACATGCACTGGTTTGGAAGTTGCCTGCGTGTTTAGCCTCTGAAGTGAAATCCAGCTTTTAGGAAACATTACCCTGGCTGTGGATTTCACAAGTTGTTGATTCCAGGTTCTTTTTAACCTTCATTGCAAATACATCTTAATGACACTGACAAAGAAATCACACAAAATAGCATGTTTAGTTGAGCTGCACCATTATCTTGAGCTTTAATTTATTGCTGATGAATTATTTCCTCTCACTAAATGAGAGGAAACATTGTGGAATGTCGTTGTACACAGCTCAATCACATTACCTATTCATGGCACAGTATGTGAATGTTTGTTTTCAAAGCAGCCATGAACAATACCTTTGTCCTGAGAGGTGGAGGTGTACCACTCAGAGAATTTGAACACATTCTGCATCGGAACGCTGGACTAGTTTAGGTGTTTCTGTAGAGAGGTCGTCGACCAATTGGAGGGTCGATCCCCGTCCCCTGCGGTCAACATGTCAAAGTGTCCTTGGACAAGATACTGAACCCCAAATTGCTCCCATCGGTGTGATTGTGTGTCAATGTTTATCAATCCTGAAGAGCAGGCGGCACCTTGTATGGAAGCCTCTGACTCTGTATCAATGTTTGTGTCAATGGGTGAATAACGACATGTGTTGTAAAAGTGCTTTTTAGTGTGCTGTATAAATGCCGTCCATTTATTATCCATGCACCTACAGATGCACCTATTGGAGCTTTCATGGCCAATTCCAATTTTTGCAGATTCCAGTTTTCTTTTTTTTCGAAGAATTATAATCGACAGCATGTACAAACAATTTGTAAACTTTTCTTTCATGGAAAATTTAAATTCAGTTGTATGTTCAAAATAAAACATTGACTATTAAATGAATTACATCTTCTCCAAAACTGCACCAAGTTACAGGACCTTCTCTTACTCACACTTTGTATTCTTGCAATGTGGGTGGAATGACACTCGTTTCACATCATACAGCAGCCCCTCAGTGAGCGAGGAGCGCCGTGTGCAGGTAACACGGAGAGACTTCATGAATTTGCACATTGCTAACCACCCACATTGCAACGATATAAAGCCGGTTGAGGGGGAGCTGCTGTTCCCGTTGACCTCCTGAGACTGGGATTGATTGGCTGGCATTGTCACCAAACCTATACTCATCACAGATTAAACCTTGAGGTGCATGTGGGTAATTACCCAGGATCCTTAGTCATCAAGCTATGTAAATCTCTCTCCAGCTCATTAGCGAGGTTAACTTTTTTTCCCCCCCATCTTCTTTTTCCACAGCTTCTCTGCCAAATTTTGCACCTCTGTGCAAAGCTTTGCTGAGCTGTTTATTTCCCATGTGTTAAATGGCAAACTGATAATAGAATAGATAATGCAAAAGCAAAAAAAACACCTAACATCTTTAAAAGGCAGCACACAGAATCAATCAAGAAACTTAAAGCAGCGCGCCTGGTTCAAATCCGACCTGGTCTTTTGCTGCATGTTGTCACCTCTCTCTCCCTTTCCCTTTTGTCCTGTCTATCTAATAAAATCCAAACAAAAAGAATCTTCAGAATGTAAATTGAGTTGATATATTATTGTATTTGTGTCTTCATAAGGTAGCAGGGCAATGAGAGAAATGTTAAAAATAAAATTGTCACCTGATCAGTTTTTTCAATTATTGGAGAATATCTTATTTCACTTTGCTCATGTGTCTGTATCATCTGCAGCACAACTGTCTTGTCAATATTATCAACCTCAGATAATTAGTCGGCATTTTGTGTAAGGAAAGCTGCAGGCCTGGTGAAAGTGCCTTTATTGATGAGCACAGCAACACTATTGACTTTTCCGGTAATGCAGGAATTAAAAAGCAGCATTTCTATAGTAGTGATGAGATCCATCCCATGCCTTTATTATATTTTAGAGTGTATATAATCTATTTCCTATATGCCCTCATACCTTCTACAAATATTTTACATGTACTCAGCACTATGTAAAAGTAGCACACTCACACACCTCGGCCGGTCGTCTTGAAATTCGCAAGGGCGGACATCATGAATGTTGAATAAAGTTGCCCACCTGTCTGGCTCTGAGGTGTTGCGTTTAATGTCAGGGCAGTGAGTGCTAGTGGACAGACGAACACCCAAGAGTTCATGAAAGAGGCAGCCGAAGCAGCAGCTCATTTCACATGCAGCGCCTGCCGAGGGGAAGCTAACGCACCATATGCACACCAAGCCAGAGTCATTATGGAAATACATTTTGTCTGTGCTGCCTGCATTTTTATGTAGCAAGACGAAAAATTAACATTTCATATTCTGTCTATCCCTCTCTGTTTAAAGGCCTCTAGAGATGATCTTTGTGCGGTGTGTGCGTGGATGTGAGCGTGTTGCTATTAGATCCTCCCCCTGGCATGTTGTGACTGCATGTATAAATACATAGCCGCTGTGGGTTTTGTTTAACTAAGGGTGTGTGTTAATGCGGGCTATGTGATTTTGCATGTGTGAGTTTATGAATGAAGGAGTGTAATGGAGCGCTTGCACTTGAATATAGCAGTGTGTGTGAAATTGCAAATGTGTGTGTTTGTGCATACTTGGCTGGGTGTTTGTGCATGTACTGGTGTGTGTTGCTATTTTTTATTTCATCAAAAATTTTCGCTAGTACTTACTGCATTGTGGTTGAACAGAATCAGTGCTGCACTGTGGTCTAGTGCTACCACAGTCTTGTCCCCTGTCTGCTGACCCAACCACATCAGAACACCCCCTCCCGCTCCCGCTGAGTGATTTGTGGGGCACTGCTGTCCTTCAACAATTGGTTGCGTCTGCGACTGAAAGCATTTATTTCCCCCAGCCTATCAAGAAGCTACTGGCCTCAGCCTGCCGTAATTGTGCTGACCGCAGGACAAGTTGCTGAAAAAATGCACCGACTGCAAGGATGAGAAAAAAAGAAAGAACTAAAGTCAAATACCTTCTTCTTTCTGAATGGTCTGGCTGCAGAATTCACAGCTCCACAGAAACCAGTATGAGACTTTTAAGGCAAATAATTAAAAGTGCTTTCATGGATTCTGCTTGTTCTGCAAGAAACTTAAAATGCAAACCGTATAATCAGAAAAGTGCCCTCAGTAGAGTGAGTAATAACAAGTTACATGTACTCCGTTACATGTACCGTGTAACTTTTGAGTAAATTGTACTTGCCAGAGTAGTTTAAATGCAGCACACTCTTTACTCTTACTAGACTATAATTTTATAGAAAAAGTGCATGCATTCATCGTGCTACTTTTATTTATTATCTTATGCATTGTTAATCCATTAAGATAGATGCTAAAATATGATTTTTGGTCCATATCTCCATGCCCTACGAGCCGGTAATTTTAGTTTTATATTTAGTTTATGTAAAGCAGTTTGTAATCAAAAACAGCTACATACAATTTTTGTTGTCAAAGTAGAAATAGTTCAGCAGTGTACTTAAGTACTAAATAAGCCTGCACGATAGGAGGAAAATCTGCTTTGTGCGATAACATTGTTCAATATTGCAATGATGATATGACTTGCGATAAATAATAACAAATACTGAAGTGTGCATATATCTATACATTTTCTATGTCAGCGTGGTTGTCTTTAAATTCAGAACCGGATTAGACTTGAGTATTTTAAAGTGTGTGTGTGTGTGTGTGTGTGTGTCTGTCTGTCTGTCTGTCTGTCTGTCTCTGTGTCTCTGTGTGTGTGTCTGTGTGTGTGTGTCTCTCTGTGTGTGTGTCTCTGTGTCTCTGTGTGTGTGTCTCTGTGTGTGTCTGTGTGTAGGAGCTCAGCTCAGACACGGAGCAGGGGGAGTCTGCAGTGTGATAATAAATACTACGGTCTTTAGCCCCAGGGCCCATTTAATACCGGATTTCGGTAACCATTTCCAAATAAAATGATTTTTCTTATTTATCGTGTTTCAGGAGGTCTTTTGCGATGTGTTAATCACGCCTGTTCATATCGCGATGACCATGAAAAAAGAATTTATCGGTCATTTATCGGTCAGCACTAGTACAGAACAGGAGTAAGTGTGTGTATCTAATTACTTTAATCTCTGAGAGAAGTTTGGTAAAATGTATACAGTGATATAAAGTGTCTAACTCCAAACTGAATGTACGTTTGCCTCCAAACTGTACTCAGCAGTACTTAAGTACATTTACTAACTGTACACATTAAACTGCAGTTTACCGTTTAATCAGTCCTGCTGTATGTTTAGCTCCATTAGCTGTTCGCCAAACTCACCGCAGGACTCGCCGCTAACCAGGACTCCCAGTGATAGTAACTATAGTAACAGCAAGAGAAGATGCACTTCGTTGTAGTGAGCGCTTGGTTCAGTTTGTCATTTGCAAAGTGATAGTTATACATACATACAAAAATCCCTGTTGTCCCGGAGGCCAAGGGACGCTGTAAGTCTCGAATCCTGTTTTAAACGACAACTGCTGAATGTTTGATTGAATGTGAACAAGCCACAATTGTCTTACCTTTTTGGGCAAATTTGGAAAGGAACAATTCCTAATCCCTTGCGGAAATGAGATTTTAAACTGAAGTACAGTAGTTATTGATAACTTGCGGCCCCCATCAGCCAGTTAAGAGGGATGAAGAGTCAGCAGTCAATCACGGTATCAAAACGTCAATAAAAAAGTTTTTTCAAAAAATGTGAATCACCTCGTCTTTGGCCATACTGTTATAGATAGATAGATAGATAGATAGATAGATAGATAGATACTTTATTGATCCCTAAACGAGCACAAAAAATATTAGGCTGATGGTTTAGAAAAGAAGAGTTAGTAGTTGCTGTAATTCAGCTGTCATGCTGGACTATTGAGATCTGTCACTCAGGAGGTTTAGTCGGTAGACACTACTCGCACCCCACTCGCACAGTCACACGGATCTTATACGGGGAATGTGTGGCAGACAGGCAGCAAGATCTTTGCCCAACGCAGGCAGGTACAAGACACATCATTACTGTGGCACCCTATGATGGGAAAGCCGATCCAGTGTCTCCAATGAGAATAAAATCTATCTGAGTAAAATTTTCTCCAGTTTTAGGAGAGACAGAATATCGAGTAGCCAAGTTTAAATGAGGGTGGCAGGTTGGATTTCCATAGACTGAGAACTTTCCTGCGAGGTATCAAGGAGGTGATTGTGAAAATGTTAGTTTGGATAGTTGTTGTAGTTATTTCATCTTTAGGTCTACCAAAAATGGAAAAATGAGGGGATTGGGAGATTTTAATCCCTACAATTTCTGAGACTGCATCAAAAAATGATATCCAGAATCGAGTCAAGTTAGAGCATGGCCAGAACATGTGGGTCAGATCACAGTGAGCATTTATAACATCAACCTCTACCGTTTTTATCATTTAGTCTGTAAAATCTAGAAAGTTTAGCCTTACCATAATGAAGTCTATGAAGTACCTTAAACTGTATAATACTAAGTCTAGCGCAGCGGAAGGTGAGTTGACAGCTCTTAGGGCTTCTTCCGAAAATTCATCTGTAAATGTAATGTGCAGTTCATTCTCCCATTCGGCTCTAATCTTGTTAATGATGGACTCATCTGCTGGCAAAAAGAAGTCATAGAAGACATGGCCCTTGGGTAAGGTTCTGGCTCCAAGCACAACATATATGTCCTTAGGGGTAGGATTTGGGGCAACTGGGGGGAGCAAGTTCTAGCCAAATTCCGTAGCTGAAAATATCTAAAATATCAGCGCTGCATCAACTGAAAGCTACGTGCAATTGATCGAAGCTGGCAAACAGGCTGTCTATATTCAAGATTGCCTTTGCTCTCTAGAGAGGTAAATCTTGGGTCAATCCCAGCTGGCAAAAATAGATGATTATTGCAAATAGGAGCCGCCTGGGGAAAAGTAGGCCACCAAAAGTGACGCGTAATCTGTGCCCGAAAAGTGAGTGCCGGAAAAAGACAGTAATATTATTTCAGTATTATCGGAAGATCATGCAAAATATTACGTGTCCAGAGAGCAAGCTGGAATAACCACCAGGCCCTTTAGCATTTTCTCATACATGAAAAAGGAAATTATTCTATTATTTAGCGATTTGATTATAATCATTTTTGGGATTCTTAAATTTTTTATCTGTTCAATGATATGGTATGATTTATTTTGTGTAATTTTACTACACCCTGAGATAATATGGTGGTAATAATTTAACAGACATCTGCTAGAAAAGTTTGAGGGAGACGAGAGAACAACACTCCACATTAACAGCAAGTGCTTGGCAGGTGACCTTTTACTAAATAATGTTCCCTTTAAAGTGGCACTCATTTTGCACTGCTATACCTAAACGCTGCAGGGGGTAACTGCATTTTGACAAGTTTAACACCCAGAATAACAGAACACCACAAATCGGATGTTCTTTTATGTTTGTAGTGACTCGCATAACAATTGTGTCTGTGCTGTTTTAGTTGGCCTCTTTGTCTCTGTTGACTATAACCTGCTCATGGGCTGTTGTTTGCAAACCACCCGGGCAGTAAACTTTTGACTTTCACAGCCAAAGGTTACATAAAGACAACAAACCATGAACCAAATGTCAAATATAAATATCAAATTCCACTTTTAAAAGACCTGTGAAAAAAACATCCACTGATGTTTTCTAGCCAGGAAAACACTGACAAAACAATGAGCTGGCAGTGATTGCTACCTGGGTGTTAGCAGGGGAGAACATGCTAATGAAAATTATAGAGGGGTCACCATGTGGAGCAGTACCCCTTTCTGCACACATCTTTGTGACTATAATACCGGCACAAATCAAATCCCACCGCCATATTGAACCTGGATAATTGCAGACAGGGGTCTGATAAGCCCTTGTAATGGAACTCTGTCAATCAATTCATGCCATATACCCTCTCTCTCCTGGGTCTTTGCTCAGATTGAATGAAGAAATCCAGGAGCCACTGACATTTAGGTCTACTGCACTGCTGATAGGAAGAATGTTCTGGTTTATCTTCATTAACTGAGCAAAAGTAAAAGCAAATTTGCCGTATGAAAAGCAATTATGGCACTGCTGACTGGAGCTTTTATGCTGGGAAAAGGTCCTCCTCTCATTGTCCGTCTGAGTGAGAAGAGTTCCCACAATTTACTGCATGAAGTATTTATCATGCAAGTAAAACACGGGCCTCATGGTGTGTAATTATTTAGCCTCAAGGTCACTGTAAGCCAAACTGAAGGATTTAATGATAAACCTGCGACTCATCAATTGTTTTTCATTTAGTTGAAGTTGTGTAGAAGATTTGTTGCCTCCGGTGTTTATGTGACAGTTCCATCCAGAATGACAATTTACAAAAGCAATGGTATCAAGCTCAATTACTATTACTACCATACTATTTAAACTAATAGGACAGCAATAGAAATAAAAAAAGGGATTCAAAAAAACAAAAACTAATATGGTGGATTCAGTGCAGTTACAAATGACATAATGAATCTACTTCAAAGCATTTTGTAAAGCCTATACAGTATAGTTAAATAGTTGTTAATGTAATTATTTTAAATGAAAGAAAATGATTCCCATATTTATTAGAGATGATGTGCATTACCAAGATAAATAATGCAGTCCATTTAATTTCTGTTCACTTACAAGTTTTCATGAAACACATCATGAGTTTTACTGTAGCTCCTTTATTGAAAACTGCAGTTGATAATCATTTGTAACCACAGCGGCCTTACTAATCACACTGAATTTATAGACTAAATTGTCATCTATTTCCACAAGCTATTAAATAATTGAATATCTGACGTATGCATTCATGTAGATGATTAAAGATGATTAAAGAAAGCTGACTGGGAAGAAAGAAAAAGTGAGCTAGGAGTGGAAGTAGTTTGACATAACGGATAAGACTTAGCATTTTTAATATGACTGGGAATATTTTCAAATAATGGAAATGTCAAATTTTGAATCTGTGAAAGTAGTATGTGCTATGTGTCACAACAGCACCCTTCCTAAAAAGAGGTATTTTACCAGGAATAGATAAACCTTATTCCCAAATGAGAAAAAAAAACGGGTGTCATTACCCCCCTGTGGTACAGCTGCTCATTTACAGATTCTTTGATTTCTTAGGGGGGGAATGCGTAACAATACAAATGTGACACCTGAACATTATGACATATTACGAATCCCCACTTCAAGAAACCTAATCGCTGATGGAAGCCAGACACAAAGGCAGAAACCAGGTAGACATTGGACAACAGTGAACATTTATAATTTGGTTTGTTTGAAAGAGGGTATTAAGTTACACACCTGCTTTGGACACTCTGATGTACAGTAGCTGCAGTGGACAGGAAGGTGTACAACACAGAACAAATTTAGTTTCAATTCAAACGGTGTGTGTGACACAAAACAGCCATTTCACATTCTGAAAGCTGAAAAGAATAAAAAAAAAAAAAATAAAATAGAGCTGAAAATACCCAAGACGCAAGATTATCTGGTAGAATTGACCAGCTGACACAGACCTAGTCACAGAGCAGGCAAATATGCAGAAAGATGACAATCTGATAATGCTCTCCAACATTATCAGGGTGTCTTGAGTGTTAAATTATTTATTTCAGCCCAGTGTTTTTGACAGGTATTTAGTGAATTTATCAGTCAACCTCAACAATGAACATAACGCAAGTTTCTTTCACTTGTGTAGTTTTGTGCGACAGCAGGCTGTGAACTGTTGAAAGGCTCAAATGTGATGATTGAACGTGTGTCAGGTGTGTTCTGGTTGTGGTGGTGTTGCAGATCATCTGCTCCTTTACTGATAGTGAGGACAGGTGTGCGTCGTTGTACTCGGCAAAGAGTGACTGGGCCTGGTCAGGTGGTTGGAGGAGGGATACAAATGTTCTCCAGTAATTAGGAAGCCACTTCATGGAGGTGTGTGCTCTCATGTTTGCTCATAGATGGCTTCATCTTTGTTCTACTGCCAACCATCTATCATCCTCTCACCGTGCTGTGCATCTCCCTTTCCTCTGTGTGTGTTCCCTCATACCTTTTTAGGAAATGTCATTTTCACTGCAACATTTTAAATGTTAACTGAAACCTTTCCTGGGTGGATGATAAGATTATTCCACTTGGGGAAATCCAAGACTGGATTAAATTACGGCGATAATACAAAAGAATGTGCAAATGTGATGCGTTCTTCCCAAACATATGTGGTGAATGTATCAAACAAAAGAGCAGGTGTACAAATAACAACGAATATAGATACATGAGCCATAATGAAGGTCTTGGTTGAGAAATTAAATGTTAATTAACTTTTGATCTACAGGAATATCAATAACATCAGACATAATGTGACCTTTTTAAAGATCAGGATATCCTCTAGTGTGATTCCCGTGGGCATATTGGGAAATCCCAGTGTGGTTTTGAGTACAAAATCTCTAACTTGCAAATAAAGATAAATCTGGACAAATGAGGCAAACGTGGCCTCAATATATAGCCGTGAAAAAGATGATAGCCCTGATGTATGCTAAACCCTACAGGCTCTGACATTTAATGATGGTATTTTAGAAATTGGACCAGGTATGGAAAGATGATTCAAGTTAGAGGCTAATTGGAATTGATTCCAGATCTTGAGTGATTGTTTTACCACTTGATTGCTGCCACTCTTTTTTTTTTTTTTTTTAGAGGAAATGGTAACACAGTAAACAGGACACAGCGGCAGGTTTGCAATATTCTGTCTCTCGCTGGACCCAGAGAGGAATTGTATGCCCTTGATCTGGTGGTATCCAGTGTAGAAGGCCTCAAAAATGTGTCGACCAGTAATATGCTTAGAAATTCTGTAGTTCAAGACCTCCCAAGTTTCTGTTTTTTTGTGTTTGTTTTTATTTTTTACCAACGTGTGGTACGTTACCATTCCAAATAAAAGACAGACTTTTCACTTCTCCTCACATTCAACTTCCAAAAACTTCTATAACATTTAGGGCCCTGCGCAGAGAGACGTTTAATCGGGTATAAACAAAAGAAGATCATTAGTGTACAAGGACACAGCTTCAGAGTCCCACTGGGAATTCCCTGAATCTCAGTCAGTCTGTAATGCTATGGCAAGAGGCTCAACCGCTAGAACAAACAGTAGGGGTGATGATGGCATCCTTGTCTCGTGCAACCTTGAAGAGGGAAATACTCAGAAGAAAGGTTTTTTGAGTGCGCTGACGCGATAGTGGATAGATACAGTATAGGGTCTTGGTCCATGGCATAAATTTGGGGCAAGATCCAAATCTTGGAAACGCATTTGTCAAATAATACCACTCAACACGATTGAATGCCTTCTCTGGATCAAATGATACGACTACCTCCTTTGATGCAGGTGAGTACAGCACATTGAGGAGATGTTTACATTTTGGAAAAACTGATTCGGAAAGTCATCTGGGTTATGATATGAGCACTTCTATCTCTTCAGAGGAGAATCCCTGCTCTAGACTATCATGAGAGTCTTCACTGATCAAAAGAATGTTAAATCCATCAAAGTACGCTTCAATCAATTGAGGGTCCTGAAAAGAAGTATAAAGAAAGGTGTGAAACTGCTTAAATCTGGTTAAAGATCTTTTGCATATCTTCCATCAAAATTGGCAATTAGATTGCATATGTCACAAAGTTGTTGAGTTGCTCTTTTTAAGAGAAGCTGCATAGGCAATGGATTTACCGCTCAGATATGCTTTGAGAGACTCCCATATAGTGGAGTTAGAGTTGTTTTGATTTCTAGGAATAAAAGGATCTCTGTAGACATTATCTGAAAAAATATTTTTACAGAGAGCAATAATGAGTTAAGACGCCATTGGTAGCTCAAAAGGGGCAAGTGTGTAAATTTCAATTTAAGCACCAGGGGGGCATGGTCTGAAATAATCATGCTCTCATAATTTGAGTTTTAAAGATTGGGTGAAGTTTTTTTATCCCTACAGAAATAATCTATGCTGGAGAATGTAGGTTGAACATGGGAAAACAATTATTTTGTCTCTCTGATAGATATAGACAGCACGATGCATCGCACGGGCCATATTTCTGGAGAAAAGTTTGAATTAATATTGTGCATTTCAATGGACCAGTGACCCTCTGACAGGACCGATCTAAAGTCGGGGAGATCACAAAGTTAAAGTCGCCCCCTAAAATTAGTGAGTGTTAGTCCAAAATGTGGATATAAAGTTTGTATCATCCCAGTTGGGATTATATACATTGACCCAGACAAGAGGAGTGGAAAAAAGTTTACCCATAACTATAACCTATCTTCCTCTAGTATCTATAATAACATTCAAAGCTGTAAATGGAGTGGATTTCTCAGCCAAAATAGCAGCGCCTCTTGATTTCTTGTGAAAGTTGGAATGAATTGACCAAGCTAGTCAGATTCTAAAATGGACACCCACTTGGATTTTAAAGGGGTCTTTTAACCGCGTTAGTTCTGCTTGTCATACAATCTTGAACAGTAATAGATACAACACAATCAATAGGTGGTCAGTGTTGTGAATAATGATGTGATGTAAATAAACAATTAACAAAGGTAACGCGGGAAGAAAAAAAGAGAACAAACCTGAACAGTGAATCGTTTTGTACATTGCTGAACTCTGATAGAAAAGCTCACTATTGGCAGAAACGGAGCACTTCTAAACCAGCCTGTCACCCCTGTGATACCCCCTGCAACCACTGACCACAGACATACATGCTCATTCAGTCTCTTTGCTTCTAAAAATACCAACAATTGTAGGGGAACAGGCCACTGCACTTTAAAACATATCTACAACAAAACTGTGAAATGAGATGAGACGTAAAAATGTACAGAAAGAGTGCTAAAAAATCAATCATGGCCTTTATATCCACAGTTTCAACTCCAGAGTATCCTGCTGCTTGAGTGCTATGGGCTATTCTCTCTTTTCTTCCTGTGAACATGCCCCCTCCGAGGTGGGAGAATAGACTGTGCATGGTGGAAGTCACTACCTACTAACCTGTATTTCTATGGCAACTCTCACTGGTCTCACTGAACTGGATTGCAACCTGTTGCTCACACAGAGAGCTATCAGCACATATAGGTGAAAGAGAGGGACGAAGAACTTTTGAATGGCTCCCTGTGGCTGCACTGTGTCCAGGGGAAATGTGTTGCCCTGATGTTTTCAGATATTACAAAATGATTTGTAGACAGTAGCAGACATGTTATGTCAACCTGGTTACAGTGCAACATCTTTATTTCACTGATGGCACCCTTTGTTCTTAGACCCTTGCAGTGGACAAGGAAAAACTCCCCCAAAAAAAACACCTTTAACGGGGAAAAAACTGGAAGAAACTTCAGCAACTGAGAAGGGCTCCCTCTCCCAGCACAGACAGACGTGCGATAGTTGTCACGTGTACAGAATAAACAACATAATAGAATATCAACATAAAAAATCCATATGACAAAAATGATAATGTGAAAATAAGCGATGGTGTCAGGCGGGGCCCGGGAGAACACGACAGGGTGGAAGTGAGTCAGGTACGGCTGATGAGTTCAGAGCAGAGAGCGGCCGCTGCTGAAGGAGGAGAGGTGGCTTTTCACAGAAACGGCTAAAACAGAATATGTCAATATCAAACTCAAACGTGTATATTAATGAAATAATAATACGTTTAACCGACTAGTATTGATGGTTCCGACTAGCGATGATAGCAACGTTTAATTGGCTAGTCGACTAATTGCGCACATCCTTACTAGAATGAATTCTAAACCATGAACAACATCATATGATTCACAGAAAGTAAAAATAAAACATCTATTAACAATGAGGGCTGTACTTTCTTGACACATTCACACAAGAACACACGTGGTGGAAACCAGCCTGATGCAACCAAACGCTCACATTTTGTAGGTGTCGCCATTCCTTTAAATGGAGTTTTTGTCTTGTCTGAATTTATGACAGGAAATGTTTCCATCCGGTTGAGCCTGCCTACATTCAGGTAGTCAAAAGCAGAGGCACACACAGGTTTCTAATTATATTTCAAATATAATTAGCAAATCAAAACATTCTGAGACGTAAGTATAATTATTACAAATGGCAGCATACTGACAGCTACACTGTATTTTACAATGTGTGTGCTGGTTTGTAACCACGTTGAAAGACGACCGCAGACTATTCTCAATCCATTCATGTTTCAGCATTGTGTGTCTACTTGTGTGACTACTTGTGTGTCTACTTGTGTGTTACGTAGTGTTCACAATGAGGGTCACGTTTAGCTTAGCAATTAAAAAGACCTCCTTGACTTAACACTCCCTGTACCATCATGATAGTGAATACATTGTAGTTCTGCAGCTTTTCCCTCTCAGCTCTTTTTTTTCTCAGATTGATTTAGCCACTATTATCACTCCTGTATTCAGAAATATGCAAACCACCCAGCTCTCAGTTCCCAGAGCCCAGAGCAGTTACACCAGTCAGATGTCTCAGATATAAAAAAAATAAAGGCGTGATGATAAAAATGCTTCAAATGTGGAGCATTTCTGGAATTTATAGGTCTAGATAAGCAGCCACTGTCTGTTGTGGAGGACACTGACTTCAAACATTCTACATATTACATTTTGAAAGTAAAGTTAACATGAAAAGAGCTGTGAAGCCAACTTAATCTTTTGATGACACCAATTACACTCAAACAGAATCTTTTTTTTGTTTTCAATTTTTAACTACAGTGCCGGTAACCTGCGGCGAGTGCAGAGCGGACTTTTAGCTTTATGGAATAAAACAGCAGCAGAATATATCACGGGGGTAAATTGGAATCAGTGCCCAGTGAAAGGCCCTTGGGGCTGTACTCTGCTGGGTCGCTGGTCTCAGCACGGGCCTTCCTCACCAAGCCTGTCTTATTAGTAACACAGAGCAATGTCATGGGATGGCTAGCTGTGTGAAAGAGGTTGACCTGGCTCACCAATGGAACTGTTCTGGAAACCTTCAGCCAGAAAAAAGTAATGGGGAGGGCTCCGAATATTTTGAACGCTTTCCTCTAGTAGCCAAGTATGGAGCTTTTGTATTTCTGTTTTGCGCATGAGGTACCAACATGAGCCAGTTGTGCTTCTGTGGGGCTGGGTGGGATGAGGAGGAAGTAAGGACAGGGAAAAGGTCCTAGAGAAGGATTTTAGTAATATTGCATCTCTCTCTCTCTGTGTTCTAATTGTGCTTTGTGAAACACAATGAGGGAGATGAAAATTCAAAGTGGTCTGTGGCGAATGATGAGAGAATGATAGAACGATGGCCCGTACATTCTGACAGAGGTTGAAATGAGATGCGGTAGCGCCAGGACAAAGACAAACCTCTAGGGAGACGCAGCAAGAAACTTAAATGAATTCTTATTTTGCACGTCTGTCTATCGCATCTCTCATGTTGCTTGACAGTTGCACTAGTCACTGTTTTGAGTTTTGTCGCAACCTGTCACGCCAACAGGAGAAAGCAAGCCCCACACAAAAAGACGAAAATGAACTTGTTAGAATTGGTGAGTCTTCTAAGACTGTTTATGTATTGATAACAGGTCTCTTAAGCAATAAGCAACCATGGAAAGTCCTTCAATATTTTCATATGGTTGCTTCCTTGTGAAGCAGAGAATAACAGACAATATTAAACAATAACTAAATGACATGAGGTCATCATTTCTTTAATAACAGTCACCAGTCATTTCAGCTGAAAGGTTAACCTAAATACAGACTTGCTAGATATCCAATTTTGAAAACTGAGTTTGAAATAACATGCAGGTATTACTGCGACACGCTACAAGGTAGTTCAGCTCCTGTGTTTTTGCGCTTTGGTGATAAATGTCACGCTGTCCATCTTTACTTTAAAACTCAGTATTTTTCTTGTTATATAAATGTCTCAAGGTAAATCTTTAGCTTGTAGTTTAATATAAACACCAGATTGTAAAACAACTAAACCTGCAAGCAGGGTCAAAGCACACCATGCAGCTTAGTTACAGTGGCCATTGCCCCCCCCCCGGCAAATGTGTGTGCCAGCAGAATAATTATAGATCTTTAGTGTTTATTATTATTAATATTATTATTATTATTATTATTATTATAGCAATAATAATAAATCGATTTTCAATAGATTACATTTTTTTTAATTGCCTATGAACTGTCTGTATTTATCATGGGACCATATTCACATTAAAATAAAAAACAATGTAATTGTAAAAAGGCATTTATATTTTTGGGTTTGTGTTTCCACTTTACTTGCTTTTCACCATATGGATGTACCAGTTGAGCTGTGATGCTCCTTTCCTACTGGTTTATCTCTCAACTGACAGCTGACCTTTCTTAAAGTGGGTATCACCACACAGCGTACGCGTCTGACCGAGTATGACCTTCCAACCCATCCCTCTCTACATTGTCAACACTAGGTAGATAGCTATAATTCTCCACTGGCCTTTCAGTGACAAATATCCATCACAGCTGTTGGTGGTGCATTCCTTATAAAGTACATAAGGTGCATTGTGTAAACAGGGATTACTCAGATTACTCATTACTTATTCTGTGTGTGTGTGTGTGTGTGTG
>CALSCE010009502.1:4783718-4795591 GCA_943593645.1 Bovichtus variegatus
GTGTGTGTGTGTGTGTGTGTGTGTGTGTGTGTGTGTGTGTGTGTGAAAAGAGAATTAAAAGATGGAATTGATATGCAAGTCTCTTATTATTATTTTTTTTAAATACAGCAGAATAGCTTCTTTTCTTTAGATTAATGGTAGCATGAATTGTGTTGTGTCATGTGACTTCATGGGTGTATTCTGAGCATGGATATGCTGCATTTTATTGACTGACCATGGATTTCTCCTTTTTCTTTGATGCCACTCTTTTTGATCTGTTTGGCTTGTTGTGAGCTCCTGAAGTGGGAGAGGACAGCAAGCCAGCTTCAGGGGGCAAAGACCAGTCAGAAAAAAAACACTGCATAAATCCCATTCAACAAATGGCTGCTGTACAGAGCTTCAACCAAGAGACACTCAAATCCTCTTAAAATTCACGTCAATAATAACATAAGGCTAAAACAGGTCAATGTGCAACGTGGACAGTGCCTCTTCAACAATCAGATGTCACAGTATATAGAAGACAAAATTACTTGTGTCTTGTTGAAGCGGAAATATCAAGGTCAAGGCAACTGATTATTATAAAGATCTCAATGCCAGAATTCTGCAAAGTCTGATTGCTATAATTAGTGTTCATTTTTCATTAGTTGTGAGAGCAGCTGAGAATAATACGTTGATTTCTGACTATGACTCATGGGACTTTTGAAAAGCAGTAAAGGCAGGTGGAAAGAATTAGACCAACTGCCTGAACGTGGCTCTCCATTCGTCCATACACATCAGTGTTTGACCCACATTCTTTTTTGAAGGCCAGTTAATGGAATTGTGTGTTGGATATGCAAATAGCACTGATAGTCAATATCTTTAACCACTTTCCCACACAAAAAGTGAAAGTGATTTGCCCAGAAGGCTATTCTTTTGAGGACTGAAATGCCTCTGAAACTGCATTTAGACCATCTTTGCACAGTAACCATTTGTGTACCTGCCAGCTAGTGAGAGAGAGTCCTAAGGTAACTGTTTCCAAAACAATTCAGTGCTGTACTTTCTTAAGGTTTGCTTCTATGGCATGTGGAGACAAATTGGTTCTTGGTTGCTATTATCTTTAAAATAATTGCTAACTATGTTGTGAGATGGGTGAACTAAAATGGCCAATAGCTGAGATGTAAATGCACCTTACACAGTTCTGAAGAAGTATCCCAACATTTTGGAATAGAATACACTTGTGACATTCTAAATGCATGTTCTACCTTCCTGCTTTACCTGTCTGTCCATTATCTATACAAACTTTTCCTGTCACATATTTTCAATGACATCTCTTAATGCAGGTTTGAGTCTCTGCACCCATTTCAAGTTTAAAAAAAAAAAAAAAAAAATGACTTCCAATGTCATTGTCAATGTCCATTGTCTTTGTCTTTTATCAGCTTAACCAGCAGAGAACAAAAGGTCACATCTTTGTGGGTGGTGCAGGTGAGTGTGTGTGTGTGTGTGTGTTTTTCTGCATGAAAAATGTATGAAGTGAGGCTTAAAAGCACAGTCTATGTAAATCTCAGAGGAGTTAAAAAGAAAATCCCTCCCTTATGCTAATCCACTCATCTGATGGGGCCAGATGATGTGGCATTGCAATGTCACTTTAATCAGTTATAATTAAGTTAGAACAGAAAGGGTGCAGCACCAACTTCCACCGCCTCTCCAGCTGTGTCTCCCAGATCAATAAGAACTCAACGAGTCCGTGCTGCTGATTCATCCAATCAGAAACTTAACTTTCACTTTGGTCACTCAGGTTAGTTTCAGTGTACGAATAGAGTTAATTAACGCTGTTTCTCCACAAGAGGAAAACGGTATCCTACCTTGAGCAGAAATATTGCCTCTGGCTGTCTTCACCTAACACTTTCAACCGGATTAGGAGGAAATCATGATCAAAGGTTGGGGGGATTATATTGGACGTTTAAAGCTGATGGGTAGGGGCAACATGTGGGCCTCGACGTACCTATGCTTCACAGTCAGGTGTTGACCTAGTTATAGAAGGTCAGGTAAGGAGAGAGTCATCAGAGAAAGTCACAAGTAGCAATAATTGTGTTTAAAAAATAAGTGAAAAAGCTATGACACATGGATCACTCATGACTTCTAAGATCATGTGTGGGTGTGTCAATATGACCGACGGGACCCAAAAGCTTAGATACAAAGAATAATTGAACTGTGGCCTTGACAGACCTCCAGCGCTGTGCCAGGTTCCTTTAAATAAAGTGAGTGGGTGACATATAAGGTCAACATGACAAAACTTAATCTTCTTCAATGTCAGATACAGGCTTTTACTGTAATTCAAAATCAAAGGAATAGCTTCATTGTGTGGCCCGAAGCTTAAAGGAAGATTTTTCCTGTAAAGCTCTGAAAACATTAAAACAATGTTGCTATGGTACCATCTCCAAATTAAAATGTTACTGTCCTGACTATCCTTTCATCCCCATGTACAGAGAGAGATTAATTTGGCAGAGAAGATTCGGACCATAACTCAGCTCAGACAAACCCCATTCAATCACCGTTTTTCAAGTATAATACTATTGTTACATTTGATTAAATGAAGTACATTTTTGCTGCATTTGATCAGTATTTATCTCAATAAAATATATATCAACCAGCCATTCAACTACTGTAAATGAGTAGTACTGCTTACTCAAATTAACAAAAAATAACTATCACAGCACAATGAGAGAAAGATATGTAATTCAGCAGATGAGGGTTGCATTGGATTATTTGGCACACATTGGGACAGAATGTTGTGATGAAAGGAAAAAGGCAGTGATGCTTTTTTGCTGTATGTAGTGCTGTAGACCATTTTTTATTCGTTGAGTTTATGAGTTTATTTGCTGCAATATGATCTCTAGTACTGAAGGCAAAACAGGCTGTAATAATATTAATATCTTAATATTAATATATATTAATATCAGAGCTTTACTACATTTTCCATTTAGGACTTCTGAAAACTTTTTACAGTGAGGTTGCCAGGCAACCAATGGAGACTTCTAATGTTGATCTATTGTTTTAAGTATTCAGTTATCAAACATTTAAACAGATCCAATAAAGGATGTGAAAAAATGTGAAAGGATTCAGATTTGATATATGGATCCCATACTTCGTTTACATTTAATAAAATGCTTTCAGACGTCAATCCTGTTGTGGCATGTGCATCTCCCACAGTGACAGTAAGAAAATAGACAGAAAGTCCACTTCACACACTGCACCATTCTTCCCATTCATGCCTGAAGGCAGCAGAATAGATTAACCACAATCGTGGCTGGTGCCTTGACAGTGGTGGATGAGAGGCGGCTTATCACAATGCAATATTTAACAGTCAACTGAAGACTGAGGCCTTTGTGTATCCAGAAAACTCACACAGGGCGTTTGCTGCAAAGTGCAGCACCACAACATCAATAAAATATGGGCTGTGCATGAGACAGTGACATACTCCTCCTGGAGGTTGCTACAGTATTGTCAGATGATTCCCTAAATATTAAATCAATTAAAATAATGGAAGATAGAAAAGTTCGGTAAATATCTGCCAAACTCTTTTAAAAGAATTACATCCTTTTTTCTCTTGTTTTATTTAGTATTATAAAAATAAACAACTTATCAGTCTGAACCCTT
This sequence comes from Bovichtus variegatus, assembly GCA_943593645.1. Lineage (NCBI taxonomy): Eukaryota > Metazoa > Chordata > Actinopteri > Perciformes > Bovichtidae > Bovichtus > Bovichtus variegatus. The sequence goes on from CALSCE010009502.1 coordinate 4,787,334, forward strand.
TAGTCACTCATTTGGAGACAAGCAAAAGCTTGAGTATTCTTGGCTGTAGCTGCCAGCTTTGCATCTCTTGATTTGGAGGGTTTCTCCCTTTCATCCTTGCAGATCCTCTCAGGCTCTATCAAAGTGGAATGTTGTCTGAACGCTGTTATCCCCAGGTTAAGGTGAAGGATGTTCAGACTAAACCACTGCAGTATTTTTCTGGCTGTATGCTTCAGGTTATTGTTAAAAGTGCATGCCACTGAATAGCGTCTCCATACAATTATTCTACCCCAACGATGCTTCACCTGCAGGGTGGTATTGACTTGATGATTTGCTAGACATAGCACTTGCCAGCACTTGAAGCCACAGTGTTCAGTTCCTCTCTTCTCAGACTATAGAAATGTTTTGCCACTTGGCAGTCTCCAGTCAGGATGTCACATGAATGTTTTTTTTTTTTTAAATGTATTTTTCTGGAGTTTTTTTTCTGTCCGGCCACCACAGAATAAATTCCAGATTGATATATTGCTGCAGTAATGCTGGTCTTTTTGGAAGGTTTACCTATGTCTCCAGAGGAACTCTGAAGCTCTAACTTCTTGGTCACCTCCCTGACCAAGGCCCTTGTTGCTTGGTTACAAAGTTTGACCAGACAGACAACTTTTGAAAGTCTTGTTGGCTCTTAAAATCTAATGTTTTACAGAGATGTGGCTGTCTGGAGCCCTGGAAACATAAACAATGTGTCAGCAATATCCTTCCCTTTCCCCCTGATCTATAGTATTTCACACAATTTATCTTGGAGGTCTATGGAAAGGTCCGTGGATATGATGTCTCTGACATGCTCTGTGGACTGTATAACGTTACATAGCCAGGTTTGTAGGGTTACAGAGGTCTGACAGAGGTCACCAGGATTTTAAATGCTGGAATGTCAATAAATCTTGACAACATCTTATAGGTCACAACATATTTGGCTTTTTAACATGCTATTAATGAATTTATTTACTTATTTGGACTATTTTGCAGTGGATATTTAGGCTGCTGATAATTTCTTCTGCTAGGCAAAAAGTGGCATATCCATGCTAGTGTGAACCCTGATATATTAGCTGTGTTTACTAGCACCATTCACTTTTATTTAACCTCCTCTGTCGGAATAATATTTAATAAAAAGTATATTTGGAACCTCAACTGTACGTGCTGGTCCCACAGCGGGACTATGGTGGCGTGTGGCAGCCCAACATGCTGCTGCACTCCCCTCCCCCTTGTTGGACTGACAGGCTTCTAGTGACACATTACACACATACAAGGTTCATTTCCATGCAAAGCCCGCAGTGATTGTTTTTAATCTTGTAAGTCATTGTTTTACTGCTTTTCCTGTTAAGTGATTTGACATTTCACCTGCTATTCATCAGAAATGTTAATTTTTTATATTCCGGCCCACCCAATCCATGCATCCGACCGGGAACGTGGCAGTGCAGTGTGTGAATTGTTAAGGTTTTTTTTTGTTGGTGAATAAATGCTACAACTCCTCAAGACTCAAGCCAAGATGCCGTGTCTTGTCTTCCACCTGCTGATTAAGCTGTGAAAGGGCTTAGCCCTGCAATTAGCGCTAACTTCGCAAGCTCCCTTTAGGTGGGCTGACATTTAAGATGGACAAGCTTTTCTTATTGCCATCAGATATCGCTACGACAATAATCTAATTCTGTGGGAAACGTTGGAGTTGATGGTACAAATAAGTATTTTGAATACACTGTATAATTTTACTGTCCTGAAAGCAATCAAGCTAAGCTAACAAGCTAACGAGTTTACTGACCGTTCATTTGCTCGTAGTGCTTTATTGTCCCTCCTTCAGTAACTTTTTTGGAATGAGTCAAAGGCAAAGGGCCACTTTAGAGCTGCCCCTTTGCACTGGTTTTCAGAAATCACAAATCACTGCAGAAGTAGATAAGCCATTATTTACACCCAAAGTGGCTGACCATTATGCAAAATACTTTAAGGGTCAACTCGGATTATTCTCTATTATACTTAGTTACTATATGCCTTTTTCACAGCAAACATCGACCCATTTTGTGTTCACACTATTCACTGATTCCTCTTCGAGTCAAACTGACATCACCTGCATGATGGTGCAAGAGCACTAAACGCTGTATGAGGATTAGAAAATGTGTACTTTACTGACCAGAGTAATGCTTAGGCAATGTGGAAATGTACAGTTTGTTGCTCAGTGTCTTAATATAGCCCATTAAAAGTAGGGAAATCTATAAGGGTGGATATTGGGACTAAGTCATTTTCTCGTTGGAGAAAAACAATGTGTCACTAATAGCATTAGTCGTAGCTCATTCAGTAATGATACAATAATTGTTCATTTGGAAAACATATTTCTTTCTTAATATAAGAATAACCTCTGAAAAACGTACTTCAGAAAGATGTCCTCACTTCACAAAGATGCCCTCATTCTAAAGGATAAATGGAAGAACAGTACTACACATTTAACTTTTTCTCCTCTCCCTCTATTCATCCACCGCTCATTTTCTGAGTGGTTGCTTTATGACTGGCATGTGCTGTGATGCCACATGTGTAAAGAAAAAATTTCATTGGAGAGTCTGTTTTGCACCTCTGTGTTTACCAGCCTCCTGTCATTAGGACACTGCACATGAAAGCCATGACAGATATGAAGGGAAAAAAACTCTGAAATGGAAGATTGCGTTTACCTTCCTCCCCCGTTACCCTTTTGTTTGCCTTCCATTCCTCACAAGTCAGCGTAATATCCATCTGGCTCTCTCCCACCTCTGCTGCACCTTCTTCCATCTCTCAGCTTAAAAGACAGAACAAGAAATGATTACCTTTGCCCAGAGATATCGGGCCCTGACTCAAACTCATTAGGAAAGCAGATGCTCATACATCATATTTCACTCACCAGAATACAAATCTGATTACCATGACACCGTCTGAACCATGAATGGCAAACTTAATTTGAAGATTTTCTACTTTGTTAATAAATTAGCACACTATAGTGTTTTCTATCTTAATTCTGTGCAATTTTGGTCTATCTGTGAGGACAGAAACAGAACATAACACTGGCACTCACACACTTCACACAGATATGATTTTCTAGATTCAAAAGTCGCTTAAAGCAGTGGCTGTTTCCACAGACTAATATAATTCAGATTTTCCCCAAGGCTGGTTCATGAAGATGTCACTGGCAGCATCTTTATGGTGTTTTATGCTATTGGGAATCACTTAAAATGATTGAAGCATGGATAATTTACAGTAAATTTAAATCATTTAGACTGTAATGAGCTTGTATTAATTGATTAATTATTGAGAATGAAAACCTACTGTAATACTTAAGAAACACTGTGTATATAATGCTATATACGATGATAAACTACTTTAAATCTATGGTTTTAAAGGTAACTTTCAGAATTACCTTTAGGTAACAGATGGATAATTAAAAATTATGGCTGACTATCTGTTATTACTAGATCCAAATCCATAGTACACACGTTTTTATTATTTTTTATTTTTGCCTCTTGTGTCCTGTATATGCCACAACACTTTTTTAAGAGGGCCTGTGCCCCCGAGTTACAGTACACTCAGGCAAATTCACAAAAGGATCGTGCAGCTTTTACAGACGCTAAACCAACACAAATAACACAACAAGACACAGTGTCACAGTCTCACTGTGCTGCCAAGCAAATAGCATCTCTGAGATTGGGCCCTTTTTATATGCAAATTAGCCTTATTAGAAAAAACTGTCCAATTCACAAAGATCAGCTTGGCGAACCTGTTTAGGCAACAAAACTGCTTGGTTAGATTTAGGAAGACATCGTGGTTTGGGTTTAAATAAGTGCTACGTTATTCTCGTAATTGGCCTTAGTTAAGTACGTAAGTAGAAATTCACAATCAGTCTATGTAGACTTTTTGTTTCACCTTGGACACGAAACTGCTGTGTCCTGGGGGAAAGTGTTCCAGCCCCACCTCCTCCCTACGCACTCTTTATACTATGTCACCTGACTTCTTTACAGGCAGCCCTGCACTTCCTGGCTCACAATGATGTACAAATTGATTACGTGGGTTGTAATAAGTATGAACAGTGTATGAGAACAGCCTGCATTATTAATGGTTGTGGACGGACGTGTGCTCTGTTGCACCTGTAACCACACCTAACAGTGATGTCACGGTGTACTGACATCCTGCTGTACACTTCTGCATCACTGGATATGACAAGTTCAACCACTGGAGGTCAGCAAAAACAACTTTTTCAGCAGTTTTTTTTTTTTCTAATCTAATTATTTTCTTTGGCCTCTGTTTTGATGATTTTGATGTGCCATAATGACGGATGACAATATGCAAAGCCTAGGTTCATAATTCCTTTTTACATATACAAGAAGCAACAATGTTTTACTTGGGGAGACACAAGCATTGCCTTGGCTATATTTATTTACATTATGACATAAACAATAACTAAACATTATGACATAAATATTACAATTAATGAGTATACACTATTGATAGTCAGAAATGGTACACATAAGGGTTTTACACAATAAAGAGATGCATAGATTGACTTTGTGAAAGGACCAAGAGTGGTCTTTTAGTGACCTGATATATACCAACGGTTTTTCTAGCTCTTAAAAGTTATGCATTTAAGAACAAGACGAGTCAGAGCCACAACTCTCCTTCTCTTGTGGTGTAATGTAATTACACTTTATCCCAACGTACTTGAGATTCTGAGTCAGTGTGACATACGGCTCAAGGCTGTGCAGTGACAACAGAGCATACTGTACACACTAGCTGGCACTCATCAACAGGATGTTTGATATGTCGAAGTTCATGGACACACATTGTGATACTACACTGGAATTAATCTGACCTGCTATATCAAAAGTACATCAGGAATCCTTTGTATACTATCCGACATTACTTACTCAATTAAAGCATTCAACATTTTTAAACGTCTAATCTTGAGCATGTTGATGCCAACACTCAGTATAGTCTTGCAGGAGAAGAGAGTTTTTATTTTGGATTCTTTGGACACATATGATGTAGGGTACAGTGTTTTGATATTAATTTGATTCCATTGCTGCTTGTGGGCATGTAACATTTTAGCGTGAATACTGTCACATTGCTGCAGTAAGGGCTTTGCTGCAAGCTTTATCCTCAGAGTGTGAAAGCAGCCTTATCCTTAGGAAATATGCCACAGAGGGGACTTATTCATAAGGCCAAACACGGAAGGTTATATACGTGTTGGCAAATACAGCGTTGCATGTTAGTCTTGTGAAATGCAATGGAATGTCATTCATGGAGGCCGTAGGATACACACATACATTATAACTCAACACACTGCAGCTGTACTGTGAAGGCTGGGTGCTGTAGTCCACATCACTTTAACCACTTCAATTATGAAACCAGGTCCAAAGTCAATGTTGAGGCCAGAAGTCAAAGAGGTCAGAGGAGGCTTAAACCAAAAACATGGCTTTGTTAAAGCCAAAAACTTCTTCTACATACAAACTTGGTGGTTAAAGATGAAAAGAGATGCATATCAATTCTTGCTACAACTAATCCATGTAGAGGTGCAGATTTGATAAGCCACAGAAAAACAAGGATATTACATACACAGGTTTCAATAGGGGGAACCTTACAGTCAAACTGAAAATGGAATTCCCTGAGAGCCAGCGTTCCTCTCAACTACTGAGTTGCGCTACTGAATGACAAACGTGCTTATTCATTTTTTTCAACAAGCCCACACAGCATTGGCTATGTACCGTATAGCCGTATGGTATGTCCCTTTTATAGCATTCAACATTTGGGAGAACCCATTGCATGGTTGGGTTTGTATGCCACTCGGAAAGTGGAAGCTAGCAAGCTAGGCTAATGAGCTTCCACTCGCAAGGTCGAAGCGCGTTGGGACTGAGTCCCAATAAACATTTCAGTTATATCAACACCTGCTGACTCAAAGGACGTGGAGTGTAGCTAGTTAGCTGTCTTTCGTAGTACTGCAATCTCAGCACATACGTTACGCTGTGATTTGAATCACCATGACACATAATTCTGTAAGAAGTCACAGAGTAATGTAGGGAGTGCTCAAATCACACAATTGCAACAGCTAACAACATCAGCACAGCAGCTGCTTAACTGCCTGTGAGGCTGCTCGCACTGAAGTGATACAACAAACTTTTGTGTTCCCGCCACACACACATATTGCACCAATATCATAAGAGACATTGTCAGTCAAACCAGAAATTCACGTCCCTGTGAAGAGCACTTAAGGGAAAAACTAATAAAACTTTAATTTCTTCTTATTGATTATAGGTTATTATTATTCTAATTATTATAAGAATTCTTTTTATTTGTATTTTTTTTTTTATCAAAAATGAATGACATTTTAGGTCAACTCAAAAATGATTTGTCAAACTAAGGAAGAACTAAATCAATCATAAATAAAATGTTCAAATTTAAAAAGGGAAGGTTGAGTCAATATCCAATAGTGGCCAAAACTATAAGTGGCCATAACTGATGTAAAACAAGTCAAAATACCTATTTTGAATTCCACAATGTTGAAAATAACCACAATGTATGACCAATTCCCTAAACTCAGTGCAAGACATTGACAAGCTCTAAATACTCTGGCTTTATGAAATAATTGCAAACATTCACTGTAACTAAGAGCAAAGCGAGAGAAAGAAGGATGGAATAGCCACAGTGAAGGATGTATGGTCACTATTTGAGTCAGTGTGTCATTGCAACAAATGTGCAGCAGTTTCACTTACTCTAGCATGCTAGTAAACTGTAATTATCATTATCATGATGTTTCTGAGTTACCACTTTCTACCCATGATACATTTCTTCACTACTTGCTATGTCTTCCAGGATGACAACGCTTTTATCTACAAGGCGTAAGTGCAGTGAACTGAACAGCATGATAATGATATAGAAAATATACCAATTTATTCTCTATAACCAGGCATCCAGGCAGAGCATTAGGGGTGACTCTTCAGAGGTGTTTCGAGACTAAATCTTCCACAATATTCGTGACACATATTGTTTTAATGACAATGTCCAACAGAGGTGAAGTGACCTGATTCTTGTGTGATGGGGTAAAAAGGGGTTTAAGGTGGACATTATTTTATTAGCCACCTCAAACCTTAAAAAAAAAAGGTTTGGTTTAATTGGAAAGGTGAACATAATCATTGATCGTCAATGAACTGCTAGTCTGGTCCTGGAAAAATAATTCTGTCTCGTCTTTGTTAGAATGAAAATAAATATTAAATACTAAAGCTCAAGCAACAGCCCATAATTGACTGAAAGGCTGGTCTGTATTAAAATGTCAGGTCATCTTAAATCTGTGAACACATGTCTCGTGAATATGCTTGCACCCGACACCACATACATTTGTCTCTTGAATCCACACGTCTTTTCCACCAGATGTTAGGAGAGGTTTACACAGGCTATAAAGTGTTTATAGGCTGGAAATACACTCTGTGAAAATGCCTCGACTTACATAAGTGTGTTCTAGTCGTTTCGTCAACATTCTTTAAAATGTGATATACATTTGTAGTGGTTCTGTTAAGATCTGCGCACTCAGGATATTTAACAATTTAACCACCCTCTTATTAGCAAAGACAAATTGCCAGACATTAAAGAAGAAAGTATATCATCCCTTTAAAGACAAAGTTTAGAAAACTTTGCAGCCGTCCTTGCCTCTTTCTGTCTGTCAGGCTCTGTTAAGGGGAATTAAGGGGAATCAGGTGCTCTGTGGTGCCTTTGTAGTCACAAACTAACTTCTATACAATCCAGGACCAAAGCTCAACTTCACCCCTGCTTGCCCTATACTCCCACAAACTGCAGTAGGCTGCTAATCTGTGCCAAACAGTAGACCAAAAGGATACCATTGTTGAAACCACTCATTGTATCTTCCCATTTTTTATGTGGAGGTCACAATGCACCCGGCTGTATACACTTTTGAGCGTTGTGTTTTGGGGTGTCTCATGATGTTCATGTTGAGACTGACTTACACTTGCAATAAATTCCTATTTCAGAGCTTATGGTTTCTTTTAAATGTTGAGATAGAAAGTGAAGACAAGAAACATGATAGAGTGAGAGACCCACACAGTTTGAGAGAGGAAACTGTGAATTCGGCAGTGCTTAATTCAAACCTTTGAAAAGCAGAAATTTATAGCATTTCTTTGCATCATGAAAAAGCTTGAGGCTTTAGTGTCGTGTAATCATTCTGTAGGTAGAGGGCACGTGTGTGTGTGTGTGTGTGTGTGTGTGTGTGTGTGTGT
>CALSCE010009502.1:4803704-4833941 GCA_943593645.1 Bovichtus variegatus
TGTGTGTGTGTGTGTGTGTGTGTGTGTGTGTGTGTGTGTGTGTGTGTTTTCAAAGAGCTAATCATTGCACGTTCATTTAGACATTGCAGATATTTAATGTCAGCTGTTTTACTTTGTCTTTTCTGTCATGATGGCTATTGCTGCTGCTCATGCTTCTGTTACCACAGTAATAGACGTTGGTTTATACGTTTGATAGTTTGTAGTTTAGTGCCATGCCATTTTTGTTAACACTTGTCAGCTGCCACATGGGGATGTTAGGAATAATTAGCTGGAAAATTCTGGCAGTAAACATATTCAAATGTACATGCAACAGTAGGACAAGTATTCAGAGAAGGCCCAACAAAAGCCCTCAGCATGTGTGTTTTTCCATAGGCTTTTCTGATTTCTGGTCCCTCCAGCTATGAACTAAAATGTGTTGGAATAAAATTGATGCTCTATAATTACTTGGTAAATCGACGGCATTTATATGGGTGTTTTATTCACATGTGCTTTACAATTTTGCCTCTTACCTTTCACCCATTCACACACACTCACATGTTTGCATGTAGGGTGTCTTGCCCAAGGGCCTTAGCACCTTAGTGACAAGACAAACAGGCTGTAAGTCAAATCATATGAGCACATCCTCTGCCACCTTTTGTCTTGGGTTGACTTGGAAATTAATTAAGTGTTTGACTCATTACAGAGGGCAAACAAGAGATAGCTCCACTACCTGCCATTGGTGCCATGGGGCTACTCTATGAAAATACTGCATCATTAGCACATTGGTGTGTCTAAATGTCACTCAGCCACAAAGGGGACAATGAACTATTGGGAAACAGCCTTCATGCACAAGCCAAACTCTTATTTTGTGTCAGACTCCGCTTTGACCTCTCAGAAAGTAACACCAGAGATTGTTATTAACCTTCTGCAGAGGGTGGCAGGAAGTGGAGTCTGCGTGTTTCTGTTTGCTCACATCTGTTTGTGTGTTACTCATATGTATGCACAATGAGTCTGGGAGGGAGAGAGGGGGACACCCAGAAAGAGGGAGAGAGTGCAGGGAAATAAAAAGAAATGGAGTGTAGTCATAAATCAAGTCAAGGTCCAGCCAGTTGCCGCTGCCACTGCAATTTTTTTCTCCTCCGTGTTTCCCGACATTTGACGCTTCCATCTTCTCCTCTTTTAATCTCATCAACCTCAACAAGTGCGGGGGGGGGGGGGGGCGGGGCTCAGCGGCGGGCAGTCCGCTGTGTCAGATGAGGTCTGTCGATATCTCTCATCAAACAGGAGCTGATCAAAGGCCTGCCTGTGCCCATGCAGGCGGAAGGATTAAGCCACACCATGCACAACCTCCTTGACAAAAAAAGCCTCTCCACACGAGTAAAGAGATTAAGTCAAGAGTGAAATCTAATTCAAAGAGAATTGTTAAAAGCAGGCCTCCAAGTCAAGCTCTACACCTGACTACATCTGTGTGAGTGTGATGCCTTTGTAAGCTTTGTTGCACGTTAATAGTTACAAGCAGATGTTTTCTCAATGGATGAACTCACTGGATAACAAGATCAATTTCATTTGTTTTCAGCTATTTTGACAATTTAACAAAACACATCGTCGACACCAAATGCTTTTCTGTCCTAATACAATTTTTCGAAAATAACTGTAAACATTTTAAATGATACTAATTAAAGATACTAAATATCCACGCAAGTAATGATGACTTATATTAAGCGATTTATATCAGTGTTTCAAACATTATATTGGTGGAACACCACTTTTCACATTATTTATGATTATCTGCAGGAATATAAAAACATTTTTTTTTTAGCCCTGCACCAAAAAAGGTTAAAAGAGACGTTGCATATTTAAGTTGTAATATATGAAGTCGTCCTTGGAGCCCTTCCAATAGTGGCAGACCATGGCTCTCTGAGGACCAATCAAAACATTATCATTACAGGGCCAATCAGCAGGTGGGATTAGTGAGGCTTTGATCCGAGGTCTGGGCTTTGCTACCTCAGATCCACTCCTCAATAAGTATTTACAGGCTTTGAATTGCCAATCATGTTCTTTTCCAATACCACCCCAACGTTGTAGTACTATACTGCTCACAAAGAAGCTTGATTGCAACATGTGAGTGCTTCAGTAAACCCAACAGACCAAACCATGGTAACTGGGACATGCTTTTTAAAGCCCTGGTATAGACTTTACCAGTTGATCTGGATTTTTGTTTACTTATTCCCCGTCTGTATTATTCTCTTTTAATGGCATAGATAAACACACGTTATAGCCAGGGATGTAGTGGGGAAAACCCACTCTAACACAATACACTCACCTTATTGACTTGTTGTCGTCAGTTTAAAGGTTTTATGGTGTAAATGCATAGCATACATCACAGGTTGAGTTATCCAATTCATGTTCTGGTGAGCTACAACAGCAATGGAGAGATATTTGTGTACAAGACCACCACTATAGAGCTCCTCCGTCGTAGGGTATGTGAATGAAAACACTCCCAACATGCTAATGCACATTCAAGGGCATCTAAGGTGGAACTAGCTTAATTGAAACACTCCTAATGCACAGTTTTCTTTTTTATTCTATTTATTTTGTATTTTTATTTTCATATCATAATAGATGATTTTCAGTTTTATAGCCTATGTTGCCTTTTGGGAAATTGTTTGTTCCTTGTTGATACATTATAATACAGAAGTGTTTGAAATGTTACCTATACATTCTGGTTGCCTTTAAAGTTGATAAATATAAAAAGTAGAGATATTTTTGTTATTCTTATTCAAAAATATAGTTGGATAGTTAAAATAATTACACATTTTTTGTTCAGTTTGGAGAGAAATAGAACTCCTTGACAAGTAGCATACTTTTTGAAGGTAAGTAAGGCAAATGTTTTATTGATACTTTGTATGCATACATTGGTGCCTTTGAGAGGGATACAAATCATGGCTAGAATTAAATAGAATGCACCTTTTAAAAAAATAAAAATAAAAAAAAATTCAAAAAATATCTGGAGGGGTTCCAGCCTTTTAACCCCTGATGAGTGGACATGCCCGCCAATAGAACCCCGAGATCATGCTTTTGAAACACATTTAGAAACGTAAGGCAGTTCATAACTAAGTTTGAAAATATGGTGACAAATGCATCTTAAACAATATTATTTTTAAAATGTATGGCAGTTGTGTACCTAAGTGTCCTTTTGTCTGCCAAACCTATCCAAAATAACTTTATTTATTGTAGTTAATGGCAAAATGTACAAGTACTAACCACAAAAATGAGAGAATTTCAATGTGGTAAAGAAAATGAAGGGGTAGATATGTATGTGTCCAAGAACGTATCTGAAAATGTATCCAAACCTCTCTTTCCTAGCATCTGTAACATTTGACTTTATTTCTTCTTTTGGTGACTTTACAAGAATTTATTATCTACCTGGCGTAACTGAAATGGAGATCATGCAACTCTATGAAGCAGAACATTTGAGGAGCTCACATCAGTTACAGGCTCAGGAAAACATCCCTACATTTTTTGTGGTGAAAGAAAGGTTCAAAGATGTCTTTAAATGGCCTTTGATGTACAATCGGTTGTGATAAAAATAGATGGGGGGTTGGTACATAGATTTCTTAATTAGTAAACAACAGTTGCACTCATAAACTTCTAATTTCACATATGTGGAGCTATATAAGTTGCGTATCATTTTACATGATATAGACTTTAAGTTTGGCTAAACAATTATTATTCTGGCAGCCACACACCAGGGAGCAAAAGAGGGGTTAACTGCGTACATGACAACTTAACATAGTCTACTGCCAATCTAGCGGCTCTGTGAGGCTGTACTTAGTCACAAAGGTGCTTTGAGCTAAGTACTATCAGCACACTAACATGTCAACAATGAAAAAGCTAACATGCTAATGTTTTGCAGTTAGTTTACCATCTTAGTGGCAAATCAGCACCGAACACAAAGGAACGCGGAGGCAGCCAAGGGCTATATATATATAAAGTCAGACATTTTTAAATGTGACTCCACCTACTTTGTTTGTCCTCAATGTGCTTATAGCCGAAATACAAACATGCATTTCTGAAGCTACTAGATCCTCACACCAACAAATTCAAATTCATCACAAGATCAGGATCATATGCTTCGTGGTGAATCTATTAAATAATGTACAAAATTGTCATCAAAGACATGTACACAACAGTCTGCACAGAACCCATATTGTATTATTCCCAAAATGTTGGCTCGGGTCCTGGCTACAATTTGTCAAACATTTGTGCTGAGATGTACTCATATTCTCCTCGGGTATCTTTTACAGCAGCACTTTACCATTCTTTTCCTGATTTTATCTTTTTTCACTCATCTTTCTATTTTAGCCTTGCCATGCAATTACAGCGCCCATTAATGTCTCCATTCTTTCCCTTGCTCTCGACAAAATGCCCCAGATCAGTGTCAAATGGGGAGGAGGACAGAAATAGTCTCACTGTGACATGCATGTAATATTCTAGCCTTGAAGGATGATTCAATATTAATCACAAATGTTGAAAAGCACAGGATTTGAAGTAATGTTTCAAATGTCTTCTTTAGTTACACACAGGACAAGGTTAGCTGCACTTTAACTACTTTGTAAGATTCAACATATTATTCAACAGAAATAAAGGGCAGGACAGTGAGAATATATGGGAAAAATATCAGATATTTTGTCAATGCAGGTACAAGTTAACATCATTGATTTATCTGTCATTAACCGCAAAGAAGACACAATATTTCTGAAATCATTACAATGACGAGTTTGAATTAGAAGGGCCCTTTTGTATCTTTACTCTTTGCTGTTAAAAGATGTTGTCTTGTCATGTTTTAGTCTTGTGACCTTCGAAGTCTCAGCATAAAGGATGTGTATATGAAGGGATGTTTAGCAGAGATGACAGTACATGCTTAGGTGTTTGCACGATATTGCTATGGTTGAAAACCGGCAGGCAGTTGCCAAAGGAACTGAAATCTGCAAAAGTGATGCATCACACCAATACTAGACATAGGATACAAAAAGGACGTGACACCTCTGGCAATATGTCAAACTTGCACCAGTAGACACAATCTGGGGTTATGATCCGTTCAGACCACAGTGGAGACTGGTGTGTTCTCAGCTGAGCGGATTTTGCATATGCTATCACATAAAACTGTGATAAAGTTCTTTCATGTCATGCCCAATAGAGAATAGCGTGAAAGTAAAATTGTACAAAAAAAAAAAAAAAACACCTTAAAGAACGATAAATGACCGGGGGAAAAAAAGGAAAGCTTTTAAACATAATAGGTATATTTTTTCGTCTTGACAGTACAGAGTGTGAAACAATCGGCTCACTCAATATATTGTTCACAGAAGACCGTATGCATTTGGACATCGGGTCGACTTGAATACCAATCAAGCCTGAATGATCTCAGAGTGCTGGGATAAAAACACCACAGGGAGAGGAAATATCAACCCCAGAGCTGTAATCACCTCAGAATCCACATGATCAGAGATTACTAAACATAAAACTGACTGCAACCTGAAACATATACAGCACAACCTGATCTACATGCATGCACGGTACACTTACATACTTGTTAGTCTTGGCATACAACCTCAGCAAGCAATGCTAAAGTACTGAACCTTCCTGCTATTATAAACCATGAAATAGGATGGAGCATGTGAAACAGACAGTATCCTCGTGTATTTTGTTTTATGAAGAGAAACATGTTTCACTAGTTCGTGACTGCTGTAGATAAGAGCATCAACTAAAAGCCTCACATGTAACGTTCATCAGCCTGTCATAAGCCTTTTTCTGAATAAAAAAAAAAAAGGCTCATCATGTAAGTCCATCCTTTCCGAGCGTGGCTGACACTAATGAGCAGTCATCCATCACTGTAATAAAACCAGCGGGACGATTATTCCTGCAAGTTTCTGTACCGCTGGTGAATATCCGGTCATCAGCATGAGGTATGGACGACTTTCAGGTGGCGTTATGGGCCGCATTGCATTCTCATGACTGTGTAGCAATCTCTGGGCCCATTGATTTAATCTTTCATTTCAGACTAGAAGATTGTTGATTCTATTTTTACACTATAAATTAACCTGTGTATTTGATTGTAAATGTAGGAAGGCTGTAACACAATGCTGCTTTTGGTGTCTATGTCACAAAAATATTTGTATTTAGATTTATACTGGAAGTGAGTGGGGGCTGGACAGGACATTGTCAAGACAGCTTCATGTAAATAATAAAACTTGTTTTCCAGTGTCATCCCTGTATATAAAAGTCAGAGCTAACCTGTGATGTAGGTGGAGATTTTTTTCTCAGCATTCTTGCCCACTGCCATGCTAACATCAGAAAATACAGATAAACAGATGGTTATAATTCATGACAAGACCAATTTTTCCTGTTCAAAAATGTTTATCGTCACACTCACATTCTGTACATGTATGCAGATGAACATTCTGTCGAGTTTCAGGTGCCTCTGAACACTCTCACAGAGGGGGAAACATTTCCTCATCAAAGTCACTCCTATCTCCACTTCTGTCAAGGAAACCCAGTGGGATCCTGGGAAAGAGCAATGGCGGTGCTCTCGAGTGGAGGCCCACGCTGCTGCCTGGCTTTCACAATGAAAAGGAAAGTGTTCATAGTTTCTGGCCGGTGCTTTTCTCACTGTTTTATGGAAATGTCATTTTGTTTCAAGTTCTTTGTTTTGGATAAACAAAAAGACTAGATGGAAATGAGAGTTTAAGATAAATGGTAGAGACTAGTCGCAATGCCTCAGGGAATGTTTTCAAACGTGAACCCATTGAAATAAATGTCCTTTTTACTCCTTTTATTGTAGAACAAACTGTTCCCTGATGAGCCCATTAAAGTTGGTATTTTTTCATGTATTGTTGAACAAAATAATTTTTTGGTTCCTTTTTTCCCGTGTTGCCGTTGATAAATATAAAGGCTCATTGTTTCCGGTGCCTTTTGGTTCTGTTGTCTCTGTTGTCTTCCTTTTGAAGTTCAAAAACTCTGCTTTTGAATATTTTTCTATAATAAATCCAGTGGGGGTGAAACATACTTATTTTTCTTTTATCAATCTGCTTGCTGATCTTTTTGTGCGTGGGCCAGTGAATCCAATCACAATGCGACCCCTTAGCCCTTTGATTCCACCCACAAAAGTTGATGGTCTCCCAGCTTGTAAGCTGCATATCAGATAATAAGGGGGACTTGAAGAGCAGCCGGTGTGCTGCAATGAGGGTGGTCCGGGTGTTTTCACCTGACGTCCAGCGTGTCTTTGCCAGCCCTCACGTCTCACTGTCTCACTGTTCTCTCCAGGGAAATCTCCCAAGAGCAGCTGTCCTTATCAATGTGCCGGCTCCCCGCTCACTGGCTGCCTGGGCTGCATTCTCCATGACAGCGGCACTGAGGTAGCGGTAATCTGCCAACACTTCAACAAAATTAAACTCGCAACCAGGCCACCAGGGGGGAGACGCAATGGGGAAAGATTTTCTGCTCACCATGATATGGCAACAGAGGCCACAGACATTAATATGGCTTTGCATCTGCAAGAAATAAGCACTGCTAATCATACAAATCTGGAGCCCTTAGTGCTTCTACTGTTGCTTTACAGTTAAAGTTCACCCAAAATACAGTGAAACCCCTCGTTCTTTTTCCTTGACTGCTATCTGTCCATTCGTGTAGTCTGATGTCCCCACAGTATAACGGTGCTCAATGGATTCTAGTTTGTTGCGCTTAAAGGATCAAAGCTCAAATAAATGCAAAGCGATGTCTTTGCTAAACAACAACAGCACATGACCTTGGTGTGAACAGTTTTACTGACAACTTATTAGAATGAGACACTGATATTGCAATTGCGATATGATTCACAATTTTGAAAGGAAATGTGAATTGTTCTCATATTCATTGAAAACATTTCTTAAAATGATGACGGTGTGATTTCTTTGCGAGGATTTGTACCTCCTGCGATTTGGATATTGCACTAGTCCATATTGCAATTTCGATTAAATTCCAATTCATTGTTCTACCCAAATTCAAATACAATGTTTTGCGACTTCAACCACCTCAACACACATGTCAGTGAGCTTTTTCACACAGCTGTGTTGGCAGATAGTTCTGCAGCAGTCGTCATTAGATGAGGAATGGCACACATTATCAACAAAACACAGTTTTATTCTTATCGGTGTTACTGCTTTTTGTTTGCAAGTTTTACATGTATTTACAGTTACATACATTTCATTTGTTTGGAATAAACAGAATAGCTGTGAGTCAGCAGCAGTAGCTCCTATGACTGAACAGACAGAGAAAAGAACATCACCTCCAGAACAATGACACTTTAACATCAGTGCACCCACAATACAGTCACTGCTGGCTGCATGGTTCAACTCATGGGCTTGCATTTCTTTACAGAATATGATTTTAAATATACTTTTTAAAACATTAACCCTCAGGACCACATATTATACTGCAGACTGCGGTCGCTTTTGTTTCTTTTCATACCCATCTATCCTGCTTTTAAAGTTTACATTTTCACTCTTCACCTGAAAAAATCCTCACTGTAAACCAAAAAGTAGTAACATTATTCAAAGTACTTTAAAATATGGTCTACCATAGCACCATTTTCTATAGTACTGTTGTAATATTTGACATGTTTGAAAAGTTCAGGATAGGATTAATTGCAATATCTGATACTAACTGCCAAGAAATTGATTCAGCTAGTCAATAAACTTGCAAATAAATTAACACGCCAATAGGCAGAGGTTATTGAACAGAATCGTATTAATCGGCCTATTTCTTTCGAATATTGCAATGGAAAATAATCAGAAGAAGCAGCACATGGTGAGCGGATGGAGAGAGTTACAGAGGGTGAACTGTGAGCCACTGACAGATAGAAAACACGCAATGTATCCATACACTAAGAAAACAGGCCCAATGCAGAACAATAAGGTACTAACACAGAGCGGCGCTATAAGAATCCATATTGAGAGCCACTTCATGGTGTGTCATTGCTGAAGCGCTCCCATCCTGCTGTTAAACCTCCTCACCATGTTGTCAACATTATGAGTGGTTCAGGGTAAAATACAGTCAATTATTGCATATGAAACCAAATTCTCTTTCTCCTTATTTGAGGTATCTTGGGAAAGCAGTGCAGCTCATTGAGGGCTAAAACAAGGAGAGGAAGAGAGGCATGAGGATTAGATAAAGTCTGGCACATACTGAGACGATAATAAGCAAGGCAGGAAAGTGAGGGGAAAGAGAGGGAAATGGAGAGAGAGAGAGAGAAAGACAGGGAGAGACAAACAGATGAAAACAGAGAGGGGGTGGTTATAAAATGATTAAGGGGCATGCTATATAGAATTTCATGATTTGAAAAACACAAACAGGTCTGTCAGATGGCTCTGCCTCACCATCTGTTCTCTGCTGCCCAAATGTACAGCAGGGAAAGATTTGTGACGCTTCACCGTTTAAAACTAAACGTAAATGGCTCTCTGATCCAGCATTACTGAAATAATAGTTTGGCCTTAGAAAGTTGGGCCATGTTTGTACTCGTGCAAACACACAGATACTTTCCATGCACAGAGAATATAAATGTGTGGAAATATAAGGTGAATGTAGATTTTGTTCCCTTATAATATATATTTTCATTCTCCATTATACAGTATATCATCATGCAGGAAACAAGGCTATAAATTGTATCGGAAGTTTGGCAGTTAACTGTTATCATACACCAATGAATAAAGGGTTAACAGTGTCCATGCTGTAAATACTCATCGGCTATTTTTGCTTCATGGAGCCTCTGGCCCCTTTCTGTCCGGAGCCTGCGAGTCTGGACACACAGAATAAGGGCCAAAGTGCTCCTGGCTCGCTAATGCTGCATGGACACACACACACACACACACACACACAAACACACACACACACACACACACACACACACACAGAGGGACATTTCTTTTGCAAAACGTGCAAATGTAAAGTGCACTTGGTTTGATCACATACACTGTATACAGTACAAGGGGAGAACCCGATATTGCCACACAGTATCATTCAAAAACTATTGATTTTTTTTAAACTTTTCATAAGAGGAATATGCATTATAGTAATATGATGCCTGCTCATCTCTGCAGTATGATGAATGGCTGCGGATAACTCCTTAATCATTTGAGCATCTGCTTACTCTTAATGTGCACCGCTTCAAAGGTAATTATCTGCAAATGTGTTTATTTAAGGCTCTGCATGTAGCATTTGAACGTGAATGAATTATTATCACAGTCAGTGTGATCAATCAGGTTAAAACAAGGGAGAACAGGTGAAACAGACTCATTACTCATTGTGTGACACTGGGTCAGATTTGGAGGGAAACCTTTTCAACAGCTTTTTACAACACAAAACAGGAAAAGGGCACAGGGGTTTCAGGTGTGCTGGCACTGGCAGATAAAGGTGTGAAAAGCTGACTGAAATATTTCAAAAATCTTTATCAACGTCAGTGAAGGCAAAGAGAAAGCCCTTAAAGGTAGCGCTACTGAGCAATGTTTATATGAAAGCCTGGTCCACTTCTGGTATACATTTAAAAAAATTTAAAAAAGATATTTTCATGAAATAAACACATACAGACAAGTAGTAGCTTCTCATTATATCCCTAATCAGCGATAACGTCCGAGAAACGTACCACGGTGCCAAAATAGGCAGTGAAGAAGACGACTGCTAGCAAGCAAACAAATATGTAAATAATGCAGCGTTGAAGTAAAATATTTAAATAATTAATTTTGCTTTCAACACATTAGTTAGACCTCAAGGATAGACACAATGCATTATGCTGAGAAACATTGAATGTAGACGTAACTTTTGATTGGTTTAGGTCTAGGAAACTCCTAAAGGCACCTTTAACAGAAGGCGAGACATCTGTGTGTCCAACCCTAGGAGCTGTTTCCGCTCTGTTATGACTCAGTATTTGTGAAAAAACGTTTTTGAGTGTCCCATCAGCGCCGTTATTTGCCATATATTTCCTGAAACACACAATGTTTAAGCACAATAAAATTGAAATAACCACAGGGACATATAATTAATTATTCCTCAGTAAAACATAATTAAATATATGGTTCCTCAGTAAAACATAATTAAATATATGATTCCTCAGTACAACTAAATTAATTATTATACACATTTCAGATGATAGGAAATTGCTTTTTAAGTAGCACTGCAGATCAACAAAAAAAGGATCTACATAATCAGGCTATGACTGTTTAAGAAAAAGACTCTTACTCAGCAGTATTATTTTATAAGAAGTTATAATGGCTGACATAAAAAGAGAGGGGGAATGACTGTGCCCATTATATTACAAGGGCTATTGCGATGCTGTTTTACCTTCATAGTCCTCCTGGATGATTATAACGGCAGCACAGTGGGAGGTGAAATAAAGCTGTACGGTTGGCTCTATAGCTAGCATCAGATGACTTAATCAGGCCATAAAGAAGGCCTCACTTACAGATGCTGTGTTGCCCCTGTGCTCCGCGTTTCATCAGCCCCAGGGAAGGGTGAAATATGCTTCCTCTGAAGGTAATGTGCCCTATCTCTGTCCAAGCGGTGACAAATTTATCGCCCCCTCGACTATTTACAATCCATCCGAGCCGTGATGATCTGGCTTGTGTTATTTAAGCTGCAGAGGTACAGCCATGTTGATAATACTGCTGTTGTGAGGTGCCAACAAAGGGGCCCAGCAAAAACGAGGGGAAAAGTAAAAATATATTTTTGTTTCATGTGTGAGGTTTTGCACTCCACAGATGAGCCACCGTAGCTGGTTTTCCGCGACATGATTAAAGTAAACCAAAAAATGGCATTAAAGAGCTGCACTCAAGTATTGCAGCTTGAATCATAAAAGCACATGTATTCCAGTCCGTATACCTTACATATCAAAGAACTCAGGCTGGGATTATCTCATGGTCTTCTACATCCAAATTCTGCCAAGGTAACACTGCAAAGATGTGGGCTGTCTAACCTCAAGGTCGAGTGAAAAGCATGTACAAGTATTTTCTATTGTGCAGTACTCAAAGTATGATTGGAAAGTTTAACAAAATGTTATGTATCCACACACACTTATTTCATTTGGTTGCATACAAAGCGGATTGTTTTACATCCTTTTCTCTTGTATCCAGAACCTCTTATTTGATCTGAAAAAAATTAAGATGAACAACTAAATGATGATGAAAATATTTCTAGTGCTAACTAAGTGACTATCTTGGTTAAATAGACCAAGTTTCCAGAAAGCAATTACAATGAAACCAGAAGCTGGTGATATTTCTCTCAGAACGCTAATTAGCTACTCACAATTAATGAAACCAATTTGGCACATTCCAAACTACTATTCAGAACAGTATTAAAATATTGATGTATTAACGCGTCCAAGATGTATACAACTACGATCAATAAAAGCTAATTTGCACTTGTTAAATTATGAATGATCTGTGTCGACTAAAATGAATATCCAACAATATGCTCATATAATGAAACACATCTCAAGATTAAAACACCTACTACTTACATTTCAGTGTTCAATCTGCCTTGTTAAAAAAACAAACATGGCATAACATGAGAGGGTGTATTATGTCTTTTTGAGCCATTTACGTATTAGAAGATTGTACACGAATCAAATTTGCCTTGGATTTTACGGTCTCATTCAACACATACAGTACACAGCGTTCTACATACACACGTCACACATTATCTACCTCAGCTAGTGTGCAGACTCACCACTAAATGTGCTCCATTATGCTGAAGAGCTCCGGTTTGCATGTTAGCACAACACAACCCGCTGGACGGACCATAAATAGGTAAATAGGAACTCCTGGTCGCTGAGAGTGCTGAACGGCAATTTGAGCAACTCTACTGTAATGTACAGTAACACGAACACAGTGTCGTGAGATGGTATAATTACACACACACACACACACACACAAAGCTACATTACTCTCCTAACATTTTTAAGGGGTAACCTGGTATTTCTTTGTTTTTATATATATATATATATATATATATATATATTGTCTCTAAATTACATACATTTGACGCTCAGATTTTTGACACCCAAATAAAACGTTGGATGCTAAATATAGTGCACTTAGTAGTAAATAGGGTGTGAATTTGGACAAAGCACCAATGTTTTTGTTCAATCACGTTGAATGCTCAGGGACAGTTGTTCAAATACACATTGCTACAATAAGCCTGCTGATAAGCAAGTACAGGGGATGTAATGGAGGGCTTGTAAAGGCCGACATTACCAGGCTTTTTTCACCACTGTAGCCGTGAATGCATTGAAGCCTGATTGCTAATTTTCACAAACAACTCGACTTGTTATAGACAGCTCAGCTCTTTATCATGACTCCTACTGTGCTGAGCTTTAAATGTATGCTTTTGGTGAGTGATGAGGTCAGAGCCTACTCGCCAAATACCAGCTTTCTACATTCTCTCTGTCTAATCTGTTCCCCTCTGGCTGATTGAATTGCACATGAGATCAATTTAATCAGGGAATATCTGGTACTTTACTACTTGACCAAGAGAATGGACTGAAGTCTTCATTCAAGAGACCAGACACCAAACCTTTATATGAGACCCTGCAGAGAGACTACGGAGACTGTTTAACGTCCCCTAAATGGCCCTTTGTGTCTGTTACTCTGGAACCTGTCATCAGATCAGTCTTTGCTCTACAGTTTAAACTGTACTCCCACATCTTCAAAGCTGTCCTATCTCAAGTTCCTCTTAATGTAACAGGATGCCAGCTGGATATCTGCCATGAGGTCATATTGTTTGGGCTCGGATGTGAGAACATTGCAGCGTTAGCACAACTAAAAGCAATAATATTCTTCTTTTAAAGGGCAATATGGCTCTGATGGAGAACTCATGCCTTTATGTTGGAAGACAGTTAATTAATCAGAAGTAAATAAGGATATCTCACGGCTGATGCTGGGAACTAGACAAGCAGGTGATGCTGACGACAACCACATCATAAGAGCACCACGATGAAATCTTAGACGTTTCATATAATGACACTAGTTTTTAATCATCCATCATACAGGATAATCTATCCAAGTCTTTGTACTTTGGATAGACTTGAGCCTGTGCACCATTATCCCTTGGCTGCCTCCATACTGTGTGTACATGCTTACCGCGAACACTTACAAACACCATGTTCGCATACTGTAGGATATTTTTTTTTCAGGTGTGATTGTGACTGGAATCATAATTATCAGAGGTCCCGTTTCATTGCTCATTATAACTCGTGGCACTTTCCTTTGAGGAAATCCCCTCAGCCATTCACATTGTGTTTCATTATTCTGTCCAAAAAGAGTTGTAATATTGTAAAACTCATCGCCCAGTGTAATTATTCTCCTCAATATTATTACTTATCACACCAGCTTAAGAATTAGTTAGGATTAGCATACCATTCCATTTAATTCATTTCTGCATTTTGTTGCTTTTTTTCCACCTTCAAATTTTTGGATGGTTGTGTTTACTGTAAGCAGACTGTGTCACATGACCTGCTAATCGGACTGTGGTATCTACACCAAATCGTTGCACAGCCCATGCTCTTGTGTCTGGGAGGTTTAATTTCAGTGATTTCCTGCAAATGGAAGCATTCCTCCCTTATGGAGAACTGACTGAGCTTCACCTGTGGGTTATATACTTTATTTACTGTAAGTGGGAGAGGCTAGAGGACTGAGCACCACATCCTATGTTCCCTATCTAACCAAAGACAGGCTGCCCTAAATATATTAGTAAATCAACGAAAAGGAGAGAAGACAGGTGACGCTTAGTCTTTAGCACTACAGTACGATAAAATAGCCACTGTCGCATTTAAGTATGGTGACACGTTTCTTGACAAACTTTAAAGAAACTCTCATCATGTGGCAGTGCAAAGTGAATTGTGCATTCTAAATTGGGGCGAAAGAGGCGTAAAAAACATTGACAACGTTACCTCCAGTGGGTTGGGTGCCAATCACATTTTCCTTCCTGTACAAACCAGGCCTAACATGATAGGCACAAGGATAGCCAACATGTTCCACTGTGCACACATGCCCGTCAAAAATAAAATAAAATAAATTTAAAAAAATCAATTGCTGGACCTCAGTAGAATGTGCCAGTGTTCTAATATCCCCTGTTGGTTTCTCAGCCTGTCTCAACATGTGGGTTCCCAACATCCTTTGCCTCTTCCCTGTGTCAATATGATTCCCTTCCACTTGTCCTGCTCGCCAACTTTTCTCAGCAGTGCCTTAGAAATTATGATTGCTTATTGTACTGTGACTTTCCCAGCCACTGCCTCTCAGTCACCTACACACACAGTTTACTTCCTCTATTGTAGCCTCAGGTCCCTTGCCTCCCTCACTCTCTCCATCTACACCCCCTATTCCCTGCTTCTTCTTGCTCTTCCTCTCCACCCTCCACTCACTTCAGTGCCTTTGTGATCGGAGTGACAGGCTTTACAATATGTCGCTGCGGATCTACCTCACCTTTAATATTTCAATAAAATGCCAATGCAAGGTGGTGTAGGACCCTGGGGAATGACTGGTCTGCTCTGTCTTTCTCTCCCTCTCTGGGTCTCATTCTCTCTCATCTACCCTTTTCAGTCAAAACAAAAGGCTAAACAAACAGCCACAACCGGTAATTATCATAGACAATATAGAGGAGAGATGGATGTGTGTTCAATCACAGCTGAGGACAAAGAATGAGTAGCCTGCCATCTGAATTGTTGCGAAAGCTTATAAAGAGAAGTATTGAGCACAATTAAAATGACATGTGTTACAAATGAACATATCTGAGGACCTTTGAGAACCTTTTTATATGTTGACTCTTAAGTGTTGAGAACTGTGTAAAGAAAGAAGCCTCGAACTGGAGGTGATGGATTTAAAGTGAAAGTCACCTTTATGAAAAGTAGTACAACTGCAAACTAATGAATGAAGTAAAAATATGTACTGCAAATGCAAAACATGTGTCACCCGTATTATAAATGGAATGCCAAAAAAGCACAAAAAGGGCAGATTGCAATTTTACATTCTATTTATTTCACAGTTTTTTTTAATGCTAGCAGCATTGATGTCAACCACTTTGGTTCAGACTGAAATATTTCAACAACTATTGGATGGATTGCCATGGGATTTAGTCCAGACATTCATGGTCCCAAAAGGACAAAGCCTATTGACTTTGGTGATCCTCTGACTTTTCCTTTAGTTCCACCATGAGATTCATATTTTTGGTTCAGAGTGAAATATCTCAGCAGCTACTGGATGGATTATTACATTTTGTTCAGACATTCATGATGAAACCAAATAACTTGGGTAATCCCCTAACTTTTCTTCTGCACCACCAGCATCTTGACATTTTAGGTTCAGAGTGAAATGTTTGGACAGCTATGAGATGGATTGCCATGGAATTTGGTCCACATATTTATATTTCCCACAGGATGAATCCTACTGACTTTGATGATCTGACCTTTCCTCTAATGCCAGCATAAGAGGAACATTTTTTATTTAAAAATCTCAGCAACTATTGGATTGATTCATGAAATTTGGTCCACTGATGTTCTCTTGATGAGGAATTTGAATGACTTTGGTGATCCCCTGACTTTTATTATATTTCATTATATTATATTATTATATTGCAACCTTAAACATAATCAACATTTTCCCTAAAGTGCAAAGACATACTTTGCTATAAATGCTCTCAAAAGACAGCAGTTTAATAGCAGAGCAACCTATTAGCCCAGCTACTCTACTGCCAACAAATAAAAGCAAACCATGACCACATTACACATATCCTTGAATTGATGCCAATTATACTGCAAAATTAATATTTATGAAGGTCTTATCATGGCATATTTGAGCCTAATATGGTTAAATCTCCTTGAGTAAACTTCTGATAAGAGATGATATCAACAATAGATGACTCTGCTCCGTGACTAAAGAGCATATTTAGTTTTTTCTATCCCTATCTCCCATCAGCATATTGTCTTATTAATAGGAAAAAAATCTCTATTTAATTGCCTGATTATTTTTTTAATTAAATGTCAATTAGAGATATAAAAAGGTATTGCTTGTAGTGGGTGTGCCCTCGATACAGAGGGATAATGTCTGACAGTTTTTCCACGTCCCTGAACTGGAGATTTGTCTCCAGCATAATAAACCACAGTGAAAAAGAGCTCCTGTACAAGTATTCAGGATCAGTCCACAGACATTATTACACACTATCCTAACAGAGATCTAGAAAATGTGTGTGTGAGAGAGAGAGAGCGAGAGAAAGAGAAAGGATATGTGAGATAGACAATGCTCCAGTCTCCAATATTAGAACATAGCCTGGGGATGATGGTTAGCGCTGGGGTCTTTCAATTCTTAATCCAGAAGACGAGAGGCATGGAGTAATCAGGGAGGGAATCTATCTTAGTGACAGGTCAAGTATGTTTGATAGGCATTAGCACGGGGCAGAGTGTTAATACCCAAGTTAAAGAAACTAGCAATGTTATCATTTAGCAGACAGTGAGACATTTTTTAAATGCATCCAATGGGCTTTCATGTCATTTCAAAGTATTTATTGGGTATTTTGTGATTAAATTAAACAGGAAAGTTAGGAAAAGGAAGGCACAGAACAATTAGCAGAGCCTATGGTTAAATGGCATGCACCTTAGCCAATTACAAATGCCACAAACTAAAGCATTTAAATGAATAATGCTTAAATACTTAAAAAATCATGTTGGAGTAATGACATACAAATCCACGATGGTGTATATATAACACTTCCCTTTGCTGTGTGGCTTTACATGAAACACATTTTTTATTTTCTGAAACAAAGTTGAAAAAGTTTTCTGTTTATCCATAAACTCTTTTCATGTACTTAGTACACACACTATATGTGTTCAAGCTGTACAAAATACCTGAACCAACTCATAAAACCAGAATGGATATATTGGGAGAGAATGAGATGTCCTCATTCATATCATCATGGCACATTACACACTGTCAAGGACACCAAAGGGACCTTTTGTGCAGGCAAGTGGTCCGACCATCTTGAAACTATTGGTTGAACTGCATTTTCAACAACCTTAGAATAACATTCTGAAAGTTATAATCCTTGAAATGTTCATGAAATGTACATCATTTAATTACCTCACTATACTGTATAGTAGTTTCATTGATAGTGGAGGAGATTCAGATTCATATTGCTTTATTGGCCATTAGATTTGCATAAAATGAAGATTTACAACATAAATAAATGGACATTAAAATAAGTGATGCTCGGCCATTTCCATGTGGGATTCAAATTGTCTTCGCACATATTTACATCAAGCGATGCATGCATGTAATCCACTGTTTGTCATTCTGTTTGCAATTTTATTGAATTGATAACGACCTCACTGTCTGTATCAGAGTCGAAGTAATTTACTGCTTAGGCAAACCCAACATTTTCTTGCTGCTGCTAGTTCTAATGAAAGCATTCAACTGGCAAAATATGGGGTGGCTTTTATTGTGAAGTAATCACAGGAAGCGTGATATTGTGGTTGCTCATAGCATGATGGAACCCGGCCGATCATTGACTGACTTCTTTATTGAAACAGCGTGAGTTTGTTAGGCTGCGCTGTAAACAGCTACACCCTTTTGTTGCTCTTTTGTCATATTTCAGGGAAAGTAGCTGCTTAACACGTGTTTGCTGCCTCTAGAATTGGTGGACTAAGCTTCACTTTTCATCAGTAACTCCAAGGCTCTTTACCACAAAGTGAGTTCAACATACCTAGGATATCTTTGTGTTATCTAGTTTTACTAAGCCTAACAACCATTATACATTAAGTGGTCCTCCACGAGGGTTATTCAACTGGGTAAATCAACCCAGGGTTGCTGAATCGGGAGGTGTTTGCAGCATATGACCAATCATAGACATGGACAAGTCTACCATCAGCAGAGCAGCATATTGTACTAACAAAGAGCAAACTATAATACGAAGAAGTTAAACACATAATCCAGGCTAAAAGAAACAGCCAAATGCAGAAAGTACAGTTGTGTGAATTAACAGGCTTATAATATCACTGCACCATCTAGGACACAAGTAGTTCTGACTATTATTACATTTTTATATTCCATTAAATAACATATTACTTAAATGTATATTCTTATAGAATAGAATAAAATAAAATAATATAAGGAAATGAAGACGTGTATGACATAATATTTTATCCTTATTCTTTCAGCTGCATTAAGACATAATTCAAAGCTGTAATAAGGAATTTCATATCTTATCATATCACCCTCAGTCTCAGGTGTCACCAAATCAATCTTTGCATTATATGCATATTTATAACTTTTAGGTGAAGCTTTCTTTATCATCAGCCCAACCAGCATGCTGTGGAGACCGTGCTACTACAGACAGGCAGTGAGTCTACAGTCTGTGTATAACTCTGGAGGAGAAAGGTGATACCTGTCGCCTTTCTCCTCCAGTTCATTCAGACGTGAGGTTGATCAATGCTTTGGCTCTGTATAGACTGGGACTTGTGTTCCTAGGCGTCACTGCACTCGTTTGTGTAGACAACCCTCCAGTCCCCCTAACCCCCACCAGTCCAATCACTCTTCTGAGACTTTTAAAAGGAGAGTAGTAGTAGTTAAAAGACTCCTGATAATGATATTCTACCACTCTTTTGGTTGTTCCTTTGAGCAGTTTTTTGTTTGTATCCTTCATCCTGTTATCTATCACACTCACTCCCAGCAATAGTATACGTTCTGCTCCACTCTGTGTGACCTCAATGACAAGATAAGCAGCCGCTAGATCACCAGGCAGCCACAGTCAGTCAATTGTTCAGTGATCAAGCATCGAGATGACATCATTATGCGCTGAAATATTAGCCGAGCCCGGCTCTATCTGCCCAGTCCCACATTCCTGTCACTTCTCCCTGGCCCCTTTTTGCATATTCATTGGATCTCTTTGACGTGTACCCAGGGGAATCAGGGGGATAACCTCAAGTGTTCATCTGTGTCCGTGTTTATCTGGGCCGCGGCATGGGGGTGGGTGTTAGGGTGCGGAGCGGGCGAGGCAGGGCTCAACTGGGTGTGTGCATACATGATTTATGTGGCTTATACACAGAAGGGAAGATAGAGACGACCTTCCTTGCAGTCGAAGCCAAAGCTCTCTCCCCACATGTTAGAATGCACTTCATCACTGTAGTCATGAGGTTACCATGCATGAAATGTCACATTACAACATACAAGGTGGGAGATGTATTGCTTTAAAGATTCAATCAGGGTTTCTCTTTTATAGCTTAACTCGTGGATTTTATGTCAGGACTTGAAAGTGTTTTTTGCTTTAAGAAAAGGTATGCAACTTTTTCCTGTACAAAAATGTCAATTTTCTGGCTGTTTGTGGCCGATTGAAACAACAGGGATTTAGTTAGTACAGTTCATGAAAGGTTTCACATTTACTCCTCTAAACCCCCCCTGCGAATGATGTGAGGCATTTTACATTTAGGGAAGCAACGGCATCAAATATCTAAGCGAGAAGGTACATAAAACACTGCAGCTTTTTTTCATTATTACTATGTCACCAGCAAAGTCAGCCATTTATAGATCACATAGTTCAAATATCAGTCATAAGGGACAAAGTGTTTTATAAGGGTTTGGTGGAGGACAGCTGAAAGAACAGGACAGTTATTAAATATCTATAGAGTTGAATTAAAACATCTATTAAAACTACTTGTGAGCTTGTAAAGGGGCAGCTAATGCCTTCAGCGCTCACATGTGTCGCATTCCAGTTGCTCCCTTTGCCCTTCGCTTCACTTTGACTATTCAATCCAAAATCAATGGTGTGCTTGACCGTGATGACTTTTTAACCCATGTCAAAACAAAGGAACGTGTAGGAAATGTTGCATTCAGTTGTTGTGGTTGAAACCTTGTACATGTGAGTTCACAGTGTCATGATTGCAAATAGGACCTTGCATTGATTTGTGTTTTCAATCTGACATACAGGCCACTACAAAGCATGTTTAACGTGTCACCTAACGCGCTTCAGATTACTATGTTGTATCAGAGCAGGCATATAAAATAGTTACAGTGCATTTTCACTTTGCCTGTGAAGTATGTGTGTGTGTGTGTGTGTGAGAGACTGCTCAATGT
This sequence comes from Bovichtus variegatus, assembly GCA_943593645.1. Lineage (NCBI taxonomy): Eukaryota > Metazoa > Chordata > Actinopteri > Perciformes > Bovichtidae > Bovichtus > Bovichtus variegatus. The sequence continues at coordinate 4,824,824 of CALSCE010009502.1, forward strand.
AGTCGTCTCCTTTTACTGCATTCAAATCAGCTGTTAATCCACTGCTGTTGTCATATTACGTTTCTTTAATTTCCCTGAACATATGTTTTGAGTCTTTCAAATACATTAAAGACGATTCCACTTGAATGTGGATGACAGCTTGTTAGTGCAGATTAAAGGCCTCCTCCTTTTTGACTGTACATTTTAGGAGAAATATGTGAAAAAGAAACCACTTACCTGTCCTTATTAACACAGAACCAATCACCCATTGCTTATAACACATTAGATACGCTGTAGCATATGCAGTTGTTTATGTGACAGTTCTGTCATAGCTGTCAAATATAGGCCATGTAAAACCCCAACAAAATGAGAACGCAGGCACCATGTTTCCTCAGACGGGATTGCTTTGCGGAGGTAGTAGGTGACAAGTTTATCCTTAATTTATGGGTGGAATGTGTCTGTGTGTGTTCATTTACCTATCCTGCTGAGAAACTGTCAGTGTAAGTAGTGTTATACTGTACAGGGAAAGTGTGTGACATTACTTTTCCAAAGGCTTAGTTTGGAAAGAGGACTTTTTTTAGGCCGTTTTGGGGCATCCTATTTTTATCTTTTCATTTCCAAATGTTACATATTTTAGTTAATTCAACTTCAGTCAACTCCTGATCTGTGTCATGTCATAAACAATACATAGACCAGTATGTCAATAAGTATGATTACATGCGCAATAGTGTACATTTATTTATTTACATTACACAATTACACATTGCAGTACAAACTGCATTAAAATTAATAAAGCGGGCAGGATTAAGCAGACTCCCTTCAACCTTGGCATTAACTATGCCTGTATCACTTAATGACAGCTATCACATCCAGAGCAAACATATGGCTTTATGACGTACATTTTACGGTGTAGATCGTTGCAACTTTTATCATTATATTTTTTGGTCAGCTGATTAACTACTACATGACTTGAGTTGACGCCTGTGCACATACATGTACATTATCCTGCTTCTGAGTCCTATCCCGGTTTGGATTATTTTGAGAATTTAATGTTTGTTATGATTATATGTTAATACGTCTGCCTATAGACTCCTCAAAAAAGATCAGCTGTTACCTTTGGGTTTATTAATGTAATGTATGCATAGACAGGGTGGCAAATGACAAAAAAATGATGTCAGGACTCTAGGACTCAAGGGAATAAAAGTATCCGTACAAGTATTAAAAGAAACCTACCAACATGTGTATCTGTACTTCAAGGTTCTATTTCTGTGTGCACTTGTATGAATCTCTATGCGATTGCATGCCTATACACTTGTGCTAGTGCCCCGCACCCCCTGCTGCTCCTACTTTTTATAAGATGGAGATTCCTAACAAGAGAATTTAATGCGATGCAAAGTCATGTTCCTGAGACCTTTTTGCCTTTCTAAATGGCTTCTCATCCTTATTTATACACCGCTGTCCCGCTGGCAGCACCTGCCCATGTCCACGCACCACGTCAATCTAATAAGGCACGCACAAACAGCCTGCCATTATTCAGCACTGACTACATGTAAGCTTGTTCATGATTTATATTCACAGTCACACTCAGGCCCAAAGGCTTTTCTATAATTTCTGTCAAATGGGTCGGCAGTGTGAACCGTTGGTTAGTAAGTAGTCAAGTAGCCAAGAGAACACAGCTTTGATTTCTGCAAGGCAGTGAGTCTGCCTGTTGACTATTCACTGTAAGTCACTTTGTTTGGGAGTGTCACTTTGGAAACACGACAATGTTCAAATGCAAAATATGTGACACAACAGTATACACATGCATAAGAAAAAACAATCCATATTCCTTCATGTTTCTAAACAAGGACACACTGATTAGTTTCATAAAGTCACAGTAAGTCCGGGTGCAGAGAGCTCTAAAAAGGAGTTTCTTACAGGGGCTTGTTTCTCACATCCATCTCTTCTTACTTAACATCTGACAGCATGAGCAACAGTAATAACTTGGGCTACGAGACTACAAGTCTTTGGATTGAAGCTCTTGACAGATGTTATCTTGTTACATTTAAATATAATGCATTTCAAGGATTCTCTTTCCAAAACCTCTATTCTTGACATTGTGAAAAAGCCTCTGAGACAGCACGTAGACCAAAATGTAACAGTCAAACCCTCCATTGATACTAATTAAGTTCTACTCTGGATGCTCTTTAAGGGACAATTCTGTTCTTTTTCTGTAATAAAATCTATCTTGCCTCTGCCCCTCCAGGGAGAACTGTGATCGTATAGGCCAGAAGTTTGACTCAGTCCCAGAGACAGAATTGCCGTCTCCAGCAGGATCATATCACAATAGCCGCTTCGGGTGCCTCAGACACTAATTTGACATGTTCCCTGTCCGAGGAAGAAGATTTAAACCTGGCAATTTTAATGTAAAATGTTTTGGACTGTCACTAAAAGAAATCTGAAGTGTGAAGATGTTTCATTTTTGCAGGTATTTCATTTTAATTCATTACAACTCACAATACCAGGTAGATTGAAAAGAGTCCTCCACCAAGTGTCAGGCAGGGAGGGAGTTTAGAATGACAGTGTCAAATGATATGAAAATAACCTTGTTGAGGGTGAGAAGGGCCATGGCACTTGCTAAGTAGAGAATAGTTGCAGTCTTCATTAACAGAAGTACTTTTTGATAAAGAAATAAAATCACATACAGTAATTATTTATTATTATTATTTATTTATGCTTTGGCTAAAACGTTTAGCCTGTGATCACAGCACTGTCCAGTGGGTGTAAACCAGGACGTGTTTACTATTGACAAGCCTGGAGCTATGAAGGAAAATCAAAAACTCCCCCTTCATCATATTTGCTCATCATTGACTGATATCAAGTTTTTATTCAGGTCTACATCAGCAAACATTTTATTTCTTAATGCTAAACCATCACATGTACCAGTATACTACTATTTAAAGGGTATTGAGTACACTTATTTCTCAAGCACCAGTGATGAAAGGAATATGTCTGCTCCAAAAACCCATCATGAATATATACATATTCATACTAAACACACTTTTTTTTGGTTCCCACTACACCACTGGTTCCAGAAGACGTCCATCCCCTAACGGCTGAGTGGACAGGAGCATAAAGACTACTGAGAGGCTGTGGATGTCTGTAAGCGAGGGGAGGATTATCCATATGGACCCGCTTTCTTCAGGCCATATTAAATCACCTGGCGTTCTGTCGCCAGTGGTTGAAGCCACTCCCAGGGCCACGGGCAACTCATAATGGCATGAGCTTTCTGGCTGAAACCTCCAGCCTGACAGTGCTTTAATAAGCTGCAGGCTAACACTTAGACGCAGGCAGGGGAACTGCAGTGCTCTCTTCGGTAAAGACACCTCGCTCTCCCTGGCGAGGGAGTGTGCTGTACAGAAAGGCCTGCAGAAATCCTGCATGAGGGGAAATCACAAGATTTTAATCGAGATTTCAAGATTCACGCAGATGACAGCTGAGTTTGAAATAATCCGGAGCTCTGTGCGGAGTACTAGACGTGTAATAGAGTAGTTATACACAATAATTGTAGAATTCTGAATAACAATTGTGTTACATAGTGATAAATCTTAAACTAGTTTACATCAGTGAAGTAGTGCCTCCCCATTTCACAACGGTGTTCATGCAGTAATCATAGCTTCAAGAAAAACTAATCCCATGATGGGGGGGTGAAAAAATAAAATAAATAAAATAGAAATTTACATTCAAGTCACCTGAAAGTATCAGAAAGCCCTTTATTACTTGAGTCGGGGCAATAAGAATGCAGAAGAACTATTAAAGTCGCTGTGACGAACATGAGAGAGAAATGGAACAAATCAAACCGAGGCTTTCCTTAATTGCATGCGGAGAGGCTGCAAGGACTGTACATCCTGCAAGGGAATTACCTGGCTGTATGCATCTCATGAGCAGGACATATTTAATCTCCTGTCCTGAAGAGAGAGTATTTGAATGATTTGAGGTTCATCAACAACTGCTCCTATTCATCAGACTTTTACAGCATATTTCCATTCTGGATTGTTATCACTGAGGCTCTTGCTTAAGGCCATCCCTCAGAGCGCTGGAGTGAATCTCCTGTACATCAATGAAAAATAGTAAAGTGCTACTGCATCAAATTATTAAATATGCTGGTAAGCAGTCTGATATGTTGGGTCTCCAGGCGAGTGGTGTCCTGAGACTTCCTGTCCTGCCATGCACAGTGACCTAATGGTCTGCAGAGCAGTAACTGGAGCACAGATATTGTTTTCAGCTCGCCTTTCCCTCACCTCCATGTTTTAAAAGTTGCCTATACACGACACTCTAGAATTGATTCACTTCCCCTGCTGCCTCTTTATCCGCCACCAGATGAACAACTGTTGCAGCAGTGGCCAGTGGAGCTTGGAAATAAATGACCCCCGTTTAAAGATTATCATCCTATCCTCATCCTATCAGTCGTCTGTGCGATGACTGAGCCCCTCGCCATGTAAAAGAATGCCACTGCCTGTCCCCGATTAGAGCCCTATCGCACTGCGTTCCCATTGCAGGGTAATAAAATGTAATGCACCTAGCTGTCACTCACAGGTTACATCCTGCTAAGAGAATATGGAACTGGCAGTTTTAAGGCAGAAAGATAAGCAAGCTGTAATATAGCAGGTGTGGCCCCTTCGGTGGCAGGTGTTGGAAAATGTGTGGCAAAACCTGTCCATTGTAAAGCAGCAATGTTTCCAGCATTATACAAGATCTAACTGGAATGTAGAAGTCTTGAGAGATGACGAGAGACACATCAAAGTCACCTGTGTGGCAACGGTTCACAGTGAACAATTGTTCTACATTTCTATATTGTAACTGTCCTGCTCACTGACACAGTGGTTTTGAATTAGCTTGGCTAATTAGGCTTTGAGACAGGTGAGACTGGATGGAGCTATGTTGGCAATCACGTGATGTCTCCAAACTCAAACCAACTACTAGAAACCTAGAGAATCCTGATTTCCACATCTAGATTTCTGCTAGAGAATGCTGATTTCTTGGTCATGTAAAAACAGGGTTTCCATCTGCTTTGTACATGTATGTATGTGCAGAACAAAGATTTAATTCAGAAGAGGGTCTGAATGAAAGCAAACATGATCACATGGAGCAATTTGTCTTCATATTAAAAATGATTCAATCAAAGTACAGACTAAACCTGAAACTAACAGAAAGTAGCCTCTAGAAGTCCAAATAAATTAGGCCTATTACACACGTAACCAGGCATTTTTGTAAAGGTAGTTTTTTTAAGGCGTTTTGGCCTTTTGTTCACACCCAAACAACGCTTTAGGTCACTGAAAACAGAGCTTTTGTAAAATTCTGGCTAGGGTGAAGATTTTCAGAACCTTAGTTGAAACTAGAGTCGACAAGGAAACATGTCATGCAACATGTTGTGCAAAGGCGGAAAAATATACATCCATAAATGGCAGACGTAGCCAAATAACCTTGCTACTTTTTACATGTTTACACATAAATGTACATTTACTCTTCCACTATATTGAGGAAAGGAAGCATCACTGGCTACATCCAACACTCCCACGTCGCCGGCATGTGTGTGTGTGTGTGTATGTGGCTCTTTGACGCCGTTTTTGTATTTCATCTCGACGAAAAACCGTGCCTGTGTGGAGAAAAAAAACCCCTGTTTAAGTGTGTGTGTGCGTGTGCGTGCTACACTGCACATTTAATAACACGAGACAACTTTACCACAAATTTCTTCTCTGCTACAATCGCAAACAGCCGATCTGCTCTGAGCGCATCCATTCTCTCTCTGTCACTCGACCACACTCTCTACGGCCACACACATGATATGTATGACATGATATGTAAACATGCGGATTCTAAAACCCGGCCTTGGCTATTTTCACACAGTAGTACTGCGAGAATTGTATTCCCGATCCCCAGCCATAGTTCTGAGGAGGCGACATTAGTGAATACCCCTGTGTGAGCAGGTTACGGGTGTGTTGGGACTTATTATAGAGTAACCACACTGAAATCAGACCTCCCTTAAAGATTAGCTCTATTAGTGACATTTTCAAGAGCAGAACAGTAGCTCAACATTGGTCAAAACATTTCCTGTGTGTCTGTTAAGTGTAGGCAGGTAGTGCTACCCCTTCATTTTATTTCAGTGACCTTTGTATGAGTTTTTTGCAATTTTTCCCACACTTTTGCATCCGCTATGTTGAATAATTCAGTTATTTTACAAAAGATGACTGACCTTTAAGTAGCCTAATCAAGTGTGCCTTATGCATTATGGCCTGAAGATATACCAATTAAAAAACTGACATACCATTACCTCAATGTAGCTTAGGTAGCCACAGCGCTTCTAAAGAATCCAACTTGTCCTCTCATAGTAAACATAATATGTCTAGTTATTTAACTCAGATGGCCTGATGATTCTCAGGATGTTTAGTTCAAAACACTTTTAAAGATTGTTCATGGTTCAAAGGTTGGCAATGCTGTAGCTAGCATTCTCATTCAAGTAGACAAAAAAAGCAGTAAGTCAACTTATTTCCTATCTTTTTATCTCTCAGAGTTTTTGTCAGATATAAGAAACAGGAACGTCTTCTGTCAGGTGTTAAACCAACCGAAAATCTATTTTTTAACAGGAAATATTCATCCCTGCAGGCTTAAAAGGTGGCTGTAGAAAGTTGTCAGTTTCATTCTTCTTAGAGAACAGATGCTGTGGTCAGCTTGAATTCATGTCAGCTGGATCACTGGTACAGTTACATTTAAAGCTTACAGGGGTGACTATCTGAACAAGAACACTATAAGGCACTAAAATGACAAAACACCTCGGACACAGTACATATTACATTAATGAAGACATCGTATTTTTTTAAACAAACATCAAACAAGTCAGATTCCCCGACCATAAACAATGGCTTTCGCCCAATTAAATAGCCTGCAAACTCCACTGGTTGTGGATAACTGTAATTACCAGTAGCCACAATTTGGCTGACAAAGTAAGTGAAAGAATTTAAACACCCCAGTGGATCCTCTAATACAAAGAGCATTTTACCCTCCTGCTTGCACAAATCATGCAGAAACATCTGGTCCAAATGATTATCTAAATAAGCTATATACTGTCAAAACAAATGGCCAATTAGCTGTGATACACCACCAAATCCCAATATATGATTTTAGCTTTTGACGTAAAACTAAGAAATCATCTTTGCAGATAAACTGTGAGAGTTAAGTCGACATAAATAATGAAATACAGAAATAATACTCCCTTGTAATTTAATACAATTTGTCTCCTAATAAAACAGAGGCAATAAGTGGAGCCCCTCAGCATATGAAGGATTTTTGATCTTCTCAAATATTCTTTACTTTTCCCACACCTTTATGCACTTTCAAACAAAGTCATGTGAGGTAAACACATGCAATCTCCAAGTTCAGCATGAACTATGATTATGATTATTGTGATAATTATCCATTAGCTCACCTATCCCAACAATTTTTCATTTTTTCTTGAAAATGTTACTTGCAATCTACTTCCTGTATATACTAGAGGAGGCATTTCAAAGGATGAACAGAGAAAGACTAGCGCTGAAGCTAACTGACACCAATGATCTACAGTGCAGCCGATATTTTGTAACATTTATTTGATTTGTTAATCGAAATCTATCAGTAAAACAGGCAGATTGATATACATTTTTTCATCATTTTGGTCAGACAGCAAAACGCTGATTGTTTCCTGGGAATTGTATATCATGTGCTTACTATTCTAGCACAAAGGTACAATCTTTTTTGACTATTTGAACGACAACGGTGGACATGGCTGCTTAAAATGAATAGAGTCAGTTATTAAAGCTGCAAGCATCACACTTTATGTAAGTATATACCGCTCTTAAAGTTTACCACTAGAGGCGCTATTGAGCAATATTTTTCTTTTTTTTTTTTGTTTAATCATACTATGAAGAAATCCGCATTACCTGCTAATATAGTGGATCATTTTAAAAGCTTTTTAAAATTTCAGGGGACACCCACACCCATCAACACAAGCATTTTACAGCACTTCAGTGTATTATCTCGAAACCTATGTGGCTTCACCTGTCTCTGCATGGGGACCGTCAGTCACACACAAGGATCTCTTTACAGCTCACTTCACATTTTATCTGAGAGCTGGTAACATAAACCAGACTGCTACACTTGCTCTGTTTGCTGCGAATGCTGAGGCAAAGGGACAGGAAATCATTGCCATCAAAACAACTCTGGCAAAGGTCAGTCAAATCAGGGAAATGAAATTAGTCACCTTGAAGAAAAGCAGAGACCATGTAACAGATGTGGAGGATGGGACAGGAGGCACACACAGTAAACTCCACATGATCGAGTGGATTTGTTTGTGGCGAGTGTGGGTTTGTGTTGTGTGCGTTTACTTGCTAATTAAGGTGTGTAATCGGGCCATTCCCGTTTCTTAATTAACATGACAATAAAAAGGGATTAAAATGATTAAATACGGTTGATAGCCTACATTTGGATGTAGATAAAAAGACGAATCTACACATCGCTTGCATTACACACGTCACCATTGAGCACTGCAGGAATTTATACAGCCTATTTTGAGTAACTGCCCTGACCCAGCCTTTTCCAACAAAGCGTTATACTTTTTTTTCACACCTGCTCCAAAGAGAAGGTGATAATAAGAAGTTTGGTGCTGAAAGCTGAAAAAAAAACAGCATGGGGAATATCTTTCAATAGCAGTTGCATTTGATTCAGACAACAGTGTGCAATCTCATCTTGCAGAAAGGTCTTGTTCATGCTATTACAGGGAAATATGAGGAAAGGTCGAAAAGGTTGCCACTGTCAAAAGTGTTCCTTTTGTAGGAGACACAGAGGAGCTGCACGTTTTTTTTTCAGCGAGGGGATTGGTTAGACGAGCAATTCATTTGGTTGTTAGCCACGTTTTCATTATGTCAGATACACAAAGGCAGCAGCTGTATTCATAGAGTCATCAAGCATGTTTGCACGTGTCATACATCAGAGGAGGTTTGAAATAAATCCCAACATAGTGGAACACCGGAGACTTTGATCATGAACACAACAGGCATTACATTTAACTTTTCCTGCGTGACTGGCCCCTCCGAGAACCATCACCTTACCGTGGTGGAGGGGTTTGGGT